>OY856409.1:397181557-397676557 GCA_963693085.1 Alisma plantago-aquatica
CCTAAATCCTTCTGCTTCTTTGACATCTTATTCAAAATAATGTCTTGGGGTGGTCCTGGAAAGCTTCATTGTTTCATACTCCACGATTATGCATTCATTGTAAGAATCATCTTGAGATATTTGGATCATGAAGGTATATCATCTAGAGCATTTAGGAAGGGATCTCAACATGAAACTTATTCATCACTTCTTTGAATTTATAACTGAGCATCCAACTTTTATCTATTTCAAGTGATTTTTGTTAGGGGGATGTGTATGTAAACCAATATGGTTGGGTCAACTACATCATGTTGTAGCTAAACAGTCTCTTCCCGATCATCTTGCCTTGTACCACATGCCCCGACTCTATCATGATTCCATGCATCTGGTATCACCACCTCTAGTATAACCACATAGCCCTCCTCATTTACAATAACCACTACAATAGACGTGTGTGGGTGTGTTTCTGAATTTTTTTCCCAAATGTGTATCGACATCCTTCTATTATTCTAGACGCTTTGAGTTGTTCTTAGAATACCTCGCAAAATAACCAATGGGTGGGTGTAGGTCAACATCAAGTTGGGCCATTTGGGATTCCATGAATTTATAATGGGTTTGTTGATTGGTTCACATAGTTCATTGAGACGAGAGTATCCATAATGGCTAAGAGTTTATGTTGGTATGAATAAGATATTGTGATGGCCCTTGATTGGATTTCTAAAATTGATGTCCCTAGTTGTAACTTGTGTTGCTATTCTTATTCATGTAGTTGCAATGATTATATTTTACCTGGTTTGTAATTTTGTTCTTGCTAATTCTAGAAATCTAGAGGACCCCTAACCTTTATATTCAATGGCCCATACCTAAACCGGGAACAATTTCCTACACCTATTGGGTTTCCATACTAAAATTCAAAATGACCTATTCTGACTAGGACAATTATAACCCCCATGTATACTGTGAATAGATTTCAAGTCCTCCACTTGATTATGATCAACTTGGGATCATGAGTTAATCACAATGATATCAAAGATAAATTGACACCTTAGAGTAGAGTGGACATTACCCTTGCATGCTTCACATAAAAGAATAGCAACTTGCACTTACTGTTGTTGTGGCTGCTTTCTCCGTTCATATGCATTGAAAAGGTTTATAGGATTTCTGGCTTCAAATTCAGCTTCTTTATGGATTCATAAATTGATTCAAGTGTAGCAATATCCTGTTCTTTGTTAAACTTAAGAATTCTATCTTGTCCTTTTCCTAAATGTAATTGATTTTCAACACCTTAACTCAAACCCTCCCATGCACTTTCATAACTCTGAGGGACCCATCAACTTTTTCGTGTCTTCATAAGCACGCTGATAGAATGTCTCTGTCAGATTTACATGTGAGATGCCACAGTGAGGCCATAAAAAAAGGAGCTCTTTATATGTTTCCCAAGCCTTAGAAGTAGAATCTCTAGGGACCATGCCAAATTGTATAATCTGCCTCATTATTTGGTACATGAGAGAGGGTGGGCAAAAAATTTCTAAAAACTTTCTTTGGAGTCCTTCCTATGTTGTGAGTTATCTCTCTCTGTGAACTTGTACAAACTTCTTACCTTGTCTGCTAGGGAATACTTAAACAACTAAAGTTTAATTGTGTCTCCAGATACAGCTGAATATTCATTCAATGGGTCGAGGTAAAGGAATCTCTACAGGCTGTCCTAACAATATTGTCCATTTGTACTTAGAATGCATTGCTCTATGTCATAGGGACCAACTGTAAAATTATAGAGCTTTAATTTCCAGTGAAAACATGGGTTGATATCTTCTATAGACTTAGGGATGAAAAAATCCCTAAGATATTTTTGACTTTCAACTTCATGAGCTTCTACTTGGGAAACCCAAAATTTCTTCCTGAATCACAAATGTAGTTTCTTACACTAATCTTTCTCTTTACAAATCAAGAGCTTGATTCACACAAGGAGCAATTTCTTTCTCATCTCTATTGTCTCTATATTTTGTTTTCAGTTAGTGGAAGGCTTTTCAATCTCAGATTTAAAGTTTAGAGATGCAGAGTCAACATTGGTTGGGTTTTGCATACCCTAGAATATGGTACCTGAAATGTATAATCAAACACAATCAAATGGGTGCATAGAAAATAAATATTCAATTAGATACACAATAAGACAAGATACAAACAATTAGGATACTCCCTACACCCCATCAAGAAAGTCTACTTGCTCATGGTAGGGTTTGAGAATAAATAGTAGATAGGAGAAGAAGAAGACATGACCATTGAAGCAATGAAGATGCAAGCTATGGTCTCTGATAGATGATCACCAATCCAATAAGATGATAGTATGGAACACTCCAAGGGAATCAAAAATATATTTTCTTCTCCATGTCCCAAGTCCTCCAAAAATAGTTATAGCAATGATGGGGGTCTAACTCCTGTTTGCACCAATGGGCCACTAATTCATTAGTTAGCACTAGAAAGTTCCGAATGTGATGATGTAACATTCCAAAACATGAGGCCTCAAATCAAATGATCTTATAAGTAGCTGGACAACCCATATTACTAAGGTGCACCTTCTTTGTTCTTCCAGCTATGAATGGGAGATGGGTGTGCATGGGCCATTCAGGTCTGCACTAAAATGGGGAAGAAATTGTGAGGCCATATAGTTGATCCCTGACAAGGATGTCAAGAGTCTACGAGGGGGATGTTGTAACATCCTAGGATTTGCTATCTCAAATGATTTATATTAAAAGGAATAATTGGACTACCCATATCACCAAAGTTCACCTCCTTTTTAGGTAGCCCATCGAAGGTACTTCGTGGTTGAGCGCGCTCACCCCATGGCAGTACTAGGATGGGAGGCTTATCGAGAAGTTTATCTCAGGATGTATGCAAGTGAGGACAAAGTGCACAACCAAGACCAATGTCAGTTTGTGGGGCCAATTGTCATTCCTAAAATAAAATAGATCCTAGTGGGACCAAGAATTTATAGTCGTCTGGGTGCCCAGTCAGTCAACTGGATATTGCCATTTTCAAAAGAAAGTCCCAACCAGGAAACTCATAGATAAGTTGGCTAACTGGTGGGAGGGAAAAATTTTGATGCACATGGCTGATTAGTGAATCTACTGACTCAAAAATTAATCAACCAATTAGCTATCATAAACCATTCAGAAGACATTTTTTCTCGATCCACCAAGTTGGCAATTTAGGAGACTTGCCTATAGATTAGGTATGACATCTATTTGTTTGAGTGGAAGATGGATCGACTGATTGGCCAATCAACAAAGTTATCGATGGCTGTTAATGTTTTTCTCCATTTGTGAACTGGGTGATTAGTGAAGCCAACTGATTAGTCTATCAAACCTTGATTTTCTCTTTGGAAAGGATGGCCCAACTCATCGACTAGCTATTCCAATCACTAGACTACGACCTTTGTAAGACTGCTCTTTAATTCTATCATCATGGATCATCTCCTGTATCTTGGTGATGGAGAAGTTTGGTCCATTCAATTATAATCATGTTTGAAACATGAATCTTTAAGGTCCCCAAAATGGGTCTTGCATATTTCCTACAATATAGTTACCAATTAAAACCCAAAAAACTAGATGAAGCAAATAAAACCTAATTATGTTTAAGTAGAGCAATCAACACATAAAATACATGAAATCTAATCCAAATATTTGGCCGAACATAGATGAATATTTATACATATGAGTGCCAAAATATAATTAAGGAAGTAGGGGGAAATGGAAGAAGAAGAAACTCAAAGAATAACCAGTGTGAAGAAGAGATGACACTATGGGCAAGGGTAAAGTTCATGGATGTAAATTAGAATATTAGAGAAATTAAAAATCTCCTTGTTACAAACCTAAAAAATAAATCATTCCAATTATATGAAAACATAAATTACAAAGGAGATCATGATAAAACAACTTGATATCATTAAACATGCATTCCAAATAGATTGGTAAGTAACAAATGAGTCTTATTACATGCGAAGTAGACTTCAAAACAAAAGTTTCCAACATACATAAAAGCTCTATAGCATGATAAACAAACTCTTAATGAGTGAACTTATAAAAATAATAACTATTCACTAGGATGGAACCCTACTAGTGGATGATCCATGTGTAGCTCTAGTGGCTAATACTCCACTTGTATACTATTGCTAACGCTAGCCACTCTCTATGTCCATCAAAACATATCCATGCATTCAAGAAAACTAGGGTAAGTCATCAAGTTTATGGTTAATGTATATTATGAATAACTTTATACTTCAAATTAAAATGAATTAAGAATATTGCAATGATAAGGAAAGTTAGAAATCCTTTTCGTTGTTTGACATTTCTTATCCATACATAAAAGGAAACCTTCTTTTACACTTGATCAGATTGTTAACATAAATATACACATGAAATTACTTTAAGCAACCCACACAAAATTAACACAACAACCATTTAAACGTTACATATTGAATCATAAAAATGAAAAAGTGTCTTAAGAGGAGCAAACCTTCTATAAAATATCCAAGACATATTGTGTTGTTTGAACTATTCATTACAAGTTCTTTCTTAGCATGTGGTTTACACCGCACAATCTTAATGAGATGTAGATCTAAATATTTTAATAAATTACACTGATATCATATTTAGCATAATCTTTATTCTCATAAAACAATAACTTCTTTCATATATTTAATCTTATCACATGTTCCAAAATAATTAAACTAAGAATCATGAATCATAGAAAACGTATGAATGCATGATATTAGTGAACTCCAGGAATGGGCCAATTATGGTCAAGATGAGAATCTTAAAGAATAATATGATCCTACATTCCCTTTATCAACCCAAAAAGCTACTTAATGTACTTATTAGTTTCATATCTATTACTAGAACTTTCTAGATTTTAGGGGTCTATGACCAATGACAAGAATGATATAGCATATATCCGAGCATTGAAACTAGTCACATAGATTTCTTAGATGGTAATATTCCCTTATGTGTATTCACTCATGTAAATGTGACAATGGGGTATAAATGTCAAACAACTTATTTAATTTTTACATCAACGCGTTGGCTACGTCATTGATAGAGTTCTTAAAGAAAACTTGCCCCAAATTGTGAGAAATAAGTCACATAAAAATAAACACATCATCAGGATCGATGAGTCATCCTGAGTCTAATGAGTTATTACTTGTGACTGTGGGTAGTTGGCACACCAAGCAATGCTTAACAAAGTTACTATGTCCAAAGAATAATGTGATGAAACCAAAAATAAGTCCAAAAATCAATATAGATGCCTTCTCATCATCACACATCAAGTAAGGGTTATAACATTCACATAATTGGTGGAACGCTTAAGATTACTAGAATAGCTGGGAACAACTCAGAATTGGGGGAAACAATGTCTACCTTGATTTTAGATGAAATAAGGAATTAGTATTGATTCTAATGGTTCTAAGAATATCTCATTTTTTCTTTGATGTTCAAGAAGGACTACGAGTGGTTAGATGACCACTGTGAAGTTGATCCTATATAACACACACACACACTTGTATAGATGTGGAACTAAAAGTGCTGGGTTCTAGTTTAGGAAATAGCTTCAAAGTGATGACTAAATGGAACTTGCCAAGTAAATTATTATGGGGTTACATAGTGTGGTGGTTTGACAAGGTCTTTCTCAAGTTTGAAGACAACTCCAGTAGTGAGGTTTAAGGCTATGATGCGAGAAATTTGTGAGTTCTTTATGCTTAAGTAAGATCGAGAGATGTTTTATAGTTCTTAGCTTTGTGTGTGTAAGGTTTATATAGTGGATGCAACTTGAGGTGGATCATGATGAACTCATGCATTCAATAATAAAACTGAACAAAACAAGTGAGAGGCCCACAATAGTACACATCATAAATAATAATATCTTAAGGTTCTCTCCCCAAGAAGCCAATATATAGTAGATTCTAATCCAGTTCAATAAAGCAATGATTCAACTATAAAAGATTTGTTTTGTGTTCAATATAACTGAAATAAACAATTCCCATAATTTCTTTCAAATTTTATCAAGTCAAAGGAATAGTTTTGGGTTCCATGGCATCCATTAAACATGCAATGAACTTACAAAATGAATCAAAATTTTCTTCTTTGTCCTATCTCAAAAATATGTGAGTAATGTCTCTCAACCATTAATCAACTAGGTAGGTGAGTCTATTTCTAAAACTAAGTTATAGTGAACCTATATGATTGATTTATTATAATGTACTGGTAGCTTATGAAGGTCACCCACTCTATAAAACAAATGTAATGAAAAAGAAAAAGAGGGAATTGTGACTATTAATCTTGACATGAGAAAAACGTATGGCATAATACAATGTTTGTTCTTGGGAGTAGTGACGAATAAAATGAATTTTGAAAGAGGCTAGTCATTGATTGTGTGTCTAATGAATCATACTAAATTCATATCAATGCAATGTCCCAAGGAAACATCAATCCAACCATAGTAATACAACAAAGTCACCCCATCTATCCCTATCTTTTTTTGCATAATATTTTTCTTGTCTATTATGAAAGCAACACATACATAGATCTCGTGTGAGCAAGAAAAACACTAGAGGAAAATATATATTACCTGATATTATAGCCAAGTATGACAGTTCATTGGGAAAGAAAATAAACACACATAATTAGTGATATCCTTCAACAAAAATGTACAAGAGCAAAAATGAGTAGAAATCTAGCAAGAACTATAGATGCAAGAAGTGAAATGCTATGAGAAACATTCCAATATCTTCACAAGTATCAATATACCCAAGATGCCATTTCTCCACTTATATTAGATAATAGATATAGAAGTACATGTATGGAAGGAGAAGCTATTTTCAAACTATAAAATGAGATTGTCATAAAACTAGTGTCCCAAACAATCCTCACCTACGCCAATAGCGTGCTCATAATTTTAGATGACCAACTTGACAAAGTATATAATGTAATTTGGAAGTTTTGATGAGGAAAAAAGAGAAGAAAGTCATATTCATTGGAAATGAGGGATGAAACAATGACATCCTAAGAATTGAGGTGCTATATTCTTAAGAGATTGAAAATTTTCAATCAAGATCAGTTAGGCAAGAAATTTTTTGAAACCTAAAAAAAACTAGAGTCTCTATCCTCTAATATCTTGAGGGATGCATATTTTAGGAGGAAATCCTTTCCATAATCTAGGAGATGATACATACCAAGTTGAAAAGAAAATGTATACGGGGAACCAAAGCTCTTCTCACAAAAGAACAAAATTATGCATCACACCTCCATATCTAGGAGGATCATTGGATACTAGGGAGTAAAGAGTTGATCTTCCCAAGGAAAAAGGAACCAAAATACATTGTAAGGTTGGTTAAAGAGTTAATGATCTACTCCCAACTAAAGTGGGACAAGGTAATAAAATGAGGCAATGTGTAAGCTTGTCAGTAGTAGGGAAGATTCTTTCCCCTATCTCCCAACACCTAATGAAGGACACCATATAATATAGGATAAATAATAGTGACACATTTATTGTTAGAAAAACATGTACAAATTCAAGGTCCCCACACCCCAAGAATGAAAATAAAAAATATGGAAAAGTCTACATAAACTTCAACGAGACAACTAAGCTAAAACACCTTCTATATAGAGATGCTGCAAACCATATGACATCAAGAAGTAGCTTCATACTGAAAGTGAGGTAATTTAGTAAAGTGTTGTGTAAACCATATGTTTGGGGAAAGTGATAGAATATTAAATTCTCTAGTTACATGTAACAAGGTCAAATATTTATGAGATCTAGGAGGACATGAAATATAGAGAAAAGGGGCACACATCATGATTTCAACACTATCTTCAAATGAATGATGAACAAAAAATTAGATGTAGAGATTGAAGGAACACCATATACATTTGGTAATCATGGATAGACAAAAATGAGAGACTTTTAAACCCAACAAATCATAATACGAGAAATCAAAGCATGACTTCTTATGTATGGTAAGGGATTATTAATACTATAATGCAAGAATTCATGGGAGTCCTATGCAACAAAGAAGTAGAATCCAATCAAGGAGGATCAAACAAAAGAACACTCAACATTGATAAAACATGGATAAAAACAAACACCACATGCCTCAACATAATCCCCTATTACCATAATGATGAACTCTTGATTGCTAGTTAGAAACCAACATGCATGCTACTTTGTGCTAAGTGTTCCAAAGTTGCTATTGTACAATGGAGCCTAGAAATTGCAAATGAGGAGAGATAAATCATATTCAAAGTGGAGAATTACTATATGGATATGATTGATTTAGTAAGAAGAAGGATGATTGCCACACAACCAATAAAATCACAACTTCTAGTATCTTGAAACTACAAAAGGATACCGTGTTACTTATTTTTTTCTCATGTCAAATGGAAAATAAATAAGATAGCCCATCTACTTGATATAAGAGAAACATAATTGTCCTCAACTATCTTATGTAAAAGAGATTCATATGATTTCATAATGATGTATGCATTTCTAATATCCTTTCACCTCAAAAACATATCATTGATAATGGTGGGATACCAATACACCCAAATTATCTAGAAACTATTTTTTTATAACTCATATTCCATAGACAAGACTTGATGTGTCTATCCTAGTAGAAAATGTGGATTATCAAAAAGACTATTTACCTGCATGGGAACTTACTTTACTAAATTTCCTTGTCCTATTTGTATATACGTTCAAATGCATGCAAGAGAGATGCATTATTTGACTATTCTTGCAACAATAGTGTTCAATATTAACAAATAGAATTAGTGAGAGGGTGATATATAACTGACTAGAAAAATGCAAAAATTTAAGACACCCAATAGTTTATATAATTTATGCATCAATATAAAATGCATATTTAAAAGTAAATTACAATAAGAAGGAAAATACTGAATTTGATGAGATGATAAAATAAGTTTATTTTCTAATGGTCTTTGAAGTCATGGATAATAGAACTAGAGTTGAATAACTATTCTATCTCTACAATATGTCTTTGTGAATTCAATTCATAGTTTTATATTTTAGTTTCTTGAAATCATAGATATCAGAATCTAAAATTATGTTGAAGCATATCATGTTTCACATCATTTTATTTGAAAAATTGACGTATAAGATGAAGTAAAAATTATAGCAAGTCATACACATCCTTTGTAGTAATACGGTGTTTCAATTGTGAGTTTTATGCTAAATTGTATGTGCTAACGTTTCTATGAATATTTTAAGAACATGAGTGGAAAAGATTCAATAGATAAAAATAAATGTGAGTGTCATTAGGAAAACAAAATAGATAAAACCAAACTAGTAAAAACAAAATTGAATAGACGAAATTGAACCATGTCTAGTGTTTGATACCATAAAAGCAACAAATGAGAGAAATTACCTCTCCTTCTCACTCCCTATTATTTTTTTAATGTACTTTTATTAATGTTAAAAGGAGAAACAAGGGAGATTCTGCATTAGGAATGTGCAAGGAGAAAATCTGAAGTAGATGAGAGAGCGCACATATGTGTTCAAAAGATAAATTTCAAGTAAGTATTGAAATAAATGCATCTTGATTGATTTTTTTGAAGAGAGGGAGGGAGTTAGATGGTAACCTAGCTTAGAAAGAAAAAAAATAAAGATCAACCAGAAAAACATAACTAGAGAGGAAACCTATCAGGTCAAACAACTCATGGAGAAAAGATAGTTTGATACAAAAAGTCACAATGAAGAAAGAGAACAAAATCATGGAGGTCTCAATTGTTATATATCCAAATTAATATTCCACCTAAGGTTGTGCAATATAGAGATAGAATCACAAAGGGAACAACAAAGTAAATAAAAGTTCATTATTAATGGGAAGCCAACTGGCTATGTCAATAGTGAATTAGTGTGATGCATAAAAAAATGACATTCATTATGATTCTCTATCAAGAAATGAGATTTCAGGCATGTCTAGGGAAACAAAAATTATCCCTTTATCCAACTTATGAGTCAAGGATGATGAAATATTTTATTAATACATTACATTGATTGTCTTTTAGTAAGTTGACACAGGAGGGTGATGACTATGAGTAGGGAGATCTAGGACAATAACAAAGATCAATCCCATATGAGGATGTGCTTTGGGAGGGGAAGTTGTATCAAAAGAACCACACATGGGGAGTCATGAGTTTTTTGTTTAAATAATATACATTGCAATACTATAGTCTTCAATTGAGAAGGTGACAATTTGTTTTTGTTGGTATTTGGTTCATTTTAATTGTTGAGGTGTTGGTGAACGTGTTTTACCCTATCTCTATGACTCTGTCTGTTATTTATTTTTAGAGGCTATATAATGATCATGATAGGTTCATGTTGTACATAAAAATAAGATGAAGATGGTTAATTTGGGTGGTGGTGCGAACACTTAGGAAAGTGGAAGGTGATTTTGGTAGGCTATTACAATCATTGATCAAAATCTTCAAGTGAATTGGGGAAGTTGAATAAACACTCATGATATCAATAAAGAGGACACCCACCATTCATATGGAGCTCTATCCTCCATATATACTGATGCTCTTTGATTTGAAAGAGAATCAACCACCATAAAAGATGTTGCTAATCCATATAAGAAATCGTGATAGAACATGCTAGAACCTTGGTAAAGGTTGTATTTTTGACCACTCATTTCTTGAGTTTCAAAACCTCTCATCCACCTTTGTCCATATCTATCACTTATAAAGTGATAGAGATCCACTTTAGTGAGACCCAAGACAAAAGTCCATTCATGAAAATGGGTATGGAAATGTTCAAAGAGATCCATTAATAGGATACACAATAATGGTTACTGAATTTAGATGGATAATTAGGTAAGGGTAGACAAGAGACTAATATTTGGGTGGCTCAAGATTTTCCACTCTCGTGACTTAGTTTTTTGGGGACATTTAAGAACAAATAAATGGTTCAACACTATCCTCTTCCTAGAACCAAGAGGCATTACCTGATCAAGTTTGACTAAATTTGGGAGGCAAATTGCCAGTGAAGCTCATGTGTAGGAGCAGAAGATTTTGTCTTCACAACAACGACCATTGCGAAACACCTTCATCCATAGTCTCCTTTAAACCATGTAGTTTTGATCTTTATTTTTGACCATATTATCTTTTGCCTTTTCTTGTAAAGTATTTTATAAAACAACAACTTATCTCAAAATAGTTTAGGTCAATTTGGAATTAGAAGGGGACTACTTAATGAATAGTTACTATCAATTACCTCAACTACAAAACTTGAAACTAATTATCTATGCTCTCTAAAATTTTGAGAGTTAGAGGAAAGAGTAGTTTTATTATTGCTCAATATGTTTGATTCTATGGATTTATATTGTTTACTAACATGCTAATAGATCATAGTGGCTATTCCCTTTCCTAGAAATTTTATTCCTAAATTTCTCATAAACTCCGCCCCCTTTAGTTTTATCTTGTAGATTTCAAATTTGTTTAATTGTTGATCAAAACGTTTCATCGCATTTCTAACAATTTAGCTAATGAGGATGGCAAGATATTGTTTTTCTCTTTGTAAATAATCATGTTTACGACAATTGATCTTGTATACTTGCAAGATGAGGTTATTAAGAGGGATTAGTCTTTTTAAACTCCATTGCAAATGATATTCCATAATTGTGACATGTGGTCATTAAAGAAATCAATATAGTAACAAGTATTTGAAAACTTTCATTGGATCAGCTAGAATTCAGTGGCAACTCTTTGCTTAGATAGCTCAATTCAACATTTCTTTTTCTTAAACTTATTTAATATACATTCACTCATGATCTTATCTGCAATAGATACACCATTTTAGGTACTTTACATTCACATATCTACAAAATTCATGTTCATGGGCTTCCAAATCCTAATCTAGAGATGGATAGAACATTTGATCGCTTTGTGCAACAATGTTGCACCACCTATGCACATGTGTGATGCCAACCAAGTTCCAGAATATTATAATGCTAGACCAAAAACCATTCGAGTTCCTTACGTGATTATACTACATCTCTATAGGATATACTCATTTTAAAGTAATCAACCCTTCATTGAATGTCAACAATGTTGATTAAAACTAGATTTGATACCCTAATGCAACAATAAAATTAACATGTATGCATATAAAGAATCCCCCTGAGTATATTCATGATTTCAAAAACTTACGTGATACTATTAAAATGAGTGGTGCTTCATTGTAATCTATATACACCTACATGCCAACTTTTCTCTTAGATATAAGCATGGTACAACATGATGCCACTCAACATGATTTGTACATGAGATTATATAATTCTTTGTACCTATAAAGATAAAGCATTATTGGTCCCATCTTTGTTTCTTCTAGGAAAAAAATAATGAAGATCTACATGAGGCCCTGAACAATTCAAGGGATACCAAAGATATTTCACTCACCATGGTTTGCCTAATTGATTATCACTCATTAACTTATCTTTAGATTTCAAGATATGTCAAATAGATTCTTAACAACATGATTGGGGGATCTTTTGTTAAAGTAGACATCGACCTATGCACTATGAGAAACATGTTTTTCACGTACTATACATGAAATTTTATTTAATATCAATCTACTCTCACTTCATATCAAACGTCAAATCTACTCTCTTTTTATTCTATGAGAATATGCATGTGTGAAGTCAAAGAAACTGATCTTTTATTTACCAAGATAGACAAGCTGGTGCTAGATATCAAGAACTATCTCACAAGCAACACTATTGGAAGGCCTAAACCTCATGTATCTCCCAAAGCCAAAAACCTCTTTATATCAAGTTTGTGAAGGGATGCATATTTTTAGAAGGAGTAAAGTGTATCCCAATTTAGTATCATGCATCTATAATTCTCACACCTATAATTTTATTTGAGAAATAGTCAAGACGATGCCAAAGTGAACCTTCTCAACTATATGGAAAAATGAGATATTGGAGTATCCAAACTCTCTAAATCATATTATAAATACTCATGTGACTACAAACCATGTCAAATTCACATATGACAACAATCAAGAAGTTATGAACTCTCATTTGACTAGATATGATTAGATTCCACACCTAAAATCAAGTTGATATTCAACAAACAATTTACACCAAGATAGTAATCAAGAGTAATGTTGTTTGGTACATAAAAATTATAACCTTTCAATTCCAAATATCAACATTTGAGCAAGAAAAATGAGTTAAGAATACATAGATTTAAGGGATTACTTATCTCTATGGCATCTCAAATGGAAGAAATGTACACGAACACCAAATATACGGAGTACTATTTGGTCTAAATATGTGTACAAGAGGAGACATCAAGATCAATTGTCCAGAAAGAGAAATTTCAACCTATAAAATATGTTTTCTTCATATTAAGATTGAGAAAAAGGAAACCACTCACCGCATTCTTGGAAATATACTGTCACATTCTTAGAAAACTGGCCATCATTGAAATAGAGGAAGATTCATCCTAAATTCACCCTTGAAAGATCTCGATTGCATCCTTGATATGGAATCCAATTTTGAAAATCCAATGAATAATAGCAAAGTATATTAGATACCCCTTCCATACCCATATCACAAAAAGAACATAAATAGATAAAGGTTGCTCAAAATTTGTTAACATAGTGAATATGTTGCATTTTTTTGGGTGTCAAGGTACTCCTCATATTCAGAGCCACATTCTAAAGAAGTTGCATAGTGACATAACTTTTCTACGAGCTTTCATGGAAATAAAAAATGACAATAATTTATTTTAACATATTCTCTCCTATAAATTCAAATAATCCAATTATAAAACAATTAAATGTGTGATAACTAATATTATCCATAAGATAGTGTTGATGAAATTCATAGACCTTGATTCGTTTCTATTACCTTGTCAAATAGGTGTTGTTAGTGAAAGTAAGGGCTTTCTATGTTTAGAGAAAAAAAACAATCTCATACCTGTATCTCTAGCCCCAGAAATGGACTTCTCAAATATGAATCCTACAATGATGGTCATTTAGATTTTTTGTCACACAACAACCAGACTGCTGGGAGTTATTGAACATGTTTCACTTTAAGTGGGAAAGTAGTTTGTTCCATTTTAACTTTTTATCATTGATACAAAATGACCATCACACTCAATAAGTTTGATTTTCCCATTTTTAGAGCCTTCCAAGTCAGTCATTGGTGTTGTAAAAGGATTCCTTACTTTACAATTACAAAAAGATAAACTCCACTTTACAATATTTATAGCCCTTAAAGATCCAACAACCATTGAGTAATTTTGATTAGTGGATTATTATGATTTATTAGAATAACAATAATTTGTTTTCACCTCATGAAAATATCCTCTTGACTCAATCCTACATCCAATGAACCCTTATGATATTTTCCAAGAAGTAAAGGAAGATAAAAAAAGAAATACTAAAACCCTTTAATGATAACTCCTTCATTATACTCTACCAAGTCGAATTTGAGATCCTAGGATCCAATACAAAAAGAAATCAAGATTTCTCAAAATAAGATAACCTCAAATATAATTAATGATTAGAACTAATATTTGATCATATGAAGTTGGTATTCAACCATATGTCATTATTTCTTCGAATGATCTTGATTTGAGACCCTTTTTTGTGACAAAGTGCCTTTTGACACAACTATGATCTAATTATACAAGTACTGTCATTTGACTTAATTTTCTCACTCATAATAGTTTCCATGATCAATAACTCTATAACAGTCTCAAAAGTCAAAAATCCACATTTTAAATAAAATTGATACACCTATATTAATATAATCCTAGTTTTTAAAGTACTCTGTAATCCTTAGATTAATATCTTTACATCCTTACTCCCTTTTATATGGAATTTTGTACATGTTTACTAACCTATTAGCTGTAGTTTTGGATTTTTTTCCAGAGAAATGCGAATTTTGATTTATATGATTTTGAAAAGGTTTTACTCTATCTTAACCTTAAAATCCTCTTTTATTCTCTTACATTTCTTCTGGGCCCAACCGCTTGTTGTTAGGGCACATGTAAACCCTAAGAGGGAAGTTTTCCTCTTGAACTGGGGATTTTCTTCCCATGATTTCACCTTTGAACCGAGTTTGAATCCCATGACCACACACAACTAGTCCTTGGCAAGGGAGAGGCAGTTGGGGTTGACCCAGTAGACACTAGATCTAGATCCATGTGTGCTAGGGTCGTCCCTTGGCTTGCGCATGAAATAAATGTTGGGAAGTAACCCTCTAAACCATAGAGTCTAGATCCAACTCATTTCCCCTCTATTGCCTTCATTTTTCTCTCATTCTCCTATTCATGCCTTCGTAAATCTTCTCCCCTCTTCCATTGATCGAATTCGAATCTTATAACCCAAGAAAAACTGTCGTCAACTAGCCTAAATCTAAACTCTATCAAAAACCCTAATATCACAGCACCCGCATATAAATGCCTCCCTAATTGACTTTGATTCTACCCCATAATTATAAATGTCACCCTATATCTCCCTTTATCTCTTTCATGTTGCCCTCTTTGGATCCACCTCTGTGTCACTACAACCCATCCAGGGCACGAGCGGGATGATTCAATTGAGGAAGATGACCATGGGTTGTAGGATCCCTAGTTAGGTGAAGGGTTGACCAAATCTAGCATCTACAAATCTGTGCCCCCAACTTTCTATTCTCCTCCCATTACACATGTACCTGGGAGACTGACACCTTTAAAACCTCATGATTGTTGGGCTAGTCAAGGTTTAACCAATGAACCAATGAATGACAATTTTCTTCCCCTTCCTTTTTCTAAGTAAATCCCCTTCCTCTAACTCAATATTCAAATAAATTTATCAATCTTATTAAACCATAACTCTCGATTCCTTTGACCAAAAAATATGATATAGTATTCAATTTTGAATAAGAAAACCAATAAATCATTTATAAGTGGTTTTAGACCCTAATTCTACGTATTGTTCCATGAATATCTACAATATTTGATATTTGAATGTCTAAAGTTATCATATGACTCAATAATAGTGTTTCATCTCTGAAATCCCTAGTCTCTAACCATGAGGATTACATTTTGAGACTCTAAACCATATTAACATGAGTTGCCTAATGTTGGAAGTAGATCTTAAATTTACATACTATTTCACTCCTAATATCAATACTATGATTTAAGTGCCCAAAATGATGATGGATCTTGATTATGGGTGTTAAAACCTAAAATTGTGATATTTTGTACATGGTATTATTAAATCTTGTGAACACCTTGATTTTGACCCTTGAACTTTAGTTTTGGTGATGAATTAGGGATTAACTGCACATTATGGATTAAGAGTGGATCATCCATCAATATTGATACAAATGATGTCAGAACATGTGTTGGTCTTGAAAACTTAATAAATTGGAAACATTGGTGATTGATGGGATACCACACCTAAGAACAATAATAAGGCTTAGAAAACAATAATTTATCCTTATGACCCCTCCATATTGTTATCTAGAATACTAATGCATGTATACCCATTATTGTTCCAGGTTTTGGCTTTGACCTACTTTTGACTCCCAAAGATCTTTTACTGTGAACTCGGGTGAAGGTATGCTTATCTTCCTCCTTGACATACATATGGTAGTGGTTGCTTGTATGGTATGAGTTCTTTCCTTTTTCTTGGCATAAAGTAGTATTTATGTGAACTAAGTGACTTCATATGATATATTGTTCTGGTTTTTTTATGATAAATGTATTATGAAAATCTTGAACATATGATAGAAACCCATTATACATTGACACTGAACCTTGACATTCAAACATACCCTCACCATTTGGAGTATTCATGGGTTAATGCATAAGGTACAAGCAATCCCTCACCTTTGAGTGTTGAAAGGGCCTAATGTACACCAATAGAAATAGATCCACACCTAAGGGTGCAATGAGTGGATTTAATGTGGAGGTAAAAAAACACTCACCTTTGGGTATAGAAATGGTTAATATATGTATCCTTGAACCTAGGTGGTAGAGGAAAATAATGGTCATTTATATTGTATAATGGAAAATAAGATAAAATGCATGGTAATTTCTTGAAAGATTTTTTTCCATTACAATTTTATTCTTCATTTATTTTGTAATTTCCAAGAGATACTTTTTTATATTAAATTTCATTTGTTTTACCACCATCGTACCTACACATTTGCACTGACCGCGTGTCATAGATTTTCCCTATTAGGAAAACATGTTTCAAGAAGATGACTAAGATTGCTTCTGCTCTTGATTACTTTGATGACAAGGATGAGTTCAATGAATCATGAATCGGCCTGGTTAGTTCTTATAAATATTTTTTGTTAATAGTTATTATTTCTTATTGTATATGTAGTTTGTTTATCCTTCGGGATGCCTAGGGACAAACACTTCATTCCCTCTACAACTGTCTATGCAGTGTGATTGAGATCAAGGTAAGAATAGTTTTGTGACATTGTATGTATGGATTTAAATACACAAATGTAAATGTTTATAAAAAGAAACCTATCATCACAAATTTCAAGATTAATACATAGGAAAAATTCAAAGTCACCAATGAGATAGAAAATACTGTAAACACCATAAGATAATCCTCAAACATATAAAACTATTTATCCTTGTATCTATAAAAACATGATGTAAAAAATAATTAATAATGTGTTATATGTTGAGCATCAGTGATGACTCAATGCAACCCTAAAGAACACAGATAGGAAGACAATAATTCTATTGCTCCACAAATGAATCATCTACTCATTTGAAACAGTACATGGACTATACATGTAGATTGCTCCAGAGAAAGGTGTCACCCAAGTGTTAAGAAATGAAAAAAATAACTCTTACTTATGTAAATAGTAGTTGGGAAAGAATATATATTGGGTATAGGAAAACCATTAGTAAATATCACTTCAATTTGACACACATTGAACAGTTTTGGAAAGACTCCATCATGATTATTTTTGTTACTAAATGGTTATACCAGACTGTTATAGATATCTATTCAACCCGAAGACCATGAAAAGATGACATTCACTTATCCCTTATGGTACTTGTGCCTATTCGAGGATGTCATTTGTGTGGGAAATGATCATTCAAACATATATAATTGTGATCTTTAAACTACATCAAGAATATCATTGATGTTTTTGTGGATGATTTTTTTTGTTTTTGGATCCTATTTTGATATTTTCTTACATAACTTAACACTTGTACTAAAATGATGTAAAGAAAATAATATTTCTCTTATCTAGAAAAAATGCAACTCATGGTCATTAAAGGTGTTATCTTTTTCCATTTTAGTATAAGAAAATGCATTGAGGTAGAGAAGGTCTTTATTGACATCATATCCATACTCACTCCTCCTAGATCTGTTGAACAAATTTATATTTTCTTAGTTTACATAAATTACAATTGAAGATCAATCAAGATTTAATGTTGCTAAATCTCTCTCCAACTTTCTTTGAAAAACATCAAATTAATTTCTAATTCTTCTTACCTCATTATCTTCAAGAAGCTAAAGGAGATCACTACACCCATAAAATTTTCACCAAAATACTTGCAACCATTTGAAACCAACTTCCATGCTAGAGAGTACATATTAGGAGTAATTTTAGGGCCCATAAAGACAAATCTTTCCAAATTATTCACCTTGCTAGTAAAACATTGAATTATATTCATATAAACTATGCCATTATCATAATTTTTATATGTATAAGTTTCTATCCTACCTAATATGATCCATGGTATTCATTTACATTGATCACTCATCTTTGACATACTTAGTGACAATAAGTCCTCCAAATAGAGGATAACCATATACTACCTTTTTCTTCAAGAATTTATCTTGAGATAGAGATAAGAATGGGTGACACATCTTAGTCGATGACCATGTATCCCAAATAGGCACCACAAAATTTGTCAATGATTTACCCTTATTGGAATCCTTTCAAAACAAAAATATACATGCAATGTCTACTAATTATAGCTTGATTTATCAATTTATACATTTCAATTTTAAAATTAATTTTTTGCATTTATTCCAATGCATGCAAAAAGTTTAAGAACAACCCACTACCATCTGGGTGATCCTTACATGTTTTTAAAATGACCTAATGGAACGCTAAGAATACGTATTACTCATGTACCTAGGATAGAAAGCTATTAAGAATTGTCACTCCTCTTATTATAGAGAGCACATAGGTGTTGTTAAAATGTTGCAATTCTACTTGTGGTATTTCACTAGCCAATTGTATTCAAAGAAAACACCTGATTTGTCAAAAATTTTGATACATGCCAACAAACATGAGGTGTTTCAAGATGTATCAACACACCTCCAATGCTTTATTAAGAGTTTGAGATTTTTGATTTTTGGGGGATCTATTGCATGTGACCATGTTCATCATTTTATAGAAGTTTGGATATTTTAGTTGTAGTCAAATATGTATCGATATGGATATAAGCCATACCCACATATTTGTGATGAAACACCTATATCAAGATGTATCCAAAAGGTTATATACCCAAAATTTAGTGTTTCTAGAACTGTGCACTAGTACAAGTTTAAATACAAAATATCTACTCCTTATTTTCCCTTTACTGTTTGGAGGTCAAAATATGATAAATATAAGTCAATGAATCCTTGAAAACAAGGTAGTATGGACTAGGAAAGATAGGTATATCAAGTAAGCAACACACGATGTAACTATAATATAAACCACTTGATACTGTCATGACTATTGCCATATCTCATAATTTATGAATAATGAACCATCTACCTCTTGATCACAAGCATAAAAATCGATGGATGATAATTTTTTATTCTTACTTTGACTTGAATGAAATGTGGAATACATTATTCCTTATATTACCAGACTGGATAGTCTTCATCCAAAAGCTTATCTATGTTCTCTTATGTGTGTTCTTAGGTTTATAAGGAATGTACCAAGTTATGAGATGATGATCACATAAAAAGGAAAGATATAAGGGAATTTTGACATGGTTTTTTTCTTACTTTTTCTAGAATATGTTTGTAGGAAAGACACAATCCAAATGGTTTGGTGTATTTAGGACCATAGAATTATATCCACATGGAATACCAAAAATATTGAGTAAAAAGATGAGAACATCCATGGTGAATGTCTAAATGTTAAGAAGTAATTTATAGGGAAAAAGCTTTTAGTGAAGAGCTAATGTCCTGTTCAATGACACTCATTTATTTACATAGGAGACAATTTTTATTTTGGAGACATTATCCTTTGAATGAACCTCACTTAGTCAAATAGGAGACAAAGGGAAGGATTAGACTGAGACCTAGCACTTCCTGGGCGAAACCTTAAATGTTTTGAGTGGTAATTTTCTTACTATTTATCTTTCAAGTTTTAATTGTATTTTTGTTTGTTTGACCATTTACTTGGATCTAAATTATCAATTTTGGCACAAATTTAATGTATGCATTCATTTTTTTTTTACTTTGTCAATGTAATCTCATAGTTTAGAAAGAAATCCATTCTATCAAAAGTAAAAAAGAGTAAAAGGAAACAATAAGATAAAAGGAAAAAAACTAGGTTCTTATGGAAATCTCTCATAACCACTCATTTTCAAACACTAGGTGAGGAGAATGAATCATCAACAATAGGTGAAAAACACATGGGTTGTAATGATAAAAGCTGAAAGGAGGATCAATGAGCTCACCATGACTTGATAGACATAGAGGTGGAGACAAGAAGGCTTAACCCGATGGAAGTAAAAGTAGTGGTCATCATGGATCTAATAAAATACCCATCATCCACATCCAAAAAATTGTAGTCATATTTCTTTGCATCTGATGATAATTTTTGTAGGAAACTACAATAATTGACATTGACATAGCCATAATATTGGATAGACATCCTCCTTCGACAATGAAAGGGAGAAGAATAAAAGATAGATAGGTAGATAGTTGCAGTACACATGGAGTAAGGAAAAAGGACATAAAATAGAACATTGGCGATCCATTCTAGTAGAGCGATAAACAAGTTTCATGTAACTGACCTCATAGGAATCACAAAAGGATTAATGATCCTTATTCAATGAAACACACTATCCCTTTTTATAGGAATTTCTCCACTACACATGTACTCACATGGAGTAGATTAAAAAAGATAATGCTTACTCACATTTATGAAACATGGCCAAGATCCTTTTTTTATTATAACTCCTCTCTCCATCCAAAGATGACTTAATAAATAACAATATTAAATCACTTTTACCTTACAAATTTGAATAACTTCACATTCACCCTAACCTTTATCTGTTGGCTAAGCATTAACATACAAACAAGAATGAATGCAACATCAAATATTGAATAAATCTTTGGTTATGATTCTATTTTTTGACTAAAGGAAAACCAAAATCAATCAATTCTTATAATATTCTATAAAATCATGATAAAAAAATATTAATTGTAGTATTTTGATTTACATTTAAATTAGGCACATAATTATCCTAATTAGTACATCAAATAGCTACTTAGATGCAATACTACTATTTGATAGACTGTAATTTCCCATTTGATTGAATAACACCTCCACCGTTGAATTGGTAAAAATCCACCAATTGAATATGATCACTATTTAGTCAAATAACTTTATCAACCTTACCATAATTGCCTTCTTATGATCAAGGATCAAATTAGGATTGTTCGAGCTTCAAATTCTACACCCTAATCTAAACCCTCTTTCTTCTATTTGATAATTGTAATCCACTACTCCATTTGATTCATTAGAGATATTTCACATAAAGTGAATACACAATAATGACCAAAAAAGGATAAATCCTCTCTCTAGAGGAAATTCACACTCATCCACAAGAAACAATGAGAAACCTATTAGTTCTCACTAAGGAAGATAATATCATCACCATCAACCATAGTGAGGCTCGGATGGCATGCATCATTGCATCACTGTTATAAGTTCAACCAACATACCACAACAACAATGCAATCATTTCAAGTGCCAACTTAGTTATTCTCAGTCCCTCCTTTTCATATTGACAAATGCACAACGAAATATGATAACTAGACCAAGTTCCTCAAGAAGCTAAAAGTATGAGACATGCATGAAACAATATATTGGAATCCTTTAGATTGAAGGACCACATGTTCAACCTACTAGAGAGAGTGAGGTTGATGAAGATGAAACTCTCCATTACATTAATATTGATGCAACTAACATTGACGCTCTGAATATCATACAAAAAAGGAACTAAAGAAATGACAACTGATATTGTTGTTAAGATTTCACAACCATGAAAAGTTGAAGAATATAATGCAAGCATAAATCAATTTATAAGTTCTCTTTAAGAAGCAAACCATGAACTAAATAATGACATTGATTCTTAATAAGTGATGAAAAAACATGGAAATAGCTCATGTAGATCATGTCTTCTGTCATCTGTAAGGTGATACCTTACAAACTCATAACCCTTCTTATGCTTATTTCCAAAAATTTTGCGTTACACAGTACTTCCCCACTATAAATATAAAAGTGTTAACAATAAAGACTTGCATGTCCTCTAATGTGCAAAGAATGGACACAAGTTGAAAATCACATTCTTACTAATAAATTTCTATGTTAATCATTAAGGAAGTATGGTCCTCATGACTAGAGGAGCAATGAAAATTATAGTGAACATGCTCCTAAAGAATGATGTCTGAACTCTAGAGTGTCTAAAAAGAGATTAAGGAGAATACACTATTAGTTCCCCTCCACCTAACACATTGAAATTATCACTAAGGACTATAAAAAATATCCATGTATTATTAGCATAATCTCCCATCTAAGTTTTATTCACTTTTCCTCTCTCTTTATTGGAAGGAATGTATGTAACTTCTCCACTTTGGATAGTGTGAGAACCTATTACACTAAACGAGATTACTCAAAACATAAAATACAATCAATCACTAATTAATCACATACCAAAAATTATGGTAAATTAAAACCAATTTCAACAACAACACCCACTCAAAAACATTTGCATAAGATCCCAACATCTTTCTTGTATCAATACTATGCCAAGAATTCAATACAAATTATTTAATCACCTTAGCCTCAACATATATACATAGGAAAACAATATTCATATATGCCACACAAACAAGCATTAATATGCTAACAAAAGTCTAATTTGTTTGAAACAACATATACAACTTTCCTGCCCAGACCTGAGAGTACAAGGACAACTCTAGGACACACTAGACATCTAATCAACTTTATCAAATATTCATTACTATAGATCCTCTTTTCTGCCACATGTTTGTTTTTGTCACTTCCGATTACCTAAAAAGATGTGGCGAACAACAAGGGTGAGACCCCTATCCCAGCAAGAGATATAACCTCCAACAATGCTTATTGATTACAACATTTTAAATAGTAGATAACTAAGCAGTTGGAGTATTTAATAATCAATTGAATAGATTAAACAGTTCAAGTATACTAAACAAATTAAGTAAATCATCTTAGCAACAAGTATGATCAACAATGCATATATAGATAACAAATAAATCCATTTCTCTAGATAGAAATATACTCAAATATCATCAAATTGCATCTAATAACAATCATTATCATTAATCTGACTATCATCATACTCCTTGCTAACAGTACAAGCAATCTAGTAGCATAAGCATCCCATACATCATGAATATGTCTAGTAGCATAACATGGCTATCAGTATTGACATCTCAAATAAAGGGAACATATCTATATCATAAGTAGAACTAACATCATAACACAATGAACTACATAGGCATGATTAACAGTTTAAGAAATTCTAATTACATAGGCACGACTATAAATATTAAACATAGCTAGCAGTAACATCTTAACCATCAGTGTCAGTACATTTGACAACATAAGCATGTTTACAACATGAGCATAACTACATCATAAGCATATCTATTATCTCTTATTGTACTATACATGATCTTAGTGAAAACAAAGCAAACAAGGGTTATCATCCAATATGAAGCGTTGTGTATAACCCTAAAAAGATATGCTACACGGTTGTCTTACTATTTTATTATTTTTCCCTAAGGAATTTGAGGATACAACTCAAAATCCAACTGACCACTGCTAAGTCAAAATCAGTGCCATACAAGATCTAGGAAGAGTTGGATTCCTAAGATCTTCTCAGCCCTCGGTCAGTACGGGTCCACCACAGTGACACATAAGGTCAAGCTGCTAACATCCTAGTCCATCCTTGGTACAGGTCATGACACTAGTGAAAGGAGGTGGGTACACATACCCTACCATCCGAGGTACAACCACAATTGTCCTCCAATCTCGTCACATATATAATCACCGAGACACGACCACAGCCATTCTCAATCACATCGGATTAATGAGGCATGACCATAGACATCCTCTACAACCTGCATTGTGGATGACAAGGATATATCCTCAACTTGTCACCCCCACATACTCAATAGTATGTGCTCTGAGTTTCCCTTAGGAATATTTTTTTCACCATCCAACAAGTTCTGACCCTGAGATGGCTCTATGGCACATGACACTACATGATTAGAGTTTCACTTGATTAGTTATGCCAATTGGGTGAATTAAGGCTGCATCAAACAAGTGGACATACAAATCCTAATTCATTTCTAGAAAGCATATAAATATAAGATCTTTTAAAAGATATAAAATGTGTTAAACATACTTTCTCATTTCATCATCACATGGTACTATTCACTTGCCATTCATGAGACCACACTAGTCATCATACTATCACAAGATATAAATTATTTTCACAATATCACATGGTATCAACCCTTATCAACACAAGAGGATCACACCTCATTCAGGGCTAAACCATGCCCAAAGGTCATTAAGACCATCATACTATCACAGGCTATAAATCCTTCTCACAATATCATAAGGTATCAAACCTCATTAACACAAGAGGATTGCACCTCATTCAAGGCTCAACCATGCCCAAAGGTCATAAAGACCATCATACTATTCCCTGCAAGGTCATCATTATCTTTGCATGCCTTATAACAAGGCTCAACAACATCACTTACATATAATACACCAGATCAACACAATATTGCATTAATGATCTAGGAGATATTCTTAAATAATCATAGTAGGGTTATATTAACATTAAGAACATTCCTTTATTACATCAACATGTAGGGAATCTAGATATGATTAACCCTCATCATATTCATAATGCACATGTTTAGCATTAGAAAGTATCAACCATGTGGCTATGATAACCACCAATCAACATATTAAGGTTATGATCATATTAAGGAGGTTATTTCACCGTCATTCCATCATATAAGAATGTTAAACATGAATACTCATCTTTATCTATTTTCATTAGAGTTAGGTTCAACAAGATAAATTATATTAATGTTACTAATCAACACTTATACCCAAACCCTAACTCACAACATCCCTATTGGATCATGGATACATAAGGTGAAGCATCACCATCGCATTCCATGCTATTCCCAAGTATGAATCCACACATAAATTAAGTTGTAACCATAGGGTTATAGCATACTAAGGTTTCAACAACAATAAGAGAGTACTCCATGATTGTATTAATCATTCAAGGACTATTCATACCCAATTACCATCATTTAGTTATATGAAAGCTAGGTATAACAAGCTATACATCATTAGGGTCTCATATCAAAACAATATGGTTATCATCCCTTCTATTCATATGAGTGAATAGGTAAGACTACCTTATTAAGGGTAACCCTCCATTTCTTCCATCATCATTCAACCCATACTAGACCTCTAATCTAGAACTACTCTCTCTTCTAGACTCATGTCATTCACTTTCACTTAGGTTGCATGACCACCTCCTACTCGTACATGTGTGGGGACACATTTTTGTAATACATATACATAATAAAATATTATATAGTTTTTCTCCAATAAAACAAGCGTCAAAGAAAACTATTGAGGTTCGATCCGATTGGAATAAAAACCCAAATCCAGAAAATGAGTGTCCCACACATAGTAGAGAGTATAGTATCATGAAAACTAGTGAAAAGTGTGAGAACATGGTGTAGACTAGCGTAGCTACTCTAGACAATGAGCACCATATGTCTAGGGTTTCTCTTCCCTTAATGTACGTCATTTCTAAATAATGCAACGTCCCATACCACTGCACTATAAGGAAAGAATGACATCTTAGGACCTGCTATACAACAAGCACTAGTCTAGATCTAGCTCTGAGACATCTAGGTGCTAACCTAGAGGCTAGGTCAGATCTAGTCTCTAAAAGACGACTAATCTAACCCTAAAAGATTATAAAGTTCAGGGTTTCTTTAGTTTGAGTTTCATAGTGAGCGAATGTTAGGCTTTGCTATTGTTCATGCTCTGATACCACCTGTGACATCCCCAGATTTTCTAAAACTTAATCTTATGTGTGACGTCCAAATTGAAACCCTCACCTCAGTGAGAATTCCAATTTAAACACCCCACACTAGGCTAAGAAGAAGAAAATCAAGGGAGTTAGAAGGAAACAATCAGTAGCACATGCACATGAACAATAATAAAACCATACACACATGTTCACCATTCAACATATAGTTACAACATGAATTGTTACAACATTTGATATTACATATTGAACAACAAACTTATACATATACATGCACTACCACTAAACTACATCATCTTAAGACAACAGGTCCACCTGTACATCAGCTTGCTATACAACTCACACTATCTTGGTTCTTCAAGAGCATATGTCCACAACCTAAACAAAAGATTACATGTGGTACATGTTAGCACAATATTCAGGAATATTGTACTGAGTATGCCTACATATCTTTTATATACCTCTCATCATATCTTAGAAATAAGATAAAACTAATACTTGGTAGTTATAAAGGAATATAAGAAAATCACATACTTGCACAAAGATGTTCATTAACAAAAGAGAACACATATTTTAAGCATATTTTCCATTATATCATCTATGCATTTGCCACCCAAGGGAATAATGCGTCATCTCAGCTACCAAAGAGATGTAAGGCCTTATGATCTACTACCAAAGAGTAAGATCATTGTACAATGTGATCTGCTACCAAAGAGAATGATCACTTTCTAGCAGTATGCTACCAAAGAGAATTAGTGCTTTCATATAATGGAATAGATATATTATGTTTGATGTGTTCATAGTAGTAAGTATTGAAAATCATGCAACATATCATACAAGAACAATCATTTCATCCAATATCATATGCCAAGTATTTTACTACACATATAACACAAGCATATTGTATAATAAGCCAAGTAAGAGGTAATGGCGTACCTTGATCAAGAAAGACAACCCAAATCACATTCCTGATGTCATCTATCCTTGTCAACCCTGATTAAGACAAGATCACATATCACCATCAAGTTCTCATCATCTCAACCCTAGTTATATCCATTTTAGGGTTTAGCTTAGTTCATTAGGATATGTGCATCATTACTTGCATTCTTATCTTAGATTTATCTTACCGATGTCATTTTCCATATTAGGATACATAATGTGAATACCATGTTCTATATTATTATTTATACATATTAACCATAGGTTACATGCATTACTCAAATTAGGGTTTCATCACATGTATTAAGGGTCATCTTCATATAACATGAATTCCATGCATCTAACTGATATCTGAGTTACATATTAGCCTCACATTACTGATATGAACTTACACTTGTAAATTTCATCATTTATTGAGCATGTATATATTTATTACATTTTATTTAGGGTTATTAGCCCTAATAGAGATATTAATCAAATTATATTCTTTCGTGCATCAACATGACCATATATGACATCATATGCATTATAAACATTATTATAGACTTACCAACATGTTATCACAATTTCAAAACATCATTTGATATTTATTATCCATTAAACAAGCATTACACATCTTACATGATATCACTGTTATTAGTTCTTCAAAAGCGTTGCAGATTTTCAATAATTCACAATAAATAGCTCGATGATCAGAAAAATACAAATACGATACCGAAATTCTCAGAAAAATGAGTTCACATTAAAGTGATAATATCAGGCTTTTGAAGAACTAATAATAGTGATATCATGTAAGATATGTAATTCTTATTTAATGGATAATAAATATCAAACGATGTTCTAAAATTATGATAACATGTTAGTAAGTCTATAATACTGTTTATAATGCATATGATGTCATATATGGTCATGTTGATGCATGAAAGAATATAATTTGATTAATATGACTATTAGGGCTAATAACCCTAAATAAAATGTAATAAATATATACATGCTCAATAAATGATGAAATTTACAAATGTAAGTTCATATCAGTAATGTGAGGCTAATTTGTAACTCGGATATTATTTAGATGCATGTAATTCATGTTATATGAAGATGACCCTTAATACATGTGATGAAACCCTAATTTGAGTAATGCATGTAACCTATGGTTAATATGTATAAATAATAATATATAACCTGATATTTAGATTATGTATCCTAATATGGAAAATGACATCAGTAAGATAAATCTAAGATAAGAATGCAAGTAATGATGCACATATCCTAATGAACTAAGCTAAACCCTAAAATGGATATCACTAGGGTTGAGATGATGATAACTTGATGGTGATATGTGATCTTGTCTTAATCAGGGTTGACAAGGATAGATAACATCAAGAATGTGATTAGGGTTTTCTTTCTTGATCAAGGTACACCATTACCTCTTACTTGGCTTATTGTACAATGTGCTTATGTTATATGTGTAGTAAAATACTTGGCATATGATATTGGATGAAATGATTGTTCTTGTATGATATGTTGTATGATTTTCCATACTTACTGCTATGAACACATCAAACATAATATATCTGTTCCATTATATGAAAGCACTAATTTTATTTGGTCGCATAGTGCTGGAAAGTGATCATTCTCTTTGGTAGAAGATCACATTGTACAATGATCTTACTCTTTGGTAGTAGATCATAAGGCCTTACATCTCATACTCTTTGGTAGCTGAGATGATGCTTTATTCCCTCAGGTGGCAAATGCATGGATGATATAATGGAAAATATGCTTAAAATATGTGTTCTCTTTTGTTAATGAACATCTTTGTTCAAGTATATGATTTTCTTATATTCCTTTATAACTACCAAGTATTAGTTTTATCTTATTGCTAAGATATGATGAGAGGTATATAAAAGACACGTAGGCGTACTCAGTACAATATTCTTGAATATTGTGTTGACGTGTACCACATGTAAACTCTTGTTTATGATGTGATAAAGTGGTTTCTGGCTTAATTTCGAGGACAAAATTTCTTTTAAGGTGTGTAGGATGTGATGGAGTGGACTTTTAGAATCTAAAATGTCCAATGACACAAGTGAAGCCATGCATGTTGATTTGTTTGAGAATCCCAAGTGTTTTAGTAAAGTTGGAGTGTTGATTGAGGTTTGTATAATGATTTGGATCCATAAGTTATGCCTATTTGAGGAATTTAATTGAATTGTCAAATAGTTGAGTTTTGGCACCAAATTTGTGTACAAAGTATCTTAAGTCGTGAGGAAGATATGTTTAAACTTTGGTGGCAATTGGATGTTCCTAGTGGAAGTTATTGAGGTTTGAATTGGGTATATAATGTGTATATTTGATGGTTAATAGACCTAAGTTTGCTAGCTGAGCCTAGGTCAGGCTGTGTCATGCCTGTTGGTTTTGGGCTGGGTCTGTGTGGCCAAGTTGTGGCCTTAGATTGCCGATCCAGAAGCTGTGGCCTTTGAAAAGGAGAAGCCACAGATTCACTTAGCACCCTCTGACCTTTAGCCCTTGGATTAGGATCTGAGGGATGTCAGCTTGTCTCCTACCTTGCGGTTAGAGCAAGGTAGTGGGATAGCTGAACCCGCACCCACCCTAGACACCACTCACTGAGATCATGGGGTGATGGGGGAGAAGTGATCGAGGAGTTGGATTTTCCTCCCCTTTAGGAACCGATTGACACCCTGAGCGGGTCAAATGACCAAGAGAACAGGGAGAATGACCGACCCTTTTCCACTGTCTCTCCACTGCAAGAAATAGGAGGTGGCTGAAGGTGTAGAACATGGATATAGGACTCATGTTGGTGAATAAAGAAGGGGAAATGAAGCCTAAAGCCTAGGTGGTTCTCCCAGGATCGCAACATGGAGTTCTGTGGAAGTTTCCATGGATGACAAACTCCAGTGAGTTGGAGAGGAAGGTAGAGCTTGGGGATTGTGACTAGATGACTCCTACCACTTTTGAAGGATAGGGAGGAGTTCTTTGAGGCACTACGCAACCTTCGGGAGCTTCGTATTGACGCGAGGAGCAGAGGTGATTTTTCCCTTTGCTTTGCCGCAGCCAAAGATGGCGGCGGCAGTCTCACCTAAATGGAGGATCATAGGCAGAGCACCCGAGGTGAGTGGTCGGCGGCGTCGAGGGAAAGAGATCAAAGCTCGGGTTGGGGTAGATCTTTTGCGAGGAGGAGGCGTCACCTGTTGCTAGCTCACCGGAGGAGAGCCTATGCGGAAGTGCTCTGTTTCACTGAGGAAACAGAGGCCGCGGGCTAGATCACGGGAGGGGGGACGCGGAGCTGACCGGGTTGGCGGATCCTGAGATCTGCGGATCCCACCCAGGATCCAGATCGGGTGGCCAGCCAGCAAGAGAGGGAAGCGCCCATGACATGTGTCACCATGTGATTGGCCGAAAAAGGTAAAAACCCAATAAACTCACAGATTTTCAATAATTCACAATAAATAGCTTGATGATCAGAAAAATACAAATAAGATACCAAAATTCTCAAAAAAAATGAGTAGAACACATTAAAATGATAATATTAGGCTTTTGAAGAACTAATAATAGTGATATCATGTAAGATGTGTAATGCTTGTTTAACGGATAATAAATATCAAACGATGTTCTAAAATTATGATAACATGTTAGTAAGTCTATAATAATGTTTATAATGCATATGATGTCATATATGGTCATGTTGATGCACAAAAGAATATAATTTGATTAATATGGCTATTAGGGCTAATAACCCTAAAGAAAATGTAATAAATATATACATGCTCAATAAATGATGAAATTTACAAGTGTAAGTTCATATGAGTAATGTGAGGCTAATATGTAACTCAGATATCAATTAGATGCATATTATTTATGTTATATGAAGATGACCCTTAATACATGTGATGAAACCCTAATTTGAGTAATGCATATAACCTATGGTTAATATGTATAAATAATAATATAGAACCTAATATTCAGATTATGTATCCTAATATGGAAAATGACATCAGTAAGATAAATCTAAGATAAGAATGCAAGTAATGATGCACATATTCTAATGAACTAAGCTAAACCCTAAAATGGATATAACTAGGGTTGAGATGATGAGAACTTGATGGTGATATGTGATCTTGTCTTAATCCGGGTTGACAAGGATAGATGACATCATGAATGTGATTAGGGTTGTCTTTCTTGATCAAGCTACACCATTACCTCTTACTTGGTTTATTATACAATATGCTTATGTTATATGTGTAGTAAAATACTTGGCATATGATATTGAATGAAATGATTGTTCTTGTATGATATGTTGCATGATTTTCCATACTTACTGCTATGAACACATCAAACATAATATATCTATTCCATTATATGAAAGCACTGATTCTCTTTGGTAGCATTGTGCTGGAAAGTGATCATTCTATTTGGTAGTAGGTCACATTGTACAATGATCTTACTATTTGGTAGTAGATCATAAGGCCTTACATCTCATACTCTTTGGTAGCTGAGATGATGCATTATTCCCTCAGGTGGCAAATGCATGGATGATATAATGGAAAATATGCGTAAAATATGTGTGCTCTTTTGTTAATGAACATCTTTGTGAAAGTATATGATTTTCTTATATTCCTTTATAACTTCCAAGTATTAGTTTTATCTTATTGCCAAGATATGATGAGAGGTATATAAAAGACATGTAGGCATATTCAGTACAATATTCTTGAATATTGTGCTGATGTGTACCACATGTAATCTTTTATTTAGGTTGTGGACATATGCTCTTGAAGAACCAAGATAGTGTGAGTTGTATAGCGAGATGATGTATAGGTGGACCTATTATCTTAAGATCCTGTAGTTTGGTGGTAGTGCATGTATATGTATAAGTTTGCTATTCAATATGTAATATCAAATGTTGTAACAATTCATGTTGTAACTATATGTTGAATGGTGAACATGTGTGTATGGTTTTATTATAGTTCATGTGCATGTGCTACTGATTGTTTCCTTCTGACTCCCTTGATTGTCTTCTTCTTAGCCTAGTGTGGGGTGTTTAAATTGGAATTCTCACTGAGGTGAGGGTTTCAATTTGGACATCACACATCAGATTAAGTTTTAGAAAATACAGGGATGTCACATTTTTTGTTTAAAACTCTCTTAATGTTGGACTTAGAGTCCCTTAGTTTAGCATGTATCTACGTATGTTGTAGTTCTTTTTATTCCATGAAACTTGCTTGGTTAATGATATCATTTCACACTTTGTCATGATCTCCATTATGTGAAAATGCTTCTTCTATGGTTGTGTTAGTTTTAGAAAAGAGGTCGTGACAAAATCATAGATAGAGAACTCAAAAGTGAAAGATAATGTGAAAGTCCGCTTCCTTGGGTCCCAATTGCCTTGGGAGTGAAGTTTCACACTATTTACATAATAATAATTAATTTAATTCAATTTAGAAAAGAAGATACGAGTATTTCCCCAAATATCAAATAAAAAAATAAATGACTCCAATAGAGGACAATAACTTCAGATTTGAAATCTACATGTTAAAATAAGGCTATGCATGAATTTTCATGTGATTTGGATAATCTTTATTATACATGTGTAGATTAGGAGAGAGAAAGTATGAAAAAGTCCAAAATATTAAACAATGTGTAAAATGATCCCAAAGGATAAATTTAATGTCCAATTCATGTCCCATATACTTAATTTGTCTTGTTGGTGAAGTTTCATCAAATTTAGAGAATTCTAGGATTCTCTAATGCATTAAGAAAGAGAAAATAAGGTTTACTTTAAAAGAATTAAAAATAAAATATATAAAGTCTTCAAAGTGAAAACTAAAGCTATATTTAGATTCCTCATGTCCAAAATAGGTTAGCTATCAAATTTCAATAAATTTGAAATTTGTTTGAACCCTTTTTGGAAGAGAGAGAAAATGAGAAATTAACACACTTTATTTGAATCAAACTAGAATTTCATTTAATTTGTCACGCCGACTTTCCTTGGTATGTTGTGTTTGTAGGATGTCTCATCAAGATTGAACGATATCTGATCCGTCTCCTATCTCGTGTAGGAGAGGACTCACAGGTGAACAGTGCGAGCGGCTGATAGGCTAGTTTTTCTCCGATATCTTCCCGATTCTTGATCTTTTTTAAAAATTTTGGTGCAATAAGTTCATGAGGAGAGTCTGCACTCAATGAACTATGATACATGCCTTAGTTCTTTGTATTCTCTATATGTCCAAATCTGTTCCCTAACTCTCCCAAACCACCTATGCCTGAAGTCCTACCTCAAGATTGCATCTATAAATACCCACACCTGGGTCTTCGCTAGCCCTCTTGTAATATTTTCTTCGCTTTGATTTTGTCCAAACTACTCCTCATTGGCATTGCAACCTTACTAAGTGGAGCCTATCGATGGTGAGTCACACTCTGTCCTTGGTCCACCTCTATTCAAATTGCCTTCGAGGTGTGGTTTCCCAACTATTGTTCTTCATTTTCATGACTTCCAATCACACTTTGACCTTTGATCACACTTTTTACCAAATTTGAGTGTGACTTGCAGCTTCTCTAGTTGCCAAAAATAGCACGGAGAGAGAGGGGAAGAAATCCCCATGTTTTTTCTAGTTCTACCATCTCGATTTCCTTCTTTCCTTGTTTTCTCACACGATGGCACTTTGGTAATTTTCCCCCTTATTTCCTTTAATTGACGTGGCTCTCATTGGCTTTGATTGGGTGACATGGCTGCACCTGATTGGTCCATGTCATGTAGGCACGGTCCTCTCACTCTCCCTCTTTCTCACAATTTCTTGCTTATTTGGAATTTTGGATATTTCTGATTGGTTTATTTTCTAAAAATTGTTTTTTGATTCACTTGTCCAAAAATTAAAGTAAAATATGCTTTGGAATTAGAAAAATGTGTTCATTCTAATAAAAATAGTTTCAAAGCCTAATTTTCATGTTTTTAATGATGGATTTTGAGGATCTAATTAATTAATATAAAAGCCCTAAATTGGTAACAAATTCATTTTAACCCCACATATGAAAAAGAAATATGTTTTATTGATCTAGAGAAACTAATAAATCGATCGGTATAGGTTTTGAGTCCAAAATCTGATGTTTTCTAGAAAGGTCTAGAATTAGTGTTTTCATTATAATTATATGAAATTTCAAAACCCTAATACATGAAAATAATTTGTCATTAGGAAAAGTTCATCTTGGAAACAACTAGATTGTTAAAGAGTGTCTCTAGGACTCTAAAATAACGTATGTTTGAATCACCTTTTATTACTTTTTGACAATGACCTATTTTCTTCTTTCTGTTGGTCCTATGGGCATTGTCCTACACAATATCTTATTCTTTTGGAAAATATGCGTCATTTGAAGAACCTTATATTGTTACTGATATTATGATCATATTATCCTATTTGGACAATATTTTGGACTCTTCCTCATACATTACTCATGGCAGAACATTCTGTGGTGATATATTCTCTTTTGTCCACTTTTAAGGTGTTTGTTGATTAGGATCATGTGATCCCACTTTATGTAATTGTTGGATGTTTACATATCTCTTATTTGGTTCATTATTACTTATTATTTTGTTAAGCATCATGTGGTGAATATTATTATAATGTACATGCCTTTTTATGTGGATGTAAAAATTCCCACATATATTGCAGATGTGAAAATTCCTGCATATGAAAATATTTAAGGCAACCTTTTTTTCTTGTTCAGGCAAAGATCGACAGACCATGCCACCCCATATTTAGAGCATATGTTTACAAGACCCTTCTTGCCTCACATTTTTGGTAGATGTGTTATTTCCTACCTACATGTGTATATGGTCTAGTAGGGTTGTCAAATTTTGTCTGAACCCATGAACCCGGTCTCGTCCAACCCAAAAAAAGTTCAGTTTGGTTTTAGATTTTATCAATCTAGGTTAGTTTTAGATTTGGATAGTGACGTACGAATTGAAATCAAGTTGGTTTTGGGTGCTGATTTAGTCAACCCAAATTGAATCTAGGTTGACAAATTTGGAAAATATAAGATATAGTTATGTACAAGTTACTACATTTCATGTATAATTAACAAAAGTGTATGGGTCAGGTTTGGTTCTGGATTCCAAATTATGAATTTGAGTCTAGTTCTAGACACATCATTTTGTAAAAGATTTGGTTCTGGGTTAGTTCTGAGTTGAGTCATTTTTTATAAACCTGATTGTTGTCTGACCTAGAACTGATTTTTTGGCACCCCTATTATCTAGTATTGTCACAGAGAAACACATGGATGCCTTGTTCTTATATTTTGCTCTTATGCGTCTCTTTTATTGTTGCTCTTTCCTTTTGTGCCCCTTTGGGTAGTACTTTTCTCTTTTCTATGAGAATCCTTTTATTTTGACGTCCTTTATTTCATTAAATTGTTCAATTCTATTTTAGTATGCACATACCAGCTTTTGCTGATGTCCTTTACTTTTTCTCCATTTGTTGGGGTATGCTTCCAACCCCAGGTTTAGGTGAGGAAGAACATGGCTTTCAACATTGACTTAGCTTAAGGAGTTGATGCTTGGAGACAAACTTGATATGTAGATTTACCTCTACTAGATCCTTATGTTGTATCACACATGTAAATCCTATGTGGGATATTATGATGTACTTTTATAATCTCATTATAAAATTGAAAATAGTCATTACTTTTATTCCACTTCTTTACTCTTTGGTCTTTTGTATACCATTATATAAGATTTGCAAATGTTGCACCTATTCCAACATACCAGTTATGAGTGTGTTTGGATTGGATGCTTTATTCTTCAAATTTTAGTAGGGAGTAGATCCCCTCTGGGTCTCATTCGTTACAACATTCATTAGATATTTTGTCATATGCCTAAAGTATATAGAAAAATTAAATAACTATAGGACAATTTGTTTAAAATTAAGAGAATGTTAAATATGGAAGAACTTCGATACCTAACAACAAATTTGGTGTGAAATATGAGAAATGGAAGAATATAATTGCATAACAAATAATAGATTTAAAGATATTGAGTTTTAATTCTAGGTCACAAACAATTAATAGTTTCTTTTTCTTACAATGTTCTTATTTCATCCCCCTTCACATGACAATCAAAGATAGAAAAATAAGTTTCCACTTCCATCTCCTCTCCTTTAACCACCGTGTAAATATAATGTTAGGTATTCTATATAATATTTTTAAACATGAAAAATAGATGGGTGGATATTAGAAAATTATTTGTCCATCAAGAGGAATTAGGGTAGGTGTATTGGTGATTAGACATGATATCATTGTAATTATAGACTATTGATAGAGTCCTAGTTTAAGTATCCATTTGTCTAGATTGTACTCATTAATTATGCCAAAATAGTTTATTTACGTGTGGTTTACAATAATGATCATTTATGTTGAAATTCATTTATTTGGCTACATGTTTTAGTAAGTCCTTATGCCATACAAGAGGAGGGAGGTGATGTATGGTGATCTGATGTAAAGCTCAGGCCCATTGCCTAAGGCTCTAGTAGAGTTTCAAGATTAACAATTAGACCCACAAACCACCATTGGGTTAACTATGCTTTTTCCTCACTCACATCCAAGTCGGGGTCAACTTCTTGAATGGTCACTCTTCCTAGTGCTTCTCCAAGCTAAGCATGCTTAACTTTGGAGTTCTTAGTGATACTCTCCTTGAAAAGGAGGCGCACCTTGGTGATATGGGTAGTCTAATTGTTCTATTAATTAAGACTGTTGAGGTCGTCATCAAGGCTCAACTATAAGTCCTCATAATCATTCCTCATTTCAGTGTAGACCCTGAATGTAAATCAATTCAAATACTTAGGCTATATAAATTCAAATACTTGGTCTTCTATCACCAAAACCACATTATTTCATGACAATCAAATGCTAATAACTCTTAATACAAAAGATATTTTCTTGTTAAATTTTAATCATAATTTTTTATAGCTCCAACAACCATAGTTTTGAATGTGATGTCAAAAAATTATCATTTGACTACTCAATTAATTATTCTAAGTTTTGAATGTGATGTAAAAAAATTATCATTCGACTACCCAAATAATTATTCTAAAATGGTAGATACTTAAAAATAATTGAACAAAATATTGACGTCAAACATCCCTAAAACTCAATCAAACTAGTTGATACATATTGGTATGATCATGAAACATTTCCACGGTCATTATTAGATCAAAATTACCCAAAAAATTCTTTTACTTCATAATTATCCTCATAATCACATGAAACCAAGCAATATGACATCATCATCCACATATTCACATTTATAGTCTTAAAACCATTCTGATTCTCAACTCATTAATTTACTTTTATCATTAGGTATCCATAAATCCCACAAGTTTACTCCATCACACAATCAAGCATAACCTTATGATCTTCCTCAATAAAAGATCAACTACACTAGTTGTGAAGAACATTTGAATATGCAGCAAAGTCCAATTGTCTTTGGGGGAATTTTGGGAACTTGTTCCACAAATTTAGATAAGGGGGCTATTTGTTATGATTTTTATAAGATATATAATTTCTAGATATTAGATGGTATTTACCTTTTGGGGTTTAATGTCATGTCACATATATGAGTAGCGATGTAGCCACTACTGATTTCTATTAATTACCTATCTCTGGAATGTATTGGAACTCAATCAAATGGCATAGATTCCCAGGTTCATTGACATGCCAGAAAGATTCATGGTTTTATCCTTTGACTCCTCTTTGACATTATGCTCCTTATATCTTAGTTATGAGTTTTTCCACTTAGTGTATATGTTGGAAACAATGGAACACCTCTAGGTACTTATTGATAGCTTATAGAGCCACCATTGACCCCTAAATCTCTTCACTACCTTCTCGACATCTAGTACATGCACTTGTCAATTTAGATCCCCTTCCACAATCTTATTACCATTGGAGGTAATTGTAGTAGATAAAAGGGGGAAAGTCTCACTTTCTCCTCTCAAACTCCTTCTTCTCTGGTAATCCCCTACTTATTTTCAACCTCAATGGTTCAAAACCCTAAATTAGGAACTCCATTGGCATTAAGGATATGGTAGGTCTAGTTTATCGTCATAAACTAAAATAATCGCCTTTCTCCCTCTTCTCATATGAAAAAGGAGGTGGAGAAATGGATTATATGAAGTGGTGTATCTTCACCATCTTAGGTTCATTTTTCTCAAATGAGGGTCTTCCATCTCCCCCAATCTAGTAGAATGCAAGGGATAGCATAAGATCCATATTCGATCCATGGGCATGACGTGTGTCATGCCTTGCCACTATAGGAAGACCATCCTATGCGTATCTATTATAGACGAAGGTATGATACAATTTGACTACCATTCAATAAGACCATCCCACAATCAACTTGGTGCTACACATCCCATCCGTGGCTTCACTCAACATATTTTCATGGATTTTGGATTAAGGGGCTACCCTTTCCCTATGTGGGTTCGATGCAACTCTTCTCGTGGCATTGGTAGTGACACCAACTTAGGATAAATCGAATAAAACCCTTGGTCTTCTATCACCAAAACCATGTTATATTATAACTTTCAACATGTTATAGATTTAAATAGTAAATTCATTTTCTCCTTATTTACTTGTAGATTTCAAAAGACTTCAGATTTCATGCATACATATTTGTGCCAAATACTATCACGTGAGTAGTCAAGTAATTATTAAAAAATGGAACATACTTAGGATAACTAGGCATACTATTAACAACAGAAGTCCCTCAAATGTCACTATATTGACAAAACACATGAAACACATATATTTAGAAACACAACTAGTAGAACACATGAGCAAGAACATGCCAAAAAGCATGAATCTTTTCATTCAACATATATTTCAAATGTATTTTTGCAAATTAGGATCACATGTTAAATGATCAACATTACAATTATGGAAACTACATACATCTCCTTTGAGACAAAAGTTTACTACACAACTGCCATCATATATCAAGCATTATCATATCACATTGAAAGAACACAAAGACAATTAAGTATCGTAAAAGCTAGCACAAATTTTCAAAGTATGCATGAAGAAAATTTCAATATGTTTTATGAAATATAACTTGGCTGTATATACATATATATATGTATATACTTACATGTATATATATATATATATATATATATATATACACATATATATAAATACACACATACATCTATGAACTAAGCATCTTTACTCAAAAAAGAGATAAAAAATGTTTATAGTTCATATCCAATCAACCACATGTATGATTTGCCAAAGAGATTTAGTACTCAAATGTACTATTTTGTCAAAGAGATCTGGTAGTTTCATATTCACCAAATAGATTTAGTGATCCCATGAACTATTCTATCAAAGAGATCTAGTGATTTCGTATGAACTATGTTACCAAAGATATTTAGTGCTATCATATAATGGAACAATATGTCATATGTTTCATGTGTTCAAAACTATGTCTGGAGAATATTAAGTAAACTATCATACATGGAAACTTAATTCATATATTATCACATGTCAAGTCTTCTATACTACGTCGCGTACCTATTAGTAGGTCAAGTAAGAGGTATAATGTACCTTCAATTGAAATATATTGATGTTCACATTCCATAAGTCAACTTTATCTATCAATCCCTAATAAAGACATGTTCATACATGATAAATATATTTATTATGAACCATAATTATGTCCATTTGAGGTATTAACTTTTTTCCTTTAAGTTAACCATTATTTATTGTCTTTTTATATTTATATTAGGTTTCTAAAGTTTTAAACCAAGTTAAGATAAATTATCTGAATGTAAGCTCCATATTATTACACACAATGTTCTATACCATTTTAAGTGTCATCATTTGAATATAAACCAAGTTAAGATAAATTATCTGAATATAAACCAAGTTAAGATAAATTATCTAAAGTTATAAACCAAGTTAAGATAAATTATCTGAATATAAACCAAGTTAAGATAAATTATCTAAATATAAACCAAGTTAAGATAAATTATCTGAATATAAGCTCCATATTATTACGCACAAAGTTATAAACCAAGTTTAGATAAATTATCTGAATATAAACCAAGTTAAGATAATTTATCTAAAATTATAAATCATTTGTACCATTTTATTCTCAAAATTCTATATAATCATCCCATTGTTGATATAATGATGTTATGTAAATAATCATTCGTTGACCACAAATTAATCGATTTCATTTTACTTAGGGGGTATAACAACTACTTGTCTAAGAAAAACATGTAATTATGTGTTTGAACATTACTATCATAGACCTCAGATGATTTATAAAAATAGTATCTAGCGTTTATTATTATGCACTCCTAAATTTTGAACATTGTGTTATATTTATTAAACATGGTAAATCATTTTATATGTTATATAATATCATCACATTAAACATCAAAAGTCAGATGTTATGGTTGTATCATATTTCAAATGATTTTGTAAAAATTATGGTTATTATTTCATTATTTTTATACAACATGACTATTTATTATGAATTTCTTAATATCTATACATTTCATGGATATTATATTATGTTTACTATTTTGGAATCAATCTCCAAATTTAGATTTAGGAGGAGAAAGTCCATACTTATTTCAATTGGCCTCATGAGCCAATGAACTCATACTTGTTCACGACATATTTGTGATATAGATCCATGGGTTTACATACCTAGTTAACCCTGAAATGGACATATATGGTTAACCCTCTAACTTGCATTGTGGTCTCCTCCTTAGACATCTCTTCTATCTTCCACTCCTTCTCCATTTAATCTAGGTTCCCCCACAAGCCCATCTCTAGCAAGAAATTAATCACCTCTAGGTACTCCTTGCTAGATAATAGATCATTCATCATCTCCAAACTCTTGGATGACCTTCTTGGCATCTCATAAGCACAACTATGGATAAATCCCATCACCATGATCTCATCATTTTTGGCAATGAATGTGGTGGAGAAAAAGGGAAAAACATTTCCTATGCAATAAAACTTTCAATTAAATTTCAAACTAGCATCTCTAGCCATGAATGAGCTCATACTTAACGTTATTATGGATCATAAAGGCTTAGTTTCTCTTCTCCAACTCCTTCCGCATCGGTAACTCCCACTTATTCAATGACCCACCACAATTCTAAATCCCTAATCACAAACTTCAATGCCATTAAGGAGATATTGGTTCTTTTCTCTCGTTAATTCACTAATTTCATTAGGTAGTAAAAGACACTAAAAGTTCAACACATAACACATCCAAGCACAAATTTATGATTGTCCTTCAAAAAGATCAAGGATACCACTAGTGGAGAACATTACATTGAAACACTTATTAGCTACAATGTTAACACATACAATAAGAAGTACTCGTAACTTAAGAACTCACGCCATGAACCATTCCACTAATATATCTTTACTCCTCTATTTGGAAGGACCTGACAAAACAAACTCTTTTTTTAGATTTAAGGTTTAGCTAAAATTTCTACCTATATCACTACATATTTTTGTTGGAGTCGCCAAGTAAGTCCACTAATGTCAATAAACCATTTGATGGTGATGTAGAAAACTAATATATTATTTTTCATGAGAAAATAACAACATTACATGAAAAGTCAAAACCAAAGTTACAGACAACAACTTAGGCAAAAATAATTATTGATTCACAAATCTTATCCTTTTTCCCTAATATGTTATTGATTTACTAAAGACTACTCAATTTGTCCTAAAATAACCATGCCATAGCCATTAGTATATTTTGCAATACCAACTATATCAAAGAAAGGAGTTTCTAAAGAACCCTTCCTAAATTATGTTAAGTGACCTAGGCTAAGGCAGGGCTTCTACCAATATCTATTGATATTTATAACATTAATTGTTTTGTGAAAAAGAGGAAATTTTCGTTGGTTTTCTAGGTATACACTTTACAAATATCTAATTTTTTTTTCACAACTCATCTAGTCAATGTGTTTGGTCATTAATAAAAATTGTATTTTGTACATTTGTAATACAAAATTCCCAACATTATGAATCCTAAACGATGTTATATTAGTATGCCAATGGTATAATCCAAACTTGTTAGGCATCTACATGGTAATTTCAATCCCTTTCCAAGTAGAGTGTCTAGTACTATTTGTTTTTGTCTTGAAAATCTAATTTTAACTAGAGTAGTGTACCAAAGTGTTATGCTTTATAAAGATAAAAGTAGCAGTTTTCAATGTCTCAAAAGTTCCAATTAAGGTTTTATTAACAAATCAACTTCGCTTCAAGAGCAAGGCTCAAAATTGATACAAAACTTGGAAAGAAACTATCTAAATCAGGAATAAATAATGTGATGAAGCGTAATAAGAAGTCATCATATCAAATAAATATGTTATATGGAACATATATCACAAACATAGCCATGACAGCTGTCAAAAGTTGGACACTACTGGTAAATGATATCATGTTATATGGAAGCATTAAACCTCATGATCTTGATATCAAATACAACTAACATTGAGGTTAATTTGGGACATTATAAAATCAATCCTTTCATGTCATTCCTAGCTCTATATGATAATATCTTGCTCCCAAAATAAAATATTCAAATGCAAATAGATAAGTGTTTAAAGAATTCTATAATTAGACTTATAAGAAAAGTGCAATGAGATTATTATTTTGCAATTTGTAAGAACTTCCTTTTTTAATCAATCAAGTTTGTGTTGAATTTATCTATATATGTCGAATATATGAAAATCTTGTAAGTCATAGAAGGGATTATAAATATATTTATACAAGGATGTTGTGGTAAACCAAATTTATTTTATAATATAGCCACTTCAATGCTTGTATAATTAAAACATTGGTGGTCCTTTCTAACCACCCATAATGGAGGATGAGGAGGTGAAGAAAAATAAATTATTTGTGAAGATAGAAAGAAATCATTCAACTCTTCTAGGGCAGGCATGATAGGTATAATAGCACAGAGGAATAGACATCAAATGTCCTTAGTATAGTCGAATTCAAAAAGGAAGTGGATTATGTTGTTGCTAGTGGTATCAAAGGTAACATCTTGATAGTACCATAGGATGAGTCCTATACTTAATCTTTTAGGCAATCAATCACAATGCATTATCTCCTTCTCGCCCCTCTGCAAAAACCAAACCCCTAAAAAATGAGAGAGAAACATCAATTGTACAGTATAATGAAATTCTTTTAGATCCTAGCAAGTTTTTGTAAGACATTTGCTATAAAAAATGCGTCGCATCTTGACACCAGTCTACATTGACGTATGTAAAGCTCTTCATATATAAATAGTTTGTGCAAGAAGAGTCCAATTGAAATTATTGTTGAGTTGAATAAAATGATACTAGACCATAGTCTGTTTTCATATAATCTTTATCAACCATCACAGTTCCTGCAAGGAATATGAATTTTCATTTTTCACAGATAATACTACTTTCGCCAAAATTTTATTTTTCTCTTGAAACATTTCGTGTGATATGCCCTCTCATGCTTACATATATTCTTAGTGGTTTTATATCCAACCCGTGATCATACCTCATCAAAAATGAAACCTACTTTTGATTATGTGACGATGATTAGATTTTGAAAGATCTCTAGTCTAGATCTCAATAGTCGTTACTTTCCAATATTGGACACATATTATAATAAAATGATGCATATAATAAAAATGTAGAATTTTTTTTATCTGAATCAAGATTGGCTCATGTGAATAGTATAAGAGGGATTCCTGAACATAAAAAAAATGAATTTGATTCGTCTCATCCAATGTTTTAAGAACTGGAACGGTAGTTGGACCGGTGTTGACTCAGACCGGATTGAGCCAGGTTCAATCGGAGCGGTTGAACCGGTTGGACCAGAATGACGTCAGCATGACATCAAAAAAAAATTTGAATCGAAAAAACCGAATCGGTCACCAAAGTATTAGGTGGTTAGCGGTCAGCACGGTCGAACCAGTTGAACTAGTCACGCTATATACATATATGTATATATATTTTAGTGTACATATTTACGCACATATATTTATATATATTCATATACATAGATATACATATATATGTGAATATATATACACATATATATGTATAGATATATAAAAATATTGATTTGTATATATATGTATGTATATATATCATATAGATATATGTATATATTTATATGTATATGTATGTAGATATATATATACATACACATTTATATATATATACATATAATTATACACACACACATATATATATATGTATATATATATGTATATATATATATATATTTATATTTATATATATCTATATATCACATACTTCCTCCTTCAACTAAGCAAGTAAAACATTTTATCTCTTTTATGTAATTAGAATATGGTATCAATTATGTGGTCACAACTTTATTTTTGTATTATGCATTTTATTTTTTTCTTTGATTTCAACCGTTGGTTCGGTCTGGTCCACTGGTTGGACTGGTCAGACCATGTCTCTGACCGGTTGGATCACAAAAGAATACATAACCACTTTTTTAGGCTTCCAGATCGGTTGTTCACCGGTCTGACTAGTCGGACCGTCCGGTCCGGTTCAGTTTTAAAAATACTGGTATCATCCACATTGGCAACAAGAAATGTCCATTATCTTTAGAATACCGAGGTTCATGACTAAATTTTTTAGAACACATTTAATTAACCTGGCTCGACATGACATTACATAAAGTTATGTTTCACACCTCAATACCCAAGTAGTTAAAAGTTAGTTGTTCCTCATAAATATTTTTCTCTTTTGCGATGGTAAACATAAAAAAATTGAGTTTTTAGAAGTTGCCATAATTCTATGAAAATACATGGATTGGAATTGATGATACATGTATATCAAGATGTTGATCAATTACGAAAAAAAATATCAATTAGTTTAGTCTGTAACCCTTGCAAAGATAATCCTTCTATCGGGGTTGCATGTGGAATTCAGAGGCACCCTCTAGCAAGGACATATATTGTTATCTCTTACATTATGTTTAATAGGTGATGAATGAAAGGGAGGTAAGGTGAAGTGCGGGTAGGATAATGGAAGGAATGATAGGGGAAGGAAAGAGACACTTATATTAGTATGCTTGGTTAGCATGGGGAGGAAAGGAGACGGGAGGAAAAGGAAAAAATAAAAAACAATGATATATAAAAAATATAGTGATGTAAAGTTGATGATATAAATATATTTTTATGTATAATAATTATATATATATATTTTCACATAAACTTTTATATAAAACTACCTTTAGAGACACACATACAATAAACAAAGCAGCCAAACTTTTTATGTATGGACGAACCTATGGATCTAAGAATAACATTATAAGTTGAACGTAAAGGCAACATAGAATTTTTATTTTTATATGTTGAAAAAGCCATACAAGATATATCTTTTATAATAAGGAGAATACAAGGTTTTTATGTTCAAAATTGTTGTTAATAGAAGTAGAATATGACAGAGTCATGGAGAATATATGGTTTTTTAAAAGGAAAATACAAGTATTTTTCTGTTTATATACCTATGTTTTGTCATCAAGTCTATCCCATCCCCCTTGTCTGCAATTCAATCTGATGGGGAGATAATGGGAGAGAAGTGACTAAAAATATACTTAATTTGTTTCCCTCTGTTCTCTCCATTTATCTCCATTCCCCTCCCCTCCCCCATTGATTTTTTCCAACCAAACAACCCAAGTACTTTCCCCTCCCTTGTCCTACTCCCCATTTATCATACATCAAATTGTCCCTTAGTTTCACAATGTTAAGTGAATTGCATGAATATCATGACGTGAAAAAACCAAGACCCTCTAGGGAGAATAAAGAAACATAATATTAGTTATTTGAAGTTTGCAATAAGTTAGTAGTTAATTTAGTCAGGATGCAGTTAGCTTAAATTAGTTAAATGGAAGGAAATTAAAAACTGGACTAGACAAGGATATATTAAATTAAACTGGCAGTGACTTGTCCCATCCCATGGGCGACAAAAAATGTCTATTATCTTTATAGTACCACACTTTATGTTTAAAATTTGGGACACCAAATTAACTAATCTGTCCCTGCATGACATTCCAAATTGTGTAAAACCAAGTTATATTCAATATCACACTGCCCAAGTAATTATAAGCTAGTTGTTTCTTGTAAACATTTTTATCTTTTCCTATGGTAATATGAAACTTTTTATATTTTTAGAAGTTGTTTTAAATCTCTGAAAATATGTGAATTTGAATTGACAGAACATGTATATCAAGATGTGTTCATTTATGAAAAGTTATCATTTAGTTTATTCTGTAACCCTTGTGAAGGAAACCCTTCTATCGAAGTTACATGTGAAATTCAAAGGTTCTATCCCACAAGGTCTTAAAGGGTTGTCTCTTTCACACTATTAAGTGAAATGTATGAATATCATTATGTGAAAAAATGAGACAATCCAAGGAGAATGAATAAATATAACATTAATCAATTCGAAATTTTCAATAGTTTAATAGTTATCTCAGATGCAATTGATTTAGATTAATTAAAATGGATGAAAATGAAAATTTGAACTAGGTAAGGTTTGGAGGTTAATTGCCAAAATATAAATATATGAAAGTGGGTCATGCCTGACTTTGATGGAGTTAAATATTTATTTATTAGGATTGGATTGATACAATAATGATTCTTGTCAAATCAATGAATTTAAAACATGTTACCACATAAACTGACTTGTTCAAATAAATCACGATCTTTTCATAATAGCAAATACAAAGACATAACAAAACAATCCACTATTTTCTCTCCATGAATCTCAAGTAAATATATTGGGAATATATAGCTAAACAAGTAGCACTAGGCACAAAGCACAACATAGACAGTCTAGCATTAAGGGTTTTGATTGTTCTGTGCTTGAGCATTGTTGTTGTCCAAAAGCCTTTGGAGCCTCTCAGCCTCCCTCTGCAAGTTCTGTACATAGAATCTGGCCTCCTTCAGAACCTTGGCTGTGCATGCCTAATTCCGTGACAAATATGGCATGAAGAAAACATTGAGAACCAGAGTTAGGTGTAGTTCAAAACATTCATACAAGCTAGCTAATGTATTAAGGAACATAGTTTATGTATTTTTGTTCCTTTTTTCCCCTTCATTGTTTGCACAAGGTGGGTGAAAGCGTTTATACTCTCTTGTAGCTAAGCCATGTGGTACACATATAACGTATATACTAGTTAGGGTTGTAAGTTTTTCACATAAGCAGGTTTTGCTTGCTTGATGTGCTATCAATATATGACTTTACCTTTCCTCAAAAAAAAAAAAATACTAATTAGGGTTAACGTCATGCTTTTTGACACTTATAAGAGCAACTCAAAGTTCTTGGAAAGTTGCATACCCATTCATGTTTCTCCGCAGTTCCTCAGGCAGCAACGATTCCAACTTGGTGATGAACTCGTTTGAACAATGATCTCTGTCGACGACATTTCCTATATTTTATTGTCTCCTTGACTCTCTCAAATAAAAAAGTAATAGATATTGGATTTGTAGATGAAAACCTACTCACAGAAGAGGCTTTATATAGAGGTTCATTCGTATACCACATAGGAGTAAGAAGAGAAACGAGAGGCCATAAGCATAGTAGGCACGTGGAGATAGAGTGAGACTTGTAGGGTATATACTTACAAAGAAATCAAAACGGCCAGTCAAGGTTGAAGAGGGAGGGAAGATGGATCAATCTATAGGACCAAATAATGGTAATCAAACATTAGAAGTAACTGCCTCCTTTCCCAATGAAATATTTAATTTTCTGATGACAGTCCCCTCAATGATACTAGAATTATCCCCACAAACTCGTACCATCCCACCACCCCGGCAATGATTTCTCTAGATGATGTGTCATGACTAAAAAACCGGTTAACATGTGTATTTCAAAACGAGTCAACGTATTATGGCAATAACTATGTGTATTTCTTGCAATTGCTGTATTTTGCCATTAATACTGTAGATATCAATGTCTTATTTTACAGTTTGTGTATACTATAAAACTCAATTGGCTATATGAATCATGTTTTTCAAAATACATCATCATTGGCCTTTTTTATTCTATCTTGGCGAAATTTTGGTGTATTATAAATTGCAAGCATTATTTTCCTATGTTATGAGTATTGTGTCATCCAATATACTAAACCATTAACATCTCATGTATAACATATGATAAAGTGATAATATAATAAAATTGTATAAACGTAATATATTGGATATAATATTTGAAACCACTATAGGTGAACATCCTTTAGCAACCAATAATGTAATTATCATTTTAATATAATTTTAATAATAACTCAAAAAAAGTTAACAGAAAAAGTATCTCAATGGAATTTCAGCCAACTGTGGTATGCATTAATGGATAAGGACAGGTGTGTATTCATTCAATTATTCCTCATATATAAATAAGGAAATAGAAATTGTATGCATCCTTCTCATTTCAATTATATTATCACATAGTTATAATAAAAATAGCTTTAATTCTGGTGTATATGTAAGTATTTTTGTCTTAATAAACAATAATATACATTTAGGTATTTTATATAGAGTTTGTAAGCATAGCTTATAGATTTGACGACATGAGGTTTTTGAAGGTATAGTATGTTACATGGAATGGCAGTCGAATAACATTTCATTATAATACCAGACTACATTAAATGCCAAAAATGTATAGAAATGAAAGAAAGGAAAATACCAACAATGATCGGTCATCTTAAATATCCACAATGTCTACTTTCTCCATGTGCTAATGTCAACACCTCAAATGAAGTATTTTAGAAGGAGGTGGCATAGAGGGGAAAGTCCCCCCACTCAAATCTAGATTTTTTTTAAAATAATAGTAGTAAATGCCACCCCTCCAACTCCATATTTTTCTAAATATTATAAGTAAATGTCACACCTCAACTCCATAAAAAAATAATACTAGTAAACTCCCCATCTTGAATGTGTTCTTTGCAATATTTTTTTTGACTTCTAAATCACATTTTTATAGTAAATACTAAACGTTGAGTAGATAATACTCCAAAAAATTGATTCAAACATGATTACTCCAAACAATTGATTCAAACAAGATTATTCCAAAACTCACTCTGTTTGATATGCATTAACTCTATAAAATTAATTTGCCCTAACTAGAATACTTGTGACTATTTGGTTTCTACAACATATTCACAAAAAATAAATTGCCTTAGATGCATTTTTTCTAAGATAGTCTTCAAATAATTGATACAAAAAGGTAATATAGAAATCACTTGGTCAATACAAAATCTAAAAAATTAATGTGTTTGACTTGACTACCCAAGGCAATTTACTTTCAACAAACTATGTGCAAAAAAGTTCATCAGAAACATATTTTTTCTCCATATTACTTATATGACAAAGTGCATAACACAAAAAGATTAGAATATGATTTACTATATTGGCAAGCAAATAAATCCCTTTAGTTAGTAGGATTCAAACAAGAAAATGAATATATATATATATATATATATTATATTTAGGATTTAGATATATAGTTAAACATATTGTGAAAGAAACTATTATCTTGTAGTTGTGTCAAAACTTACAATATCAAAATTTATTTTTTGAAGGATAGTCAGAGTTTTAGAGTTTATTTTATATCAATCAACATCACTTGTACATCCTTGTAGTACTCGAATCGAACTAAAATATTCTTGTATATTATTTTTAGTTAATTTAATTTTTATTCATCACTATAATATAATAGAAATAACAAATATCATGAACTAAACATGTTGTTAATTGATGTATTGAATGTACCATTATATATTTGTTTATTGTTGTTCAATTTTGAGATATTAGTAGATATAAGTTGTTGTCCTATTTAACATGATCAGTTAGTGATTTTGTTATTCATTTTATCTAATTAGATTAATACAATCTTAAGACTATAAGATATAAGAGATGTTTTCATACTCGTCCAAACAAGGATCATCATTTGGTTCTTTACTCCTTACCACAACCGGATAAATTATCAGTGGCTCAATGATTCATTGGTTGTCTATATTAAAAAAACATTTGATACTATTGATAATAAAGACTAAGTGGAACGATTCTAAGGGATGAAAACTCAAAGAAAAATTTATTTTGTCTCGCTTGAGATTATATTTTTCATTGTTTGTATTAATATATCCAAATATTATTAGTTTGAATGTGATTTAGATATTAACTAACAACTACCAATGTTATTAGATTTTTTAAATTAATTTAAAACCAATTTAATTTATCATTGTGCCTCCCCTTCAAAATCAAGCGCCTCCATCTCTGATTTTGAAGTTGTGAAGAATGTCATGGAAAACATATACAAACCTATTATGAGGTCTGTAAGGGTAATGGTAAACCTATTTACCATTTACCCATACCCTATAGGGGAAAGGTAAGGGTAAAGAATTTTTTTACCCTTTAACCATCTACCAGCTACGCTCGAACCTGTTACCCTAGTCGGTAAGGGTAAGGGTAAGGGTAAATCAATGCCCATTATCCTCTAACCCGTGACCCGTAAATATTTATGTGTAACATATTAAATATATAATCATTATGTTGTCTGAGTCAATGGATTATTCACCATTATATGGTTTCATTTAGACAATACACAATTTTCTTATCTACTTATGATGTAGCTAATTTGGTCATATATACAACACCATTTTGAAGGTATAAGATATACATGTAAGAAATAGCTAGACTTTGTAGTTTTACAATAAAAACCTTGTTTATAAGATTATTGAAAATTAATTCTAAATATTTTAAATAGTTAATATCCATTTTACAACATATTCACATTTCATTGAAATCTATAAATGTATTAGGCATGCCATTATTTTTACTATGAGTACAATTTTTTAACGACATATAAATTCCCCACTTCACCCTTACCCTCCATATTTACCCTGTGGGTAAGAGGGTAAGGATAGTGGTGGAGTGGGGAATTACACATACCCTTATCCACCATGCTAGGTGGGTAATGGTAAGGGTAATCCTTACCCTCCCCATACCCTCACCATACCCTCACCATTAACAACCCAACGTACTTGATGTAGCCTTTCACATTTTATAAAGAAAATGTTGAGTATATTATAACAATATATCGTGCCAAATAAATATGTGACATGATTAATATTGTTTACAACATGGGATAATATCTTATTTATGGTAAATTGGTAATCACTATTTTTGAAATAACTCATACAATATTAGCAAGAATAATATTTCATATTTGTGTATTATTTTTAATAAATTAGTATGTCATGTTAGATAATTATATACACACATATATACATATATATTTCTATTTATTAAATTTTGGATATATTATTTATTAGCCATTTATTGAGTTTAAACATGAAGTATCCTTTGAGATATTAATTGAGTGTTTGGGTTTTAAGTGAATTTAGAGTAACAAGATTGGTTGTTAGAATTCATTTTGTTTTATTTGTGGATTATGCCAAATGAAAAGCATCCATGGTAAGAAAAATATAGAATTATTTATGATCATTATCTAACATTTTACTTGTTACAACAAATCCTTTATTCTATGCCTATACAAACACACACATTGAAGTAATTTGGAAGTGTAATTGGGGTTGTGGAAGCCATTTGAAAACCTAGTCTATGTAATTTTACTTTGTAGTAAAGAAATATATTATTTATATTGGAAATATATTTAGGAAGATAAATGAGATGTCATGTTCTAGTAAAGTAGTGAACAATTTTATACAAAATAGCAGACATCAAAATACTACTAAAATATATAATTTGCATTTTTACGTTAACTTATAAACCATCATATATACGTGTATATATTGTGATGTCATCTATAGTGCATTATTGTTGTTATTCATTTAGGTTATGCATAGGAGGATAATGGGGGTAGGGACACAACTCAATCTGTTCGGCTGGACATAGTGATGGGGAATGGAGAGGAAAGAAGTGTAAATGCTTTTGATTATATTGTACCACTTCTATCTCCACCAAATCAAAGTGGATACAAAAGAAAGGACAAAGAGTTGGTGGTAATGAAAACATGGAAAGTGGAGGGACTACTTGGGAAAAAAGTAAAACCTTGAATGGAAGAATTAGAAAAAATAAAATCTTTTAGGGAATATTTAACTTTGAATAAAAATAGGTAGAAAACACTGATGATATAAAATAAATATAGAAAATTGTCCGAAATTTGACATAACTCTCATTGGATATTTGGGCATGCCTAAAAATATATGGACAAATTAAATAACTATACGAATATTTGTATAAAATTTAAAGAGAATATTAAACATGGAAGAACATTTATATCTAATAACATATTTGGAACAAAATATGAAAAAAAAGGAGGAAGGTAATTTCATAACAGACAATAGATTTAAAGAAATTGAGTTGTAATTCTAGGCCACAAACAATTAATAGTTTCATTTTCTTACAATGTTCTTATTCCCTTCCCCTTCATGTGCTAATAAAACATAGTAAAATTAGTTTCCATTTTTATCCCCTCTCCTTCAACCATCATGTAAATATAGTGTTAGGTATTCTATATAATATTTTTAAACATGAAGAGTAGATGGGTGGTTATTAGAAAAGTATTTGAGGAATAAAGTGGAATAAGGGTAGGTGTATTGGTGATTATACACTATATCATTTCAATCATTGACTATTGATATATACCTATTTTAAGTATGCATTTGTCCCAATTTTTCACATTAATTATGCCAAAATAGTTTATTTATATGTATTTTATAATAATTATCATTTACATAGAAATCCATTAATTTTTTTCATGTTTTTGTAAGTTCTCATGCTTTACTGGAGGAGGGAGGTGATGAATGGTGATATGAGATAATGCTAGGGCCCATTGCCTAAGACTCTAGTAGAGTTTTAGGAATGAAGGTTAGTCCCACAAACTAGCACTAACTACGTGCTTTATTCTCTCTCACACATAAGTTTGGACAACTTCTTGAATGGCCAACCATCCTAGTGCTACTCTCAGCTGAGAACGCTTAACTTTGGAGTTCTTAGTGATGTGCTCCTTGAAAATAAGATGAACCTTGGTGATATGAATAGTCTAATTGTTCTTTTAATAAAACTCTTTATGTCATCATCAAGGCTCGACTATAAGGCCTCATAATCATTACTATTTTTAGTGTAGATACTAAATGTTAATCAATTCAAATCCTTAGTCATTTATCACCAAAATCACATTATTTCATGACAATCAAATGTTAATAAGTCTTAATAGGAAAGACATTTGTTAAATTTTAATCACAGTTCTTCACAAATCTGACAACCATACTTTTGAATGTGATGTCAAAAAAAAATCATTCGACAGTCAATTATTCTAAAATGGTACATACTCACAAATAATTGAACAAATATTAACATTAAGCATCCCTCAAACTCAATCAAACTAGTTGATACATTTTGGTATGATCATTCAACATTTCCATGATCATTATTAGATCAAAATTACACAAAAATCCTCTTTCTTCATAATTAGCCTCATAATCACATGAAACCAAACAATATGACATCGACATCCACATATTCACATTTATAACCTTAAAACCATTAAAATTATCAAACTCATTAATTTATTTATATCATTAGATATCCATAAATCGCATAAGTTCACTGCATCACTCATCCAAGCAGAACCTTATGATCTTCCTCACAAAAGATCAAGGAAACTAGTACCGAAGAACATTGGAATATGCAACATTTAATAGCTACATTTTTTAAACACACAAGATAAGTACTCTTAAACTAATGAACTCATGCCTTGAATAATTGTATCAACCTATCCTAACACTTATGTATGGAAGCACCTTCTAAAACCAATTTTCTTATAAGTTCAAGGTTTAGCAAAAAAATATTATTTATCATGAACACTATATCTTTCTTCTTGAATCACCTAGTGAGTCCACTAATTTTCACCAACCATTATATGGTGATGTAAAAGACCAAGATATAATTCTCATGAGTAAATGGAAGAATAAATCAATAAGTCCAAACAAATATTGCATACACAATATTAGGAAAAAATAAGCATTGTTTCAGAAAGCCTTATCCCTCTTTCCCTATTCTATTATTGATTAACTATTGACTACTAAATTTTTCCTAAAACAATCACATCTTGATCACTAATATTTTTTTGAAATACCAACTACATAAAAGGAAAAATCTTTCAAGTACCCTTCATATCATATAACAAGAGACCTAGATTAGGCATGGCTTCTACCAACATCTATTGACATTTAAAATGTTAATTGTTTGAAAAAAAATAGGAAGTTTTAACTTATTTTGTTGATATTCACTTTAGAAATGTATTATTTTTATCTCACAACCCATCTATTCAATGATCTTTGTTAAAGAAAGTTGTATTTTGCACATTTTGTACAAATTTTCCAAATTTATGATTCTTCAGCAATTATTTGTAAGTATGATATTTTTTGAAGATGGCAAGCATTTACATGGAATTTCAATCCCCTTTACAAGAGGAGTGACTATAAATATTTGTTCTAAGTCATGAAATGTCACATCAACTAGAAAATTATGCCCAAACGTGATAGCAAATGTAGTAAATTCTAGTGTCTCAAAATTTCTAGTGTCCAAAATGGGATACCCAGTGGTTAGATACTTGGTTTCTTACCATGAGGTCTCAAGCTTCAAGCCTCGACGATGTCATGAATAGAATCTCCAATTAAAAAAATTGTAATCAAGTTATTATAAAAAAATGAAGTTCATTTCATAAGCAAGGACCAAAATTGATGTGAAGCATGCAAAGAAACTATCTACCGAATCGCTAAATAATGTTATGAAGCATGAAAAGAAATGATGCGATCAAATGAATATAAAATACAAGAATTAGAATCCTAATTTGACTCAAAGCCCTTGCCACTTATCAAAGATTAATACCTTCATAGAGGTAAAGAATTAAACATTGAATGAAATTGATGACAAAAAGGGGGGGATTTGCAATATAACAAAGAAAGATTCTATAACTCTCAATTTCAAAAAAATCTATCCATGAGATCAACACAAATCAGAATCATAACCATGAAAACTGTCAAAAGTTAGACGATATTGCTAGAGGATAATATGCCATATCAAAGCATTTTACCTCATGACCTTTATTTCAATGTCAACAAACATTGGGATAACATTGGGACATTATAACATAATCCTTTTATGTCATTCTTAGGTCCATACAATAATATATTACTTTCAAAATTTACATTCATATTCAAATAGTTAAGTGGTTTTTAAACTATATAGTTAGACTTAGAATAAAAGAGAAATGAGATTTTAATTCAATTCTAAATGATCTAGAATTTCCTTTGATATTTTCATCCTAAATTCCACATTAAGTTCAACAATAATACCTTTTAAATAAAATATTTTCACAGTAGGTAGCCTTATACATTGTCACACATTTATTCTATCTTGAAACTTATAATCATTATAATTCGTCTTACAAAATATTTTCATTATTTTCCCACAATTGCATTATTTTGCTATTCACAGGCACTTCCTTCTTCCAAACAATCAAGTTTATGTTGACTTTATTTTCTTTTTGTCAAATATGTCAAAATTTGCAAGGAACAGAAGGATAATATTACATATTCAAACAAGGACATTGTGGTAAAAAAGTATTAGGTTCTACAATATAACCACTTCCTTTTATCATCTAAACATCAGTGGTCTTTTAACCATCCACAATGGAGGATAGGGAGGCTAAGGAAACATGAAATCTTTTTGAAGATTGAAAAGAGACCATCCCAATCTCTTGGGTCTGGGATGGTATATATGTAACATTAAGGTGGGGAAGCATCAAACATCCTTAGTATAGTCACATTCAAAAGGGAAGTACATCATGTTGTCTGTAGCAGCATCAAAGAGGTGGCATATGGATACCAAAACTACTTTCATATCTTTCCAACACTTCACAAATCAACAACTTGTGGTGGGAGACTCACATTAAAATTATTGTTGGTTTAGAATAATATGAGACTGGACCATAGAAACCTTTTAGACAATCTCTTTCGATTATCACAGTTCATGAAATGAGTGTCAATTTTCATTTTTTTTATTTATATTTCCCCTTGCATGCTAAAATTTTCCTTTTCTCTTGAAACATTTCTCTTGATGTAGCATTTTCTGTGTCATTAAAATTCTATGGATTTGTATCTAACTTATGATCTTAACTCATCCAAGATGAAACCCACCTTTTGACGATGTTCAGATGATTTGTTTGGAACGAACTCCGGTCTAGATGTCTATACCCGTTGCTTCTCAAGATTAGGTAGATATCATCATCAATGGTGCATTTCATTGAAATAAGAATTTGGTTTGTCCCATTCACATGGACAACTAGAATTATTAATCATCTTTATAATACCACAACTCATGGTTGGAAAATAGGAAACTGACTTAAGTAAGTTGGCTCAGTATGACATTCTTAGTTACATAAAGACAAGTGATATTCGATATTGCATTGCCCAAGTAGTTGGAAGTTTCTCCTTGTAAACATAATTCTTTTTTGGTACGATAAACATGTAACTTTTACTTTTTTGTCTAGAAGTTGTTATAATTCATGAAAATATATGAATTTCAATTGATAACACGTGCATATTAAGAGGAAGATCAATTATGAAAAATTGTCAGTTGCTTGATTCTGCTACCAGAGCGAATGTTATCCTATTATCAAGTTTGCATGTAGACTTTTGTCCCGCAAGGGATTGAATGGTTCTCTCTTAGATTCTCATTGTTAAGTGAACCGCATGAATATCATGACATGAGTTGATCAAAGTGATATAATCTGCTAGAAAATTGAAGAAACATAATATTAATTGCTTCAAGTTTCCAAGAAGTCATTAATTAATTTAGTCAAGATGCATTTAGCTTTAGATTAGTTGAAATGGGTGGATATAAAAATGGACCATCAAGGACATGTTGGATTATATTGGAGCCTAACAACTAAAATAATAATATAAGGAAATATATCATGCCTAAACTTTGATAGACTCAAAATTTGTTTATCATGAATTACATTGATATAATCATGATTATTACCATATCATTGAAATTGAAACCTGTAATAGCATAAAATTGACATGTTCAAGCAAAGTATGATCTCTTATAATAATGAATGCAAAGACATAAAAAATCCACCATTATTATCTCCACAAGTCTCAAGTAAATAAATTGGAAATGGAAGCTAAACAAATATGACTACGCACAAACTAGAACATAGGTAATCTAGCTTCATAGGTTGTGACTATTCCATGCTTGAGCATTGTTGTTGTCCAAAAGTCTTTGGAGACTCTCAGCCTCCCTCTACAAGTTCTTTTTGTATATAGAATCCTACCTCCTTTAGAATCTGGGATGCAGATGTTTGGTTTCATGTCGATGTGTACGACAAATATGGAAGAAGGAAAACATTGAAAATCAAAGTTAGGTGTCCCCTACGTGCATATAGGCTAGATAGTGCATTTAGTGACATGTACTATGTATTGTTGTACCTTTTTCCCTTTCAATGTTTGCACATCATAAGTGTAAGCACTGATATGCAGCAAATGCTCTAGTAGATAAGCCATGTGGTCCATACATAGCATGTTAGTAATTAGAGTTAAGGTGATGTTTTGTTGAAACTTCATAATTCTAGGAAAATTATGTACCATGTTCAAGTTTCTCCATTGTTTATTAGGCAGTAACAACTCCAACTTGGTGATGAGTACCCATTCAATCATTGATCAGTGATCTCTGTCGATGACATTTCTTGTATTTTATTTGCACCTTGACTATCTCAAATAAGGAGTTAAGAGATTGTGAAGTTGTATATGAAAACCTATCTACATAGAAGTCATTATATAGATGTTTATTTGTGTACTACATAGCAGTAAGGAGAGAAAGGGGAGGCATTAAGAGTAGCTAGAAGACAAACATATGGAGATAGAGAGAGCCTTGTAGAGCATACACTTACAAAGAAAAGAAAAGGGAAACTTAAGGCTGGAGAGGGTAGGTGGGTCCATCTAGAGAACTGTGTAGTTGTAATGAAATGTTGGAAGTAACCTCCTCCCTTCTCAAGGATATATTTACTTTTCTGATAACAATCACCTAGATGGAACTAAAATCAAACCCAAAAACACACATCATATCGTGACCATTAACTCCATTATTTGTCTAGATGATACATCATGACTCAAAAATTTGTGAGCATGCATATGTTGGTAACAAATCAACATATTCTTACAGTGAAATATGTGTATTGTTTGTCATCGATGTATTATGTCATTAGTATTATATATATCAATGTGTATTTTTGTAAACTTTGTTTGTACTATAAATTTGAATTATGTATATGAATCTTGTATTTCAAAATGTAATCAATCACCATTGTAATTGGTCTTTTTATTATATCTTAGTGTATTATAATTGCAAGCATTCTTTGCCTAAATAATGATTTTATATCTTCTAATAAACTAAATCATTACATCTCTTATATTCCGTATGATAAGGTGGTATCTTATATAAATGGTACAAAAATAACATAATGGATACAATATTGAAAACTATTGCATGAGGGCATCCCTTAACAACAAATAATGTCAATAACTTTTGAATAAATTAATTTTTAATAGCCCAAATATAGTTTATAAAAAATAACTAAGTGAAATTTTATCTAGGTATAATGTGATTTAATGCAAGGAATATGGCTTCAGATATGGTAGTAGAAACAAAAAATTTACTTACCATATTTCCCTTAGACATCAGATCGTGCCATAAACTATAGATTAGAAATAAAGGTTGCAAGGCATATACATGTTCCTGGAACAAGTCCAACGATTATCCTTACAATAGCATGCTTGTTTCTAAATTTGCACCTAGAAGGCTATCGGTGGCGGCCTATTGGTGGATCACCATGCACAGCAGTTGACGACGTCCTACTAGCAGGTGGCAAATGCCTCCTTACCTTTACTTAGTTCATGCAGACTATCGAGAACTCTTATCATTCTTTTCAAACAGACAAGAAGTAGTTGTCCCTTCTACTCAACGTGCTAGCATTGACTTGATCTCCCTTTGTTGTCTTTATGTTTCTATGTCTCCCTTTTATTGGTAAGACTAGCTCGGGTTCTCCTGTTACCATAACTATGAGAAGACAACAAATGTCAGAGCTTATTGGTACATCTTTTAAAAGCCTCAACTACCCCTCTATATATGGGAGGGTCATGGTTAAGGTTTTTAAATCAACTAGGAGTCGGTGAGACAACATTTTATGAATTTTCTAGAACCTACAAACTATGAACCAGTTGGTTCACACATGAAACAATCGATTCACATGTGAGTCGGTCGGCTCAACCCCTGAATTAATCAATTCACTATGTTTCCTATACACAATCATGTTGGCTTTCAATATTATATTAATTCACAACATGATGTAAGAATCAATCCTTGATCCAATCTTATAGATCAGCCAACCAGTCAGTTCACAACCTGAACTAGTTGGTTCATACAATTTAACAGATTCATCAACTTGCTAAACCGATCGTTTCATAGTTCTGACAACCAAATATTGTTTAAATTGAATATTGAACACTATAGTACTAAGTTAAAACCATATTCATGAGTAAACTACTATTTCAGGTAAATCCTATGTATGTGACCCTATAGGTCCCAACTTACATTGGCACTGAATGCCCATAACTAATTTATTAGATCACAAACAATGACTGGTATCTAGCAACACATCATTACTACCTATGTAATTGGAAAGTTGGAGAACAACTTCAACATAAAATATGTGATTAGTGTTACAATATTTGTATGGTTCCTTTATCACTAATATCTAGATTGAACTCAAGGCATGGAATCGTCATCCTCTTCAATATTTAATCTATGTTCCTTGAACTACAGTAGATTATCTAAGATACATGTGAGCTCACATATCATATATTGATTCACATGAGTGTGACCATAAAAGTGATAAGTGTAGTGATTTCAGGTCATCACCAAGATGGGCAAATCCCATCTACATCACCCACAGTCATCCCCATGTGTCACAATGTATCCAAGCATCACCTTTATGGTAACCCTTATTCAAGCTCACATTAGATGATGTCAAAGTACATCAAACAACATGTGATGAGTGTAGTGATTTAGGTCTAAGAAACACAATCACTACCTTCACTATGAGATCTGATTTTTATTACCATCTAATTGTAACCATGAATCACTCTCAAGGTGAGTCTGTTTGATACACTATTCTCTAACAAGTATCTATTTGTTTGGTTTGATATCACATACCATGACTAATGAGATTATGTCATCAACCAACACACTCTCATCTTATCTGTTATTGATGTCTATCAACTTCCAAATAACATTTGACTAGGGACATAACAGGAATGTATGTATTCTTATCATTTGTATGATCTCATTGTTTAGGTCCTCAATCTAAATACATACGTCATCGAATAATATCATTTTTTTTACATTTAATATGTTACATCATAATCTCATAACTGAATAAACATATAAATAAGATTGTCTTCATTATTAATCAAATCATTTTCAAGATATGCCATTACAATCATCGTATGATTGGCTCTCTAGGCATACATACCAACAAGGTGGAGATATGTGCACAAGGTTTTGCACCATTTTAAGTGTAATCAAAAGTTATAATGAATCATTTGTACCATTTTACTCTCAAGATTCTATATAATAATCCAAGTGTTGATATGATGATGTTTTATAAATAATCATTTACTTACCACGAATTTGTTGATAGCATTTTACTTAGGGGCACAATACCTAACCATTTATCTAAGAAAACATGTATCTTTGCATTCAAACATTACAATCATAGACCTCATATGAGTTATAGAAATAGTATCTAAGATTTATATTATGTACTCATAAGTTTTGAACATCATGTTATAATAATTATTAATCATGATAATATCATTGTATTCTTTATGCAATATCATCACATTTTAGGCATTAAAAGCCAAATTTTTTTACTTGTATCATATTTTAAATGATTTTTTGGGAATTATGGCTACTTATTTCATTGTTTTCATACAAGGGGCCTATATATTATGAATTTTGTAATATATATATATACATTTATTGGATAGTATGTTTACTACTTTAGAATAAATGTAAAAATTTAGATTCGGGAGGAGAAGGTACATACTAATTTCACTTGACCTCATGAGCCAAAGAATGCAAACTTTTTCAAGACAGATCTGTTATATCAATCCATGGGTTTACATACCTAGTTAACCCTAAAATGGACATATATGGTTGATCCTCTAACTTGGGTTGTGGTCTTCTCCTTAGACTCCTATCTGGAATTTCCACTCCTTATCCCTTTGATCTAGGTGCCCCCACAAGCCCAACTCTAGTAAGAATTTAATCAACTCTAGGTCATCCTTTCTAGATGATAAATCGTTCATCATCTCTAGACTATTGGATGATCTTCTTAGCATCTCACAGAAACAACTATGGCTAGGACCCATCTCCATGAGCTTATCATGTTTGGCAATGAATGTGGTGGAGAAAAAAGGACAAAAGTTCTCTATCCATTAAAACTTTCTCCTGAATTTCACACTTGCATATCTTGTCATGAAGGAACTCTCACTTACCATTAAAATGGATAGTAAAGGCTTAGTTTATCTTCTCCAACCCCTTATTCCTCATCGATAACCTCCACTTCTTCAATGACCCCCATGTTTCTAAGTTCCCTGTCCCAAACTTCATTGGAATTAAGGACATCTCGGATCTATTTTTCTCTCATTATTCACTATTATCATTAGGTAGCAAAAGGTACAAGAAGTTCACCACATAACACATCCATGCATAACCTTATTATTGTACTTTAGAAAAGATCAAGGATACTACTAGTGGAGAACATAAAAATATGCAACATTTAATAGCTACAACGTTTACACATATAATAAAAAGTAATCCATAACTTAAGAACTCATGCCATGAACCAGTGTACCAATATATCCTTGCTCCTCTATATGGAAGCATCTATCAAAGCAAACACTTTTTGTAGGATGAAAGTTTAGTAAAATTTTATACATATATAATCACTATATATTTTTGCTAGAGTCACCATGTAACTCCACTAACATAAATCAACCTTTTGATGGTGATGTAGAAGACCAATATATTGTTTCTCATAAGAAAATGACAACATAAAGCAACAAGTCAAAACATTGTAGACAATAACTTAGGCAAAAATAAGTATTATTTCACAAATCTTTTCCTTGTTTCCCCTAATATGTTCTTGAGTTACTAAAGACTACTCTATTTATCCTTAAAATAACCAAGACATGATCACTATTATATTTTGCAACACCAACTACATCAAAGAAAGGAGTTTTGAAAGAACCCTTCCTATATTATCTCAAGTAAACTAGGTTAAGGCATGGCTTCTACTAATATCGATTGACATTTAAACCATTAATTGATTTGTAAAAAAGAGGATATTTTCACTTTTTTTTAGGTCTTCACTTTACAAATATCTAATTTTTTTTACAAAAAATCTAGTCAATGTAATTGGTCACTAATAAAAATTTCATTTTGTGCATGTCATATAAAATTCTTGACATTCTGATTCCTAAATATTTTTTGTTAGTATGCCAATGATATAATACCAATTTGTCAGGTATCTACATGGTAATTTTGATCCCTTTCCAATTAGAGTGACCAATACAAAAAAATATAGTGGAAAAAAGTTGGTGATATAAATATAGTTTTACGTACAATAATAATATTTATATTTTTTCACATACATTATTTTATAAAAACACCCTCACACACAGACAATAAATAAAGTTGGCAAACTTTTCTAGATGGCCAAACCTATAGTTCTAAGATTAAAATTATAAGTTGTAAAAAAAGGAAATATACAATTTTCATTTGTTATATGTTGAAAATGCCACACAAGATATATCTTTTATGAGAAGGAGAATACCTATTTTTTATGTTCAAAATTGTTGTTCATAGAAGTAGAATATGAAAGAGTCGAGGAGAATACAAGTTTATCTTAAAGGAGAATACACGTTTTTTTATGTTCATAAACATATGTTTCTTCTTAAGTTTGTCCCATTCCCTTTGTCTTCACTTCGATCTGATGGGGAGATAATAGAAGAGAAGTGACTGAAAATATACATAGTTTGTTTCCCTCCATTCTCTTCCATTTTCCTCCACTCCCCTCCATTCCCCTCTCCTCCCATTTCTTTGTCCAACCAAACATCCCAAGTCTTTTCCCCTCCCTTCTCATACTCTTCATTTATCACATACCAAACTTGCCCTTAGATTCACAATGTTAAGTGAACTGCATGAATATCATAACGTGAAAAAAGTGAGAGAATCTAGAGAGAATAAAGAAACATAACATTAATTATTTCAAATTTGCAATGAGTTAGTAGTAAAGTTAGTTAGGATGAAGTTATCTTAGATTATTTAAAATGGAAGGAAATTAGAAATTGGACTAGAAAATGACATGTTATATCAAATTGGAAGTGAATTATCACCATGTGTTTAGTCTTAGAGTTTACTTTGTTGAGTGGGTCCAATGTGACCAATCCAACATGGATTCCTCGATATAAAAAAAATTAGCCAGTCCCATCCCATGGGCAATAAGAAATGTCCATTATATATAGTACCACACTTTATATCTAAAAATTTGGACATCAAATTAAGTAAGCTAACCCTGCATGACATTCCAAATTATGTAAAGGCAAGTTATATTTTATATCTCGCTGCCCAAGTAGTTAGAAATTAGTTGTTTCTTGTAAACATATTTCTCTTTTTGGAGGGTAAATATGGAACTTTTTCAATTTTCTGAGGTTGTTATAATTTTCTAAAAATATGTGAATTTGAATTGTGGATACATGTATATCAAGATGTCAATAAATTATGAAAAGTATCATTTAGTTTATTTTTTAACCCTTGTGAAGGCAATCCTTCTATCGAGGTTGCATGTGGAATCCAAAGGCTCCATCCACAAGGGCTTAAACGGTTGTATCTTCCGCATTATTCAGTGAATTGTATGAAAATCATGACGTGAAAAAAGTGAGACAATCTAAGAAGAATGAAGAAACATAACATTAATGATTTCAAGTTTACAATAAGTTAATTGTTAACTCAGTTGGGTGTTGTTAACTTAGATCAATTAAAATAGATGGAAATGAAAATTTGGATTATGGAAAGGTTTGTAGGTTAATTGACATAATAAAAATATATGGAAGTGGGTCAATGGTCATGCCAAAGTTTGACGGAGTTAAATATTTCTTTATTAGGATTGGATTGATACAATCACGACTCATGCCAAATCCATAAATTTGTAACATTTTATCACATAAAATTGACTTGTTCAAGTAAAGAACGATCTTTTTATAATAACAAATATAAAGACATAACAAAACAATCCACTATTTTTCTCTCTTGATATTCCCTCCTCATCCCCATACCTTAGCCTTTGTTATCTCCTCATATTACCTCCTCATCCTCATACCCTACCCTTTGTTTCTCTTTTTAGTTTGGTTGAGTGTAGTGGGGTGTAGTTGTGTGAGTTCGTAACTTAAAAATGTACATCAAACATGCACTTTGTCATCCGACGACACCCTACTAAATGGACTCTAATTATTGTAAAATAGGTAACCGCTCTAATAATCACTTACGTTTCTTCCTTAACCCTACCCTAAAGTAGGGTTGTTAATGGGGAGGATATTACCCATTTATCCTTTATCCATACCTTGTAGGGTAAGGATAAGGGTAAAGATCTTTATTACACATTCCCCATTTCCCCACTACATTAAAAGGGAATGGTAAGGTATGGGCATTATCCATAACCTTTTACTCTTTTACCCAAATTTATTTAACAAAGATATAGAACTATATAGAAGCTTGTAGTTCAGTTTCCGCCCTAGTTTTTCCATAGGAAAGCCTATGGGTTGCGGCTTACTTCCCTCCCCCACTCACATTTAAATTCTTGTAATATATTATTATTAAATGTTGAACCAGTTTATCGGGCCGTAGAACAATGAGAAAATGGTGATAGTGCCACTTTAAAATAAGTTATTCTTGGACCAATGTCTAAACATATGCCACGAGTATAACATTATTCAACTTATATTGACAATTCTGAAAATACAAGTCAAGAAAATTGTGATTCAATCTTTTATCACCCTATGCTCCACCTTAAAATAAGTTATCATTTTATAAAATTTATTTTATATCAAAATTACTCATTTACCCTTTTCCCTCCATTTTACCATGTCGGTAAGAGGTTAGGGATAAGGGGATGGTAAGGTGATTTCTAGGAAGGGTAATTACCTTTACCCTTATCGGCGCACTACCTTCTGGAGGGTAAGGGTAAGGATAAAACCATACCCTCCCCATACCCTTCCCGTTGACAACCATGTTGACTTGAGAGTTCTACATTGTCCATATTTTGATAATGACTTAACCATTCCATTCCTATGTATCTAATATGTTTGTTCAAGATTTATTTCATACTTTAGGTACATGAAAATGATCAAATTACACAAGCCCTAGCTTGTTCAAGTTCAAGTCAAAAGCAATGCAAGTGTGTGTTTTGAGAAATCACTCCAAATGACCTTAGAAGATTTTTCTAATCACTTGTATTGATTATATGACTTGTAACTAAGATGAGAAAAAATCAGGGACACTTAATTCCAACATTTGATCACTCAAATGTAAATTTAGAAAAAATTTCACATGTTGTTAATGTTGGAAACTCAACCTATCCAGTGATGGATTTTCTAAAGAGACCAATCGGTCAAGTTGCACACTCATAGAACTTGATTGACTGAATCACTGAGCAAAACTAATATTAGCTCATCGGTTGAGTTTCACAGAACAAACTCAACTGATAGTTTGAAAATTGGCTTTGTCTCTTAGTGGATCGGTCGAGTTACCTTTATTGAAACTCAATTGAATGTACTATACAGAAAATTTAGAAAAAGTGATTATAATCATTGGTGAGTTATTTTGAGAGAGAATAGATCTGTTGTGACTTTGAAAATGGCTATATTTCACCCTTAAGTGATCCCACACTTAAGGGAACACCCCCAGCTATAAATAGGACCCCTTGGAGTTCATTCCAAGATTGCTCATTCATGCTATTCTAAGTCATTGCTATATTTGAGTGTGTTACAACTCCTTGAGCCCCTTTCTCTATCTCATTTACATAGCATTTTGTGATTATGAGTGAGTTAGGCCGGTTGTGAGAGAGCTACTTCCTTGTTCTTATAAAGCTCTCATTCCATTCCATCTTCCCTACCCCCTTTCTCAATGAAGAAAAGGTTGAAGTAAGATGCTCAGAGTGAAGGTGGAGTTATTGTTCTTCTTCTTAAAGGTGGATGAAGAGATGAAGATCTTCTCCAGGTGAAGGAGAAGGAAAAGGTTGAAGATCGAAGAACAGTGGGTAATTCCTTAAAGGATGAAGACTTGTCAAAGAGTAGGTAAGTCCTTGGAAGAAGGTAGAAGACTCTTTGAAAAGTGGGTAAGTCCTTGATAAGGTTGAAGACTCTTTGTAATGGATAGGTAAGTCCTTTGGTGGTTCTTGTGTTGTATCTCTTATAAGTGAATATACAGAGGAAAGAACTTGCAAAGTCCTAGAGGTTGACCTCTCTAGGTAGTGGATTGACTCTTTCCTAGTTTGGAGAGTGGAACCACTCTAAATGACCTTGTATAAGTGATTGTTTCATTTTATCTCCTCCTTTCCATGCTAATTAGTTAGGATTTCAAATTGCACTTTAACTATTGGTTTTGATTGATATAACTTGAAGGTCTAATTTATGTTGAGAGAATTTTACAGCTCTTTTCACCCCCCCCTCTAGAGCCCTAGATCCAATAAGTGGTATCAGAGCTAAGGATCTTCTCCAACAATCTACCACAAGACAAGAAGATGGGCGGCAACCTACTTGGTTCACTCAACCTAGAGGGAATCTTCTACATGCGTCCTCTGATTTTGACAGCACCAACTTCCTTTATTGGAAGACGCATATGCAGTTCTACATTCAACGCATGAACTTTGATATGTGGAAGGTGATGGTCACACCATACAAGGATCCAACTGAAGCTGTTTCAACATGGAGTGAAGCTACACTTAAAGAATCCCAACTCAATGCCAAAGCCATAAGCACCCTCTATGCAGCCTTAGCCCAGTGGAGTTCAACCGCATCTCATCTTGGGACACTGCCTATGAGATTTGGGACAAATTGTGCATTACCTATGAGGACATAGAGCAAGTCAAGGAGGCTAAGATATACATGTTGAATAGCCTCTAGAGAACTTAAAGATGGGCAAGAAAGAGGGGATTGTGTAGATGGACTCTTGGCTCAATGTCATCATCAACGACCTATCTGCTTTGGGCAACACTTTGGATAGATGTGTAATCAACTCCAAGATATTGAGAACTCTACCAAAGAGATGGGAGTCAAAGGTGACCTCCATTGAATAAGTGAGGAGCCTTGGTGACATACCAACCAAAGAGCTCATTGGCAACCTTCAAGCCCATGATCCAAGGCTTGACAAGCAAGAAAAATAACCAAAGAAAGAAGAGAAGGAAGCCAATAAGATCAAAGACAATGCTTTCAAAGCACAAGTGGAGGAGGTCATCCTTCAACAACAACTTGCTTGTTGGACATCTCCCTCCTCCTCAAGTGAAGATGATGGACCTAGTGAGCATGAAGCCAACTACATCAAGGGCAAGAACTTCAAGGGAAAGAAATCCTCCTCCTCTACTCCTAGATGCTACAGTTGTGGACAAAAGGGACACTACAAGAGTGAATATCCCAAGTCAAGAAAGTTACACCACAAGGAAAACTCTAAGAAGGAGGAATAGTATAAGAGGAAGGACAAGAAGGAGAAAAGACACAAGAATGAAGATCATGTTGCTTGGGAAGCCTCATCCTCAAGTGTCTCTAGCTCCAAAGAATATGGAGAGTGTCACCTTGCACTCATGGCCTCTACTAGCGAAGAAATTGGTGAGGTAAGTGAGCAAAGTGAGGTAAGCTTGCATGATTTATCTTAGGAAAATCTTATTGATATGCTTGCTTCTACCCGATCTTCTTTTGCTAAGTGTAAATCATAAAGAAAAATGTTAGGAAAAATTATTTATGATTTGTATGCTAAACTTGAAATTCTTGAGCTAAATGAGAAAACTTATCTTGAGAGCATTGATAACTTGCAAGGACAATATATTGATCTTGAGCTCCAATATAGTGGATTTGAGGTAGAGAATGGTGTCTATCTTAAGAACATTAAAACTCTTAAGGAAGATAACCAAAAGTTCCTAAAGGATCTTGAAACTCTTAAAACTAGAAATGTTGAATTTCAACTTCATATTGATGCTCGTAAGGATGAGAGAGATGTTTATCTTAAGGAAATTTGAATGCTTAAATATGAAAATGCTAGGTTGCTTGGTCAAGTTAATTATTTATCTTCTAGACCTATCTTGCCTAGTAATGATATTGCTTCTATTTCTCTTGATAAAGATTCTTATTTGACTAAAACCCTCTATCTAGAGGTTGACCTTATTCATGCTAGATATGATATTTGTGACGATCCACTCAAGAAAACAAGATTAACTAATGCAGAAGTGAATTATTAACAACGGAATTACTGAAAATCACTAAAATTAAAACTTTTTGCAATGAGATCCACAAACTGTAGAACTCTTTCACAAAGAACCAAAGTAAGTTATTTACATTCTGATTCATCAGTACATCTCTGTATCATCTCATCTCAAGAGTCATAACATTGACTACCCTGTTAAACTGTACGAAAGCAGTATACAAAAATCTCGAGGCATCAAGCCAAAAATCTCAGATCTATATCAAACTATCTACTGACTCCTAGGACCTGAAAGTACAGAGATGACACATAGGACTCTCTATATACATGACTTGACATACAGTGTCTCCACCTGAGGATCACTGTTGTCCTTGCTATTGCTACTGCTGCTGTTGTGGCTGCTATTGCTGCTCACCCACTAAAGGGTTTCTTCTTCCTCGGCGTCTACCTAAAAAGTTGAATCCCACGGGGGTGAGACAATTGAAGAATTGCCCCAACGAGAGATATAACTCTCTGCCAGAAACATTGTTATTGCAGATAATAGAATAACACTGAGCAGAAGAATTATAAATATTCAACAACAGGTAATTCATTGAATAAACTAAGTAGAGTAGTATTCTCTATATAGTTCATTTCAATTATAACTTGATAAAGCAACAAGTCATTTATTCAATAAGGAATATGAAGAACATGTATATCATTTATCCAACTAGGACATAATAGACAATGTATCATCAATCATTAATTCTCATAATTCAACCCTAAGCAAATATGCTACACGGCTGATTACATTTTACAATCATACTTATGCCCTGAGGAGATGAGATATACTGCTCATACTCCAACCGACCATTGCGAAATCGAAATCACTACCATACATAGGTCAATAGAAGAGCCAGATTTCTATGACCTCATCCTCCTCAGTCAGTGTGAGGAACAACTTGTAGGACATCTTGTGTCTCTGCCAAACAGCTTTCCAGAGTATACTGGAAACTTTTCTATTAGAGTTATAGTGGCATGCTATACTCTCTTCGCAATCCAGAGATTTCATGTTTATCTCACATCGATTCAACATTAACATCATCATCATCAGGAGATTAATGATACATCATCCTAGCATATACATATAATGAAGGATTGAGAGATTTAATGTTTATCTCACATCAATTCATCCATTAGGGCATAAGGATATTCGTGCCCATAACCCCCACATACTCAAAAGTATGCTCTCCAAGAGTTCCCTTAGGAAAACTTGTTTCACCATCACCTAACTGCTGACGATGATTGATCTATGGTCAGGGCTCTACATGATATTATTTCACTTGATTATTTAAGTACATTATAATATTCTTTTAGCATCAGGCATGTTTTCAAACATGAACCATTATAACAATTTCTATAAAGAAAGAGTACTACTTTTATCAAGTTCATTTCACAACTTTATTAACATTGGGATCTCAATCCCTTATCATCTCATCATCATGATTCAAGAATATGGGTGTTCAAACCCTTAGATCATCAAAACACTTATTACAACTTTAACAGGTAACTTAATGCCATCAAGTCATCTTACAGTGTAAATTTGATAATTGCAATGCAGGTATTTCATATGGCTCTTACAGCCTATCAATCTCTTTTGTTACCTTTCACTAGGCAACATAGAATATCATTGCTTACAAAACTCATGAAGTACTTTCAATAAACCAAGCACCATAGCTCATAAAACATGCATGATTAGTACAGATGATAACAGATACATCAATTTCATACCAGTAAAATACAAAACAATTATAACATCACTATTCAAGGGTTACACCACTATACCCTTACTAGGGTTAGGGATTCCCTTTTTAATTCAATTAGGGTTAAACATCCTCTTATCTCAATTAGGATTAATGACTCATCATTTCATTATCCAACCTTAGAACTTCATGCTATAAAGTATAACACAGAATTAGGGTTTCACATATTCCTTCACCTTATTTGGAATTAGGGTTTACTATTCACATCATATCACCCTAGTTTAGGGTTTATATTCACAATCCACAATTAGATTTTACTATCCACATTACATCACCCCAGATTAGGGTTTATAATCAACAATCCACGATTAGGGTTTACTATTCACATCACATCACCCTAGATTAGGGTTTAGGTTCGATATACCCTAAATTAGGGTTTCTCATGTCATTGTCCTGAATTAGGATCACATCATTATCATGTATTAGGATTTCACCTACCTATGCCCTCAATTAGGGTTATGATTCATTAAACTTCATAATTGGGGTTTCATGATCTCACTATTTAAGCATCATATCATAATTAGACATCCATCCATAATGAAAGTGTTAAGACTTGGCCATTAACATGGTTATCAATCATGTAGGAAGTCTTTTCTCTCTCATCCTCTATAGGATGATGTTTACTTCAACCTTGATCAAGCTAAGTCAACTCAACTTGAAGAAGAATTGACGCCATGAGTTATGTCATTATCACCATGATCATTAAAGCTTAATTATTTAAAGGTTACTAATCACCCTATCTCATTAAGGGTACCATTATGATAATCACCCTTGGTTTACATAATGTAATTGTTCACTTAAACAATTAACCTTCAACCACTTTAAGTGTTCATACAATTCGATTAATTACCTTCCAAATGATCTTGGTCACTTAGACCTCAAATGGTCTTGACCAATCAGACCTCAAACGGTCTTGGTTGAATACTCAAAACCGTTTAGTAAGGTTGAGGTTGAAACTGTTTGCCAAAGTGAACCCTTGAGATCGTTTGCTAAAGGTGCACACTTGAAACCGTTTGCTAAAGGTGACCCTTGAAACCATTTGCTAAAGGTGGTCTTGAAACCGTTTACTAAAGTACAATTTTGAAACCACATGAACTCAACCAGTTTGGGATCATTTGGTCCCAAATTTTCTTGAGACCGGTTGGACTCAAACGGTCTTGAGACCATTTGGTCCAAACCTCCTCAAAACCGCATGGACCAAATATAGTCTCCACCACTCAGATTGAATTAGGGTTTCCAAGATTGATTCCTTCATTGATTGAAATCATGTTATCACTCATCAATTGGTCCTAACGCCATACTTCAATTGAGTTAAATAGGTCATCCTTCAACTGATTTGACCCTCAATTGATCAGTAATTAGGATTTGAATCAACTGGGTTAGGGTTTGGAATCGATGATCCTTCAATGTTGATCATTGTGAAACTAATTACTTTGAAACTATTGGACCACCATCCAAAATGTACATGACCTGACCCCAATGGGTATTGAGGTCATTTGGATGACCTCCAAACGGTCTTGAGACCATTTTCCCATCTCATCACCCAAATCCATATCATCAAATTAGGGTTTGGATCATTGGATTGATCACCAAATCAACATTTGATTGCAAATCAAATTGGTATCTTTAGATCTTCAAACACCTAACCATACTCAACCCTAGACCTCCAAAGGGTCTTGGGTGACCCCCAAACGGTCTTGAGACCATTTGGGTGATCCCCAAATGGTTTTGAAACTGTTTGTGTGATGAAGAGGGTTTTCTAGTTCAATTCTGAGGACAGAATATCTTTTAAGGTGTGTAGGATGTGATGGAGTGGACTTTTTGAATCCTAAATGTCTAATGACGCAAGTGAAGTCATACATGTCGAGTTGTTTTGAGTATCCTAAGTGTTTTAGTAAATTGGGAGTGTTGTTGAGGTTTATACAATGTTTTGGATCCATAATTTTATGCCTTCTTGAGGAATTTAATTGAATGATCTAACAGTTGAGTTTTGGCACCAAATTTGAGTAGAAGGTAGCTCGAGTGGTAGGGAAGCTATGATTAAAATTTGGTGGCATTTTAATGTTCCTAAAGGAAGTTATTAAGGATTGAATATGTGAAATAATATGCATATATTGAGGTAATTTGGACCAAGGTTATTGTTACTTTAGCCTAAGTAGTTGATCAATAGGGTGTCACGTGGCCCTTTCTTTTAGGGTAGGATCGGTGGCCAGATCTTGGTCATTCTTGAATAATCCATTGGCTGGGACTGCCTACTTCAGCGAGCCCCGGATTTGGTTTTGTAAAGGGCTTAGTACAACTGTTAGATGCTTTTTGGACGGCCCTGGGATCACCTCCAAGCTCTGAATCGGGAGGAGCGTTGGAACAACATCGTGGGCGAGCACCCATGCTCCCCCCATGATCGCTGATCGTGGGATGAGAGGGAAGTATAGGCGGGCAGTTGTCTTCGGTTCTGCTAGAAGAGCAATATCACCCCTCTTTTGAAGTATATGGAACGAAGACCAAAGAGAACGAGCCCCGTCCCTGGGCTACTTCTCCATTGCAGCCAGCAGGTGTGACAAGGAAGAAAGAAGTAGGGAAAGAGGGAACCTTGAGGACCTTTGAGTAGGAGAGAACAAATACGAGGGTGAGAGGAGTTGATCCCGCACACTCACAAACCGTACCAGGCGGATTTTTCTTGGCCGCCGAGATCCAGTTTTCCAGAAGAAGCGAGGCAGAGTTGGAGGCACTGATCAAGGCTTAACACCTCAATCCAGTATGCTCGTCAGTTCTATGGGGTTCCAACAAAGCTCCTTAGTGTGTAAGATGCAAGCTTAGCAGCTGGAAATCCATCTTCCCCCTTCTAGCTCTTCTACGGCGGTGCCATCATCGGAGGACCCCTCGACCAAGGAGCTTCAGAGCAGATGACGAGGAGCCTTGTAGCCGTGGAGGTCTGGAAAGGGTACTCGAAGATAATGGAGGCCGGATTAGATGCTGAAGAGCACCTTCTTCCTGCGGATTGCTCACTGGAGCAGTTGTTTGCGGTGGCGTCTTGGAACAGAGTCCCGCTTGGGGGACTCAGACGCGTGATCGCGTGAGGAGGAGGAGCGGTTGGTCCAGCCGTTGAACCGAACTGACGCAACCAAGTTGAACCGGGTTCAAAAATCCTGAACCGGACGGACCCCAGTGAGGCAAGAAGAAGCAGCGCGCCTCTGGATGGACACGTGGCACCATTCAATTGGCCGAAAAAGGTAAAAAGTCAGAAAGTACTTATATCTTCAATAATTCGTAGAAATTAGCACTATTATCAAAAAATACAAGTACCAAAATTCTCAGAAAAATGCGTAGAACAATATAGAAGAATAGTATTAGCCTTTTTATGCTTTAATATCAGTGATATCATGTAAGATGTGTAATGCTTGTTTAATGGATAATAAATAGCAAACAGTGATTTTAAATTATGGAAAAATGTCATTAAGTCTATAATAATGTTTATAGTGCTTATGATGTCAGATATGGTCATGTTGATGTACGCAATTATGTAATTTGATTAATATGGCTAATTAGGGCTAATAACCCTAAATAAAATGTATTAAATACATACATGCTTAATAAATGATGAAATTTACAGAGTAAGTTCATATCAGTATATGGAACCTCAGTTTTAATTATGTGATCAGTTTTATACACAAAATCCATGATATGTGAAATTGATCCCTAATACATATGATGAAACCCTAAAAGTGAGTAATACATGCAACTTAGGGTTAATATGTACAAATAATAATATGGAACCTGATATTTAGATTATGTATCCTAATTTGGAATATGATATCAGTAAGATAATCCCAAGACAAGGATACAAGTAATAAAGAGAATAATCCAATGAACTAAGTGAAACCCTAATATGAACACGATTAGGGTTAAAGATGACGAGAACCTGATGATCGTATGTGATCTTATCTTTATCAGGGTTGACCAAGGATATAGATGACATCAGGAATATGATGGTTAGGTTATCTCTTTGGAAGGTACGCTATTACCTCTTACTTGGCTTATTATACAATATGCTTGTGTTATATGAGTAGTAAAATACTTGGCATATGATATTGAATGAAATGATTGTTCTTGTATGATATGTTGGATGATTTTCCATACTTATTGCTATGAACACATGAAACATAATGTATCTGTCCATTATATCTAAGCACTTCAACTCTTTGGTAGTAAAGTGCTGGAAAACAAGTACTTCAACTCTTTGGTAGTAAAGTACTTGGAAGTGATCCAACTCTTTGGTAGTAGATCACATTGTGAAATGATCCAACTCTTTGGTAGTAGATCATAAAGGCCTTAATGCATTCAACTCTCAGGTAGTAAATGCATGGATGATATAATGGAAAATATGCTTAAAATATGTGTTCTCTTTTGTTGATGGACATATTTGTACAAGTATATGATTTGCTTATATTTCTTCTGTTACTTCCAAGTATTAGTTTTATCTTATTGCCAAGATATGATGAGAGGTATATAAAAAGACACATAGGCATACTCAATACAATATTATTGAATATTGTGCTGACGTGTACCACATGTAATCTTTTGTTTAGGTTGTGGTTATGCTCTTGAAGATCCAGGATAGTTGAGAGTTGTGTGGCGAGCTGATGTACAGGTGGACCTGTTGTCTTAAGATCCTGTTGTTTAGTTGTAGTACATGTATATGTATAAGTTTGATGTTCAATATGTAATATCAAATGTTGTAACAATTCATGTTGTAATTATATGTTGAATGGTGAACATGTGTGTATGGTTTTATTATTGTTCATGTACATGTGCTACTGTTGTTTCCTTCTGACTCCCTTGATTTTCTCTTTCTTAGCCTGGTGTGGGGTGTTTAAATTGGGATTCTCGCTGAGGTGAGGGTTTCAATTTTGACGTCTCACATCAGATTAAGTTTTTGAAAATCCGAGTACGTCACAGTTTGGGTCAATCAACCCAAGTTTCCAACTTAATCAAATTAGAAATCAGCACTTAACCCGATTTGGGTTTGGTGATTGATTGACCTTCAACTCATGAACCAATTGGAACTAATCAATTATATTTAGTGGATCATTAACCAATATTATTAGCAACAAATTTCCAAATGGTCAACCCTGTTTAACACCTCCAAATGGTCTGAAATCGTTTGCCCTCATGCGGTTTGGTGAAACCATTTCCCCTCAAACAATTTGAAACCGTTTGCTCCCAAACGGTTTGGGAAACCGTTTGAGCAACTGATGGAAACCGTTTGACCTGGAATTTTATTTGGATAAGAATATATGAAGATTTCATCATCATCTTCCTCTGTTCAACCAAGCACTGTTGCCGTTCTTCATGGAAACTTCAACAATGAACCAAAAGAATACCAAACAGAAGAAAATAACCAACGATTATTGAAGAATGGAATGTAATAATAATGTTTAAGGGTTTGAGTTATAAAACCCACCTAAAATTCTGATCTCAAGATCCAAGCTCCGCGGCTCTAATGGTGGATGGAGTTCCAACAACTGCCCAAGGTCCGTTCTTGAGCTTTTGGATGAACAAGTTGGCTAGGATTGGAAATCGAGTGAAGAAAACCAATAATCAAGCATTGATTTAGGGTTGTCACCATGAATCTGAGGTAGAAGATGATCAAAACTTAACAACAGGTTATGGTCATCCTTCTCCTGCTCCTTAGATCTCCCTTGGTTGGCCAAAGCAAAGTGAGAAAAGAAAAACCAAGGAAAAGATCCTTAAGTGTATTGGAAAAAGGATATGTATAAGGATTTTCAAGGAAAGAGAAAAAGGAATTATTTTCCTTAAATTCCGAAATTATTTCCACAAAATTCCCCTCCATTACTTGTCCAAGAAGACACCTCTTTTCCCTTGCAAAACACCTTCATTATCCAAGAATTAATGGAAAAGGAATTAAGCACCTTAGTGAATTTTATACTAATATGCAACTTTTAGTGGATAATACTTTTTATTATAATAATGTGAGTGGCTTCCACTCAACCAAGATCTTTTTGTGCCATAGCAAGGCACAAGATCGTCCAACACTATTGCAAACACATCCTTCAACTTTTGGTTGAAGGGCTCCTTAATTAATTTATTTCTTTTTGCATTAAATTAAATTAAAGCTCCATTTATGCTTAAATCTTGATTATTTTAATGTCGAGATTCTCTCTCCTCCAAGATAATTCAAATGAGGTGCCCCTATCATTTTATTTGCCCTACTTGATGACAAGAAACATGAGAGACCCTCTAGAGGTGGTAATTTTCATATTGAACCCTAGATTTTGGGTAAATTGCACATTACACCAAAACTAGGTTTTAAAGCACAAGGATTGCTCTTCAAGCTTTATCTTGATGCCCAAGCTTGTGGAAACCATACCATTACATCATATTCATTCTTATGATGTCTCAACATCAGAGGAACATTTCATCAAGTGCAATTTGCAAGTTAACCCCTCAACTTGGGTAATTTGCACTTTAGTCCAAAATTAACAAAACAATGTTTCAACATTATTAAAAAAGGACATAAATTGAAATATAAGTTCCTCAATAGCCTTAATTACTTTTCAAAAGATAAGAGAAAGCATCTAATCAACTTTATTAGGCAAAACACCTAGGGTTAGTACGTAACCCAGGTCAGAGATGTTACAAATTATCCACCCCTTACAAGGATTTCATCCCCGAAATCATTAACAAAACATTAAGAGAAAAGAGTAGGGTATTTCCTTCTCATTTCTTCCTCTAGTTCCCATGTATCTTCTTCAATGCCATGATGATTCCAGAGGACTTTTACAAGACTAATGTCTTTCTTTTTCAACTTCTTGATCCTTCTATCAAGAATCAATAGAGGTCCTTCAACATATGATATATCATCATTCAATTCTACTTCCATAGGCTGTAGAACTGATTCTGTGTCAGAATGACATTTCCTTAGCATGGAAATGTGGAACACTAGGTGAAACTTTTGTAGCTCAGGTGGTAACTCCAGCTTATAAGCTACCTTTCCAACCCGTTCAATGATTGGATAAGGCCCCATAAATCTAGGAGCTAACTTTCCTTTTATTCCAAACTTAAGAACTCCCTTCCAAGGTGAGACCTTGAGATACAATCTATCTCCAACCTAGAATTCTAAAGGTCTATGATGCTTATCAGTGTAAGATTTCTATCTATCCTGTGCAGTCTTTAACTGTTGTTGTATTATTTTAATCTTCTCGGTTGTTTGCTGCACAAGATCAGGACCCAAAAGTTGATATTCACCAGTTTCATACCAACATAGGGGAGATCTACAACGTATACCATACAAGGTTTTATAAGGTGCCATGTCAATACTGTATTGGTAGCTATTATTGTAGGAAAACTCTATCAGGCTTAGATGTAGATCCCAACTTCCTATAAACTGGAGGACACATGCCCTAAGCAAGTCCTCCAAGGTTTGTATAGTCCTTTCGGATTGTCCATCAGTCTGAGGATGAAAGGCTATACTAAACCTTAACTGTGTGCCTAAAGCATTGTGAAGTCGCTCCCAAAAACGACTAGTAAATTGGGGACCTCTATCAGAAACAATGGTAAGTGGGACCCCATGCAGCCGCACTATCTCATCTACATATAACTGTGCCAGTTTCTCAGCAGAATAGGTTGTTTTGACAGGTAAGAAATGTGCTGTCTTTGTCAACCTATCAACTATTACCCAAATGGAATCATGACCTTTGGCTGTTCTGGGTAAACCAACCACGAAATCCATGGTCACATGATCCCATTTCCACTGTGGTATAGGCAAAGGCTGCATTGTTCCTGCGGGCTTCTGGTGTTCAGCTTTAACTTGCTGACACACTGGACACCGCATAACGAACTCAGCAACATCCTTCCTCATACCAGGCCACCAATACATATCTTTTAAGTTATGATACATCTTGGTGCTTCCTGGATGCATAACATACATTGAAGAATGAGCTTCTTCTGAAACTAACTTTCTTAAGTTGTCAACATAAGGTACTATCATTCTACCATGATAACAAGCTACCTGATCATCTGAATCATGGAAACCATCTCATTTCTCACTACCATACTCTGATCTAATCTGCTGAACCACAACATCAGCTTGTTGTGCTTCTTTAATCTATTTTCTCATAGTAGGTTTTATGTGCATCTCAGCTAACAACCTAGATAACAATGATACTTTTAACTGTACATTGTCTTGCCTCAAAGAGATAAGCATATCCCTCCTAGAGAACACCAAAGAATTCAGTTGTGCTTTATCTAGGGCTGGTGTTGCTAATTTTCTACTTAAAGCATCAGCAACCACATTGGCCTTCCCTGGATGATAATCAATTGTACAATCGTAGTCCTTGATTAATTCCATCCAGTGGCGTTGCCTCATGTTAAACTTATGCTGGGAGAAGATGTACTTTAGGTTCTTATGGCTTGTGAAAATCTGGAATGTCTCACCATAGAGATAATGTCTCCAGATCTTCAAGGCATGGACTACATCAGCTAGTTCTAGATCATGTGTCAGATAATTCTCCTCGTGTTTCTTAAGCTGTCGAGAAGCAAAAGAAATAACTTGTTTATCCTGCATTAACACACGTCCTAGTCCATTATTAGAAGCATCATAGAAAACTATATACCCTTTCCCTTGCTCAGGTAGTACTAGCACTGGTGCACTTGTCAGCCTTTTCTTCAACAGCTGGAATGATTGTTGACACTTATCATTCCAGGCAAAAGGAACATCCTTCCTGGTCAACTTAGTCAAGGGTAAATCTATAGAACTGAATTTCTTAATGAACTTCCTGTAATAGCCTGCCAACCCTAAGAAACTGTGAATCTCCGGCGGTGTTTTTGGCTATTCCCATTACAGAACAGATTCTACCTTTTTAGGGTCAACACGTATACCTGAAGCAGATATTACATGTCCAAGAAAAGAAACTTCTGGTAACCAAAACTCACACTTGCTAAATTTAGCATATAACTTATGCTCTCTTACAAAAGTTAGAGCCTGACGAAGATGGTGCTCATGTTGCTGAGCATCTCTACTATAGATCAAGATGTCATCTATGAAGACAACTACACACTGATCAAGAAAAGGTCGAAAGATTCTATTCATGAGTTCCATAAATGCGGCTGGTGCATTAGTTAGTCCAAACGACATAACTGTGAACTCATAGTGACCATACCTTGTCCTAAAGGCAGACTTAGGTATGTCACCTTCCTTATTACGCAACTGATGATATCCCGACCTCAGATCTATCTTTGAAAAGATAGTTGCACCACGTAACTGGTCAAAGAGATCATCAATCCTTGGCAAAGGATACTTATTCTCTATTGTTACTTTATGTAACTGCCTGTAGTCAATGCATAAACGCATAGACCCATACTTTTTCTTAACAAAGAGGACTGGAGCACCCCAGGGTGAAGTGCTTGGTCGGATGAAACCTTTCTCAAGCAACTCTTGTAGTTGTTTCTTGAGTTCTACCATCTCAGTAGGCACCATCCTATACAGTGTTTGTGCTATTGGTTGCGTGCCTGGGATTAGATTAATCTCAAAATCAATCTCTCGGGGTGGAGGTACACCTGGAAGTTCTTCAGGAAAAACATCTTCAAATTCCCTGACTATCTGAACTTCAGTATGACTAGAACTCTCCATGGTGGTATCTATTACTTGGGCCAAGAATGCAAAGCATCCTTGCCTCATCAGCTTCTCAACTACCATAGCTGACACAAGACAGGTTGGAAGAATCTTTCTATCCCCTTGAAATATCCACGTGTCACTTTCATCTGTGAACACAACCTGCTTAGATTAACAATCCAAGACAACCTTATACCTTTCTAAGGTATCCATCCCAAGGATTATATCAAACCCATGCATCTCAAGTGGTATAAGATCCACTTGAATGCAATGTTCAGAAAAGGAAAGGATGCAGGGAGAACACATCTCCCGCAACACAACATATCCCATCAAAGGAGTTTCTAACAACAGACTATCTGCTCTATGACTTGTAGTCATATTGCAGTCAAGAATCACTCTTCGAGTGATAAAGGAATGCATAGCACCCGGATCAATTAAAATAGATACGATGCAGGATGTAGACATATCAGAATAAAATAGTTTCATCTGACCTATCACAACCCGAGGGTTGATCACTGCATCAGGTGGATTCATCGCATAGAATCTCACTGTCGCCTGCGGTTGATTCGGTGCTCGATGACTGGGTGTCGATGATCCAGCTTGGGATGCTTGTCCATGTCCTCTAGCACCACCTAGAAATTGTCTCCTTTGAGAACATTGCTGACTCTACCTTTGAGGTTGAGTCACACTTGCCTCTCTGACTCTACAATCCTTCATCAGATGCCCCATCTATCCACATATGAAACAACTTCTGATCCCTGGTTGTGGTCTGGATGGTCTTGTAACCGACACGGATGCTGATCTGTGGGCTCCTTCTGGTGGTAAACTTCATCCTCTACCCCTATTTGACGTCCACTGTGTCTGGGTACTGAATCTAGGTGGTGGTGTAGGAATGGAAAACCTCGGTTTCTTAAAAATTTTGGATGAGGATCCTTGAAACTGGGGGTACACCTTCTTCTTCTTGGTATGTCGCTTCTCCATCACAGACCTCTCTATCCTTCTGACAGACTCCAAAAAAGTAGCAACTCTTTCCCTATTCTCCAGAGCAGACACAGGAGTGGTCAATTCAACATTTAATCCCTTCTCAAAACGTCTAATCCTTTTTTCATCTGTAGTTTCCATATGCGGACAGAACTGCAAAATCTCCATGAACTTAGCCTCGCACTCGCTAATGTTCATTGGTACTTGCCTTAACCTCTCAAACTGAGAGATTTTCTCATCCAGGAACATCTTAGGAAAGTATCTGTTGATGAATTCTCGTCGAAATACTTCCCATTCGATCTCCACACCTGGACTTTTTCCCTCCTCTATGGTCCACCAGTGACCAACACTCCCCTTAAGAAGGTACACTGCATGTCAAACCTTCTCAGCTTCTGGGATGTTCAGGATTCTAAAGGCCTTCTCTAGTTCGGTTAGACACATGTCAACATCTGCTGGGTCAGCTGTTCCAGCATATTCTGTGGCTCCAACCCGGAGAAGTCATTCAAACGTCTTGCCGGCTCCCTGTCTTTCATCATGGGTAGGTGCCCTAGGTGCAGGTATGGGCATTCTATTAGTCATATGTGTCATGGCAGCTATAAACTACCCGAACATGGCTTGGAAGGCTGGGTTCCCCATGTCTGCTTGATTGAACTAGGGTGGTTCAGGCACATGTTCCTCCCTTCCTTGGTCTCTTGCACCTCCTCCGGGTGCAGCAACACTACTTTCAGCAACATGTTCATCATGTGATCCAGACATCTTTAGTTTTTTCTTCTCCTCTTATATGAGCAGAAGACACTATCAGATAGACTGGAAAACACTAGAACAGACTCAACAACCTTAGTCCCATGTCTCTGTAGACTCAGCGAACCTAGAGCTCTGATACCACTAAATTGTGACGATCCACTCGAGAAAACAAAATTAACTAATGTGGAAGCGAATTATTAATAGCGGAATTACTGAAAATCACTAAAATTAAATTTTGCAATGAGATCCACAAACTGTAGAACTCTTTCATAAAGAACCAAAGTAAGTTATTTACATTCTGATTCATCAGTTCATATCTGTATCATCTCATCTCAAGAGTCATAACATTGACTGCCCTGTTAAACTATACGAAAGCAGTATACAAAAATCTCGAGGCATCAAGCCAAAAATCTCAGATCTATATCAAACTATCTACTGACTCCTAGGACCTGAGAGTACAGAGATGACACATAGGACTCTCTATATACAGGACTTGACAGACAATGTCTCCACCTGAGGATCACTACTATCCTTGCTGTTGCTGCTGCTGCTGCTGTGGCTACTGTTGCTGCTCACCCACTGAAGGGTTTCTTCCTCCTCGACGTCTACCTAAAAAGTTGAATCCCACGGGGTGAGACAATTGAAGAATTGCCCCAACGAGAGATATAACTCTCTGCCAAAAACATTGTTATTGCAGATAATAGAATAACACTAAGTAGTAGAAATATAAATATTCAACAACAGGTAATTCATTGAATAAACTAAGTAGAGCAGTATTCTCTATACAGTTCATTTCAGTTATAACTTGATAAAGCAGCAAGTCATTTATTCAATAAGGAATATGAAGAACATGTATATCATTTATCTAACTAGGACATATTAGACAATGTATCATCAATCATTGATTCTCATAATTCAACCCTAAGCAAATATGCTACACGGCTGCTTACATTTTACAATCATACTTATGTCTTGAGGTATACCGCTCATACTCCAATCGACCATTGCGAAATCGAAATCGGTACCATACATAGGTCAATAGAAGAGCCAAATTTCTATGACCTCATCCTTCTCAGTCAGTGTGAGGAACAACTTGCAGGACATCTTGTGTCTCTGCCAAATAGCTTTCCAGAGTATACTGGAAACTTCGCTATTAGAGTTACAGTGGCATGTTGTACTCTCTTCGCAATCGAGAGATTTCATGTTTATCTCACATCGATTCGGCATTAACATCATCATTGGGAGATTAATGATACATCATCCTCACATATACATATAATGAAGGATTGAGAGATTTAATGTTTATCTCACATAAATTCCTCCATTAGGGCGTAAGGATATTCACGCCCATAACCCCCACATACTCAAAAGTATGCTCTCCAGGAGTTCCCTTAGGAAAACCTGTTTCAGCATCCCCTAACTGCTGACGATGATGGATCTATGGTCAGGGCTCTACATGATATTATTTCACTTGATTATTTAAGTACATTACAGTAATCTTTTAGCATCAGGCATGTTTTCAAACATGAACCATTATAACAATTGCTATAAAGAAAGAGTACTACTTTTATCAAGTTCATTTCACAGCTTTATTAACATTGGGATCTCAATCCCTTATCATCTCATCATCATGATTCAAGAATATGGGTGTTCAAACCCTTAGATCATCAAAACACTTGTTACCACTTTAATAGGTAACTTAATGCCATCAAGTCATATGACAGTGTAAACATGATAATTGCAATGCATGTATTTCATATGGCTCTTACAACCTATCAATCTCTTTTGTTACCTTTCACTAGGTAACATAGCATATCAGTGCTTACAAAGACCATAAAGTACTTTCAATAAACCAAGTACCATAGCTCATAAAACCTGCATGATTAGTACAGATGATAACAGATACATCAATTTCATACCAGTATAATACAAAACAATTATAACATCACTATTCAAGGGTTACACCACTATAGCCTTGCTAGGGTTAGGGTTTCCCTTTTTAATTCAATTAGGGTTAAACATCCCCTTAGATCAATTAGGATTAATGACTCACCATTATATTATCCAACCTTAGAACTTCATGCTATAAAGTATAACACAGAATTAGGGTTTCACATATTCCTTCACCTTATTTGGAATTAGGGTTTACTATTCACATCATATCACCCTAGTTTAGGGTTTATATTCACAATCCATAATTAGGTTTTACTATCCAAATTACATCACCCCAGATTAGGGTTTATAACCAACAATCCAAAATTAGGGTTTACTATTCACATCACATCACCCTAGATTAGGGTTTAGGTTCAATATACCCTGAATTAGGGATTCTCATGTCATTGTCCTGAATTAGTATCACACCATTATCATTATCTAGGATTTCACCTACCTATGCCCTCAATTAGGGTTATGATTCATTAAACTTCATAATTGGGGTTTCATGATCTCACTATTTAAGGATAATATCCTAATTAGTCATCCATCCATAATGAAAGTGTTAAGACTTGGCCATTAACATGGTTATCAATCATGTAGGAAGTCTTTTCTCTCTCATCCTCTATAGGATAATGTTTACTTCAACCTTGATTAAGCTAAGTCAACTCAACTTGAAGAAGAATTGACGCCATGAGTTATGTCATTATCACCATGATCATTAAAGCTTAATTATTTAAAGGGTACTAATCACCCTATCTCATCAAGGGTACCATTATTATAATCACCCTTGGTTTACATCATGTAATTGTTCACTTAAACAATTAACCTTCAACCACTTTAAGTGTTCATACAATTTGATTAATTACCTTCCAAATGATCTTGGTCACTTAGACCTCAAACGGTCTTGACCAATCAGGCCTCAAACGGTCTTGGTTGAATACTCAAAACCATTTAGTAAGGTTGAAGTTGAAACCATTTGCCAAAGTGAACCCTTGAGATCGTTTGCTAAAGGTGCACACTTGAAACCGTTTGCTAAAGGTGACCCTTGAAACCATTTGCTAAAGGTGGTCTTGAAACTGTTTACTAAAGTACAATTTTGAAACCGCATGAACTCAACCAGTTTGGGATCGTTCGGTCCCAAATGGTCTTGAGACCTTTTGGTCCAAACCTCCTCAAAACTGCATGGACCAAATATAGTCTCCACCACTAAGATTTAATTAGGGTTTCCAAGATTGATTCCTTCATTGATTGAAATCATGTTATCACTCATCAATTGGTCCTAAAACCATACTTCAATTGAGTTAAATAGGTCGTCCTTCAACTTATTTGACCCTCAATTGATCATTAATTAGGGTTTGAATCAATTGGGTTAGGGTTTGGAACCGATGATCCTTGAATGTTGATCATTTTGAAACTAATTACTTTGAAACTATTGGACCACCATCCAAAATGTACATGACTTGACCCCAAAGGGTCTTGAGGTCGTTTTGATGACCTCCAAATGGTCTTGAGACCGTTTGCCGATCTCATCACCCAAATCCATGTCATCAAATTAGGGTTTGGATCATTGGATTGATCACCAAATCAACATTTGATTGCAAATCAACTTGGTATCTTTAGATCTTCAAACACCTAACCATACTCAACCCTAGACCTCCAAAAGGTCTTGGGTGACCCCCAAACGGTCTTGAGACCATTTGGGTGATCCCCAAATGGTTTTGAAACCGTTTGGGTCAATCAACCCAAGTTTCCAACTTAATCAAATTAGAAATCAGCACTTAACCCGATTAGGGTTTGGTGATTGATTGACCTTCAACTCATGAACCAATTGGAAATAATCAATTATATTTAGTGGATAATTGACCAATATTATTAGAAACAAATTTACAAATGGTCAACCCTATTCAACACCTCCAAACGGTATGAAACCGTTTGCCCTCATGCGGTTTGGTGAAACTGTTTCCCCTCAAACGGTTTGAAACCGTTTGCTCCCAAACGGTTTGGGAAACTATTTGAGCAACTGATGGAAACCGTTTGACATGGAATTTTCTTTGGATAATCATATATGATGATGTCATCATCATATTCCTCCGTTCAACCAAGCACTGCTTCCGTTCTTCATGGAAACTTCAGCAATGAACCAAAAGAATACCAAACAGAAGAAAATAACCAACGATTATTGAAGAATGGAATGCAATACTAATGTTTAAGGGTTTGAGTTATAAAAACCACCTCAAAATCTGATCTACAGCTCCAAGATCCATGACTCTAATGGTGGATGGAGTTCCAGCAACTTCCCAAGGTCCGTTCTTGAGCTTTTGGATGAACACATTGGCTAGGATTGGAAATCGAGTGAAGAAAACCAATAATCAAGCATTGATTTAGGGTTTTCACCATGAATCCGAGGTAGAAGATGATCAAAACTTACCAACAGGTTATGGTCGCCCTTCTCCTTCTCTTGAGATCTCCCTTGGTCGGCCAAAGCAAAGTGAGAAAAGAAAAACCAAGGAAAAGATCCTTAAGTGTATTGGAAAAAGGATATGTATAAGGATTTTCAAGGAAGGAGAAAAAGGAATATTATTTTCCTTAAATTCCGAAATTATTTCCACCAAATTCCCCTCCATTACTTGTCCGCGAAGCCACCTCTTTTCCCTTGCAAAACCCCTTCATTATCCAAGAATTAATGGAAAAGGAATTAAGCACCTTAGTGAATTTTATACTAATATCCAACTTTTAGTGGATAATACTTTTTATTATAATAATGTGAGTGGCTTCAACTCAACCAAGATATTTTTGTGCCATAGAAAGGCACAAGCTCGTCCAACACTATTGCAAACACATCCTTCAACTTTTGGTTGAAGGTCTCCTTAATTAATTTATTTCTTTTTGCATTAAATTAAATTAAAGCTCCATTTATGCTTAAATCTTGATTATTTTAATGTCGAGATTCTCTCTCCTCCAAGATAATTCAAATGAGGCACCCCTCTCATTTTATTTGCTCTACTTGATGCCAAGAAACATGAGAGACCCTCTAGAGGTGGTATTTTTCATATTGAACCCTAGGTTTTGGGTAAATTGCACATTATACCAAAACTAGGTTTTAAAGCACAAGGATTGCTCTTCAAGATTTATCTTGATTCCCAAGCTTGTGGAAACCATACCACTACATCATATTCATTCTTATGATATCTCAAAATCAGAGTAACATTTCATCAAGTGCAATTCGCAAGTTAACCCCTCAACTTGGGTAATTTGCACTTTAGTCCAAAATTAACAAAACAATGTTTCAACATTATTCAAAAAGGACAGAAATTGAAATATAAGTTCCTAAAAGCCTTAATTACTTTTCAAAAGATAAGAGCAAGCATATAATCAAATTTATTAAGCAAAACACCTAGGGTTAGTACATAACCCAGGTCAGGGATGTTACAATATTGCTAGTTTGTGTTCTACTATCATATCTCTAAATGATGATAATCATAGACTTAGGGCCTCTCGTATGAAGTTCCTCAAAGGGAAAAACTCCCTAAATGAAATCCTTTACCATTCTACCATAAAAAGTGGGACTAGTGGTTTGGGATTTGTAGGGGGAGCACCAAAGGGCAAATAAAAAGCCAATGGTAACAAAAAGATAAAGGAGACCTCTTTCTTTGTTGGAGAGTTTTCCAGAACTAAGGATCATGTGGTTTGTTCTCATTACAAGTGTGATGATCATTACTCTACCTATTTTCCTTACAAGCCTAAGGGGACCAACACAAAGAAGAAATGGGTCCCCAACCTAACTCTGGATCCCAAAGTTTGAGTTGGGAATCAACACTCTCCTTTCTTGTAGGAAAAAGGAAGATGGATTGTTGATAGTGGTTGCATTAAGCATATGACAGGTGATATAAGCCATTTCAACAACTTCACATAAAAGAAAGGAGGTTCAATTACCTTTGTGGATACTAAGAAAGGTAAGGTCAAAGGTGAGGGTGATGTAGGTGAATCCTTGTATATCAAGAATGTTCATTTTGTGGATGGCCTACATCACAATTTGATTAGTGTTAGTCAATTATGTGACAATGGTTACCTTGTGTTATTTACTTCCTTTGAATGTTTGATTCTAGATTCCTTCACCTATCAAGTTATATATAAGGGAACTAGAAGTGTTAATCTTTATGTAATTCTTCTTGACTCTATTAAGCCTATTATTGGTAGATGCCTAGTAGTCAATTTGAATGATATTTCTCTTTGGCATTATCGGCTTAGTCATGTAAATGTGCATTAGTTGAAGAAGTTGATCAAAAAGGACTTGGTCAAGGGACTTCCCAAATTGGATTTTGAAAAGGATGAGGAAATGCCAACCTTGTACCCAAGGAAATAAAACCAAGTCCTCCTTCAAATCTGAAGGAGTCCTTAATACCAAGAGAGCTCTTAAACTTCTTCACATTGATCTATTTGGACCAATGAGAGCTCAATCGCTTCATGGTTCCAAGTATTGTCTTGTTATTGTTGATGATTTCTCTATATATACTTGGACCTTCTTTCTTATTTACAAGAGTGATACACTTGAAGTTTTCTTCAATTTTTGCAAACGAGTTGAGAATGAAGATTCTTGTCGGATCGTTTCCATCCGTAGTGATCATGGGGGAGAATTTGAAAGTGACCTTTTTGAACATTTTGTCAAGAATCTGGTTATGCACATAAATTTTCTTCACCTCAAACACTTCAAAAAAAATGTAGTTGTAGAGAGGAAGAATAGGTCACTACAGGAGATGGCTGGGACCATGCTTTTAGAATATGACACTCCAAAGAAGTTTTGGGCCGAGGCCATCAGTACCTCATGCTTTGTGTAAAATTGGGTTCTTACACATCCTCTTTGAAGAAAACCCCATATGATCTATGGTGTGGTAGGAAGCCTTCTATCAAGTATTTCTATGTTTTCAGATGTCCTTATTTTATTTTGAATACGAAAGATTCTCTCAACAAGTTTGATCCAAAATCTTATAAGGATTTCTTTCTTGGCTATATCACTACTAGCAAGGATTATAGAGTGTTTAATAATGATCTTGCTAAATTAGAAGAATCTATAAATGTTAAGTTTATTGAGACTAACTTCTCTATTCCCAAAGATATTGTTCCAAATGATGATGTTACATGTGAAGTAATTCCTATTCTAAAAAGGTTCAACATCACTCAAAAGGGGAAATAGGTGGTCACTCAAGAAGAAGAGAAGAAGGATCCAACTCCCAATTTGCAAAGAATCATCCAAAATATCTTATCTTAGGTGATCCATTTGAAAGAGTGAAGACGTGGGATGCATTCAACAAAGAACAAGCCAACAATGCCTTCATCTCACAACTTGAGCCAAAGAACGTCAACGAGGCTCTTGGGGATGATGAGTGGATCCTATCTATGCAAAAAGTGTTTGAACAATTTGAAAAGAACAAAGTATGGACCCTAGTGTGAAGACCAAGTGATATAAATATCATTGACACCAAATGGGTCTACTAAAACAAGCTTGAAAAAAGAGGCAAAGTGGTAAGGAACAAAGCAAGGTTAGTGGTTCAAGGCTACAATCACCAGGAAGGTATAGATTTTGATGAAACATATGCATGTGTAGCTAGACTTGAGTCCATTCGTATATTGCTTTCTTTTGCTAGTTATAAAAAGTTTCTTCTATATCAAATGGATCTTAAAAGTGCGCTTTTTAATGGTACAATTGAGGAGGAAGTGTATGTTACACAACCCACATGCTTTGAACATGATAGTTTACCTAACCATATTTATTTGTTGCAAAAATCTCTCTATGGACTCAAACAAGCAGCTTGAGCTTGGTATGAGAAATTAAAGAACTTTTTGTTAGATCATGGGTATATCATGGGCAAAGTAGATTCTACCTTATTTATAAACCACACTTCTAACAATTTTCTTATCATTCAAATATATGTTGATGATATCATTTTTTATAGAACTAACCTTGACCTTTGCAAAGAATTTAGTGATCCTATGCAGAGTGAATTAGAAATGAGTATGATAGGTGAGCTCACATTCTTCCTCAAATTTCAAATCAAGAAAACAAAAGATGGGAACTTCATCAACCAAGGCAAGTACACAAGTGAGCTGCTTAAGTGCTTTGGAATGGAGAACACTAAGATGATGGACACACCCATGTCAAACACCACCAAACTTGATAAGGATGAAGAAGGTCATAAGGTAGATGAGAAGCTATATAGAGGTATGATTAGAAGTTTACTTTACTTAACTGCCTCTAGACTTGATATAATGTTTAGTGTTGTCTTGTGTGCTCAATTTCAATTAAATCCTAAGAAATTACATCATATAGTTGTTAAGAGGATTTCAAGGTACTTAGCCAAAACCCAAAATTTTGGACTATGGTATCCCAAGTCAAGAGACATTACTCTTACTGTTTATAGTGATGTGGATTACACGGGGTGCTTGATTGGTAGAAAGTGCACAAGTGGCACTTGCTTTCTCCTAGGACCATGATTGGTGTCTTAATTCTCCAAGAAATAGAGCACAGTGGCATTATCAACCACTGAGGCTGAATACATTGTGGCTGGGAGTTATTGTGCCCATGTCCTATGGAAGAAAATGCTCCAAGACTTTAACATTCATTTTGATGCTTCTCCTATCTATTGTGATAATACTGGTGCAATTAACTTGTCATATAATTCTATCTTTCATGGAATAGGTAAGAATATAGAGGTTCTCCATCATTTTTTCATGATCACATTGCCCAAAAGGATATCTATATCTCGCACGTGGACATGGAAAATCAGTTGGCGGACATTTTCACTAAACCTCTAGTAAGAGAGCAATTTAACTTTATTAGATCTAAATTTCTCATAACTTCTTTGAATGAATCTGATATACCTTCTAGCTAGTTTTCATCTATCCTATATGATCTACTTATGTTTTTTGATCACCATTGCTTGCCAATATGCTAAATATTAGTTTTCATGTTCTTTTTGCCTTGTTTTTCTCTTGTTTGTGGGTATTTTTTGCAAACGCTTGTTTTATTGCAAAATAGTACCCAATGATGAGTGATATGTGCCTAAGTATGTTCAAAATGAAAAATGGACTTGAAAAATAAATTTAATTAGCACTTTAATGGCTAGAAATTATAATTTCTAAAGTTGGTTCAGGTTGACCATCGGTCGAGTGGCCGACACAACCGATTAGTGGCTGAGAGCTTTTTGAAAGATCTTATTGGTCGAGTTTCCGAGTCACAGAACTCGAATGATGGTGGGGTTGGAGAAAAATTAAGATAGGTTCGACTGCCTTTTTTCCCTTTCAACTAGCGAAAAATTGACCGATCCCACCTCTAGCTCCCTCAAGCTCTCAAAGCTAATCCCAAACTTCCTCTCCCTACCCCTAGTTCAACCTAGATCAACCTTTATTGACCTCATTTCTATCAACCCCAGGTCTATGGATGAATTTTGGTGGTGTTCTTCTCATTTTTGCTCTCTCTTCCCTCTCCATTTTGTCTCCATGGCATCCAATATGAGAAAGAGGGCTGCCCCAGCTAGTGCACCTTCTTCTTCATCCAACTCTCACTTGATTCCCTTTTATGACACTTTATTTGTCTCAAATGAGGCTCTTAATGGGTACAAGGAGCTCCTTCCTAGTAACCCTTTCCCATTTTGTGCCTTGTTTGAGCCACACCCACAAAAACAAGAGGTCATTAATCACGTAGATGAGTTGTTGTACGACTACTATCTCTCTGTCTTGTGTGTCGAATGTGTTTTTTGTAACAATTCCATAACCAGCACAAACGTCGTTCATGAATTCTATGATAACTTGTAATGGAATTATGACACACTCGTTCCACCACCCAATACTCAAGTAGTCCTAACTTCCATGATCGTCAGGAAGAAATTCCAAGTCTCTGAGGATATCCTAAACATCTTCTTTTTGGGTACTGAAGTGACTGACACCTGGCGTAAGGACTATAATGAGTATTTTGACCTAGTCGAGCCTAATGCCTTCTACAGGCAATATGATCTTACTCTCCTTTATATTCAAAAGTTCTTAAAGAAGCCTCAATTCCCATATAGGAAGAAGTGCACCCTTCCCTCCTCTTCCTTAGACCTCAAGAGACACATACTTGTCTTAGTTGTTCAATATTCATCCAAAGAAGTATCAAATTGAAATTGTAGAAAACACTGTAGTAATTATGTATTGTCTCTTGAAGAACATAGGAGTCAAGTGGGAAAGATACATTCTCCACCATATGACATGCTTTGACTCAGGTAAGAACCCCTGTGGCACCCACCCACCCTACCCATCCCTGATCTGTGGTCTTTTATAGCTTGCCATTGGCAAATCTCTTTTCCATGATCTGCACTACAAACCTGCCTAGAAAGGAGTTTGCATCACTAATACCACAATTCAAAAATATGTGCCTATCCCGTCCTCTACCACACCCAGTGCCTCTACCTCTACTGAGCATCTCCACCACCTCAGCCTACCCGACCTACCCACGCCTTGTTCCATGTATCCAATGAAACCCTTATGGGCTACATGATGCATCAACATGTGTACAACCTTCAAGTTTAGGGGTACATGCATCAGGACCTCTATGCCATCATGTCTAACATAAATATGTCATGTGCACACCCTTATCCTGCCTACCAGCCCTACCTAGGAGGTGACTATGCATCCTTTGCATATGATCCCTTTTACCCAGCCTCTCTACCTACTGCTTCTGCTACTACAACCTCTGCTATTGGTGGATCTATCCCTGGAGTGTTGCCTCTGATAGATGGCCCCTTGGACACTCTGCTTTCTCATAGTAGTTCTACTCCTTCCTTCCCACAAGCCAATGAGCTCCATGCTCTTGGTATGTCTTGGGATGAGCAAAATGCCCATTGGCCTGGTGGAGGTTTTTGTTCTCATGTTGATGAGGAGATGCCAGACCAGGCTAATGAGGAGGGTATTTCTATTGAGGAGGCTGATGTGGATGATGGTGATGCTTCTAATGATGGATTTGATGGCTTTGCTGGTGCCTCCAGTGATGATGAGGATGTTAATGTCTCTGTTGCACCCTCAGATGGAGATGACAATTACGAGCCCAAAGCTTATAATGCTAATGATGTTGTTGATGATGTGGACATGAACGACCTAGATGATTAGTTTTTCTAGTTTCTAGTCTAGATGATGATCATATATATCTTTCTAGGATTTTTTTTAAAACATCTGGGAACATTTGCTGAGCTGTACTATTTTATCATCTATTTTTCATCATTTTGGCTTGTAGTTGTTTCTGAGAACATGCTTTTTGGGTTGTAATCTTAATCTTGTGTACACTTACTCTTTGATTTACTATATCTCATGAGTTGATGTCATGTTTACCCTATTTTTATTATGACTAAGACTGTATGTTTCTCTAGTCTTTGTTTGGTGTATGCTTTGAGATTGCATGTTATGGATGTGTGTTTGGTTGTGCTTGGAGAAGACCCATTTCTGTGCTCTTCAACCCCCTTCCTTTTTATCATGTCAAAAGGGGGAGAGAAGTTCAATGTTTTGAAGCGCAACTGTATTACTTTTATTGCCTATGTGATCCTTTTTTTATTCATTATATGCTTTATCATGTGACTTGCTAAAGGACCACATAGTATATATGTCATGTTGCTTTGTGTAGATAGACTAACTATGCAGGTAATAGTAATATAGATTTAGGGGGAGCAATCCAGACAGTTCAAATCTTGAATCCCTTTGCAATTCACAAGGCAAAGGTATAACTTCATGTATCCTTTTCAATATAATTGAGCAATGGTTTGGCATTGTAAAAAATGGGGAGAATGTTGACTTGAGAGTTCTACATTGTCCATATTTTGATAATGACTTAACCATTCCATTCCTATGTATCTAATATATATTTTCAAGATTGATTTTAGGCTTTCAGTACACGAAAAGGATCAAATTACACAAGCCCTAGATTGTTCAAGTTCAAGTCAAAAACAATGCAAGTGTGTGTTTTGGGAAATCACTCCAAATGACGTTAGATGATTTTCATAATCACCTATATTGATGATATGACTTGTAACTAAGATGAGAAAAAACCAGGGACACTTAATTCCAACATTTGATCACTCAAATGTCAATTTAGAAAATTTGTCACAGGCTGTTTATTGGTCGAGTTGGAAACTCAACCGATCCAGTGATGGATTTTCTAGAGAGACCAATCGGTTGAGTTGCACACTCATAGAATTTGACCGACAACTCACTGAGAAAAACTAATTTTAGCTCATGGGTCAAGTTTCCCAGAACAAACTCCACTGATAATTTGAAAATTGGCTTTTTCTCTTAGTGGATCGGTCGAGTTATCTTTATTGAAACTCAACTGAATGTACTGTATTAAAAATGCTGAAAAAGTGATTATAACCATTTGTGAGTTGTTTTGAGCGAGAATAGATCTGTTGCAACTTGGAAAATGGCTATATTTTGTCCTTAAGTGATCCCACTCAAGGGAACACCCCCAGCTATAAATAGGATCCTTTAGAGTTCATTCTAAATTTGCTCATTCATGCTATTCTAAGTCCTTGATATAGTTGAGTGTGTTGCAACTCCTTGAGCCTCTTTCTCTCTTTCATTTACATAGCATTTTGTGATTATGAGTGAGTTAAGATAGTTTTAAGAGAGATACTTCCTTGTGCTTGTAAAGCTCTCATTCCAGTCCATCTTCCCTACCCCTTTTCTCAATGAAGAAAAGGTTGAAGCAAGCTACTTTGAGTGAAGGTGGATCTGTTGTTGTTCTTCTTCAAGGTTGAAGAAGAGGTGAAGATCTTCTCCAAGTGAAGGAGAAGGCAAAGGTTAAATATCCAAGAAGAGTGAATAATTCCTTGAAGGTTGAAGACTTGTGCAAGAGTAGGTAAGTCCTTGGAAGAAGTCAGAAGACTTTTTGCAAAGTGGGTAAGTCCTTGGTAAGGTTGAAGACTCTTTGTAATGGATAGGTAAGTCCTTTGGTGGGTATTGTGTTGTATCTCTTATAAGTGAATATTCAACATATGTGTGATATTCTATCCTACAACTACAAAATCACCCACCATAGGTGTTCAAATAGTCCTAGATGAAGCCTTCAGTTCCTTTCTCTCCTCTCCTCTCTCTGCTATTGTGCAATGGAAAATGAATATGTTTGTAGGTCAGGCCGAACTCCCCTCAAGTCATATGGATCTCTTAAGGAACGAAATAATGCCAACTATTGGATTAGATCATTATCTTCAAATTGTTTGATCGGGAAGACTCGGTAGTACTGACTTTTATAGTCGGTACTTCTGAGTTGTTAGGGTAGTCATGATTTCTCACAATGTTGGAACTATTGACTTTACTCGATAGTAGTGGGTCTTTTGGTCGCTCAAACATTGCCTCCCTGGTGCCATCTCAGTAGTACCGAGTCAATGGACTCAGTAATACTGAGTTTTCATGATTCATTTCTCTTCCCTTTTAGGTCTGATCTCAAGGCCATGTTTGTTCTAAGTAAACAAAATCAATGCAAAAAACAAAAATTTAAGAATAGTAATTGAATTGTTTTCGTCTGGTTGGGAGTAAAAGAAGTGCATATGTCTAGTTTCTTTATGTTTGATTAGTGAACACACATGTGCCATGCACATGTAATAGTTCGAAACATATTCATTTTTAATAAATTGATATTGATCCAATATATAATATATAAATAAATTAAAGTTTGTTTAAATTATGAATAAATTATAGCTTGTTAATATTTCTTCATAGTAGTACTTTATAAACAATTCTAATGTACTGGAATTACACTTGCATCTCACATCGTATAAATATAATGTAAAATTATTTTATGAAATATAATGTCAATGATAGTGATTTATTAAAGAAATTCGTGTCTTGAATTCTTAATGGTTATTTCAAACTGAATGTCAGTCACAAGGTATTACTTCTACCATTACCATGTAAGAAACAAATAATTAATGGTGAAATGTTGATTAGGGAACCTGGATGGCAAAGTTGATGTTGTATGACTGAGAGGTCATAAGAAAAATTCAATGGTTATCATAAAAAAAGTCTCAAAATGATATTACAATATATATTAAAGAGAATTGTAGACATTTTTTTCAAAAAGACTCTACTACTTATTCCTATGGTGGAAGTTTGAACATAAAGAAATATATCACACGTAAAGCTTTCTACTAAAAAGTGTAACAATTAAATGTGGCTTATAGTATTTATGTTGAGAAAGATAAGGAAAGTAAGAGATAGATAATGAAGGTAGAGTAAATATGAGAGAGAGGGAGATATAGATAAATTATAGAGGAGTGAATCACAATTGTAGATCCAACAAAAGATATACCGAGGAGTAATTACTTTCTTCACTTGATCTTTTCTTGCCATAGAGTACAACCAGTTTTTGATGTAAATATTAAATATAGAAATAAGAGAGTAATATCGATGTATCCATAAATTTCAATATGTGATATAAAATGATAACTTTACTCATTGAAATAAATTGTAGAAATATGTTATATGTATTTGAGAAAAACAATATTAACTCATAGAATAATATTAACAAAAAAATGCATTGTATGTTGTTAACCCATTTGAATCAATCAACACTATGTAGAGGTTATTTTTTCATTGGCTTCTAAACATTGAAAGAAGTACGATCGCTACAACTACTAAAATTTATGTTTTTTAGTCGCCATTGAATCCAATTATGCACACAACACCTATCTAAAGTAGATGAAATAGCTAATAATAGAAACTTTATTTCTAAAAAAGTCATGAAAATAATGTCACATTCTTTTTGCAATCTAAAACTATTATGTTGATGGTTCCTACTATTAGATAAGATAATATATACGAATTCTCTATATCAAAAGAAAGTAAATGCTAACACAAATCAGTAGAAGAAAAAAAATAAAAGAAGACAAAGCATTAGCAATAAAAAAGACTGGTGATCTAAGTATTTCAATGGCAAGCCATCGACCAACAATAGCAAACAGGAAGAAATACACTCGTACATGTTGATTTGATTTATATTTTATCATAAGTTTTGACTACGAACATGTATTTTGACAAGACAACAAGGGTATGACATTGCACGGCGTTGCCTACCGGAAGAATATCAAGATTCACCTTCTGTTCTTCATCCTTGTTTCTATAAACGAATAGCTTTATGCTGCAAAGTAGCTCAATATCATGGGCTTTGAAGAACCGAACGTGTGGTGAAGTATCATATTGACCAAGATGGTTGGATTCTTTGTTTTGCAATTGCCTTACTTTGGTTGCAAAAATAGAATAGATGCTGACAGGTGATCTGCACTTTATACATCATCTGGCAAGAGAAGTTACAAGCATGTGTAACCCACAAATGCACTTCATAGTGACTTTGTTCTAGCTCCCACGTACCCATCATGTACAACAGTACAAGGGAGGACTGAGGGGTACAAGAAGCCTCTAGATCATATTATTTTCTTTTTGCTGGTTGATCGTGTGTACTTGCATATATTTCTTTTTTGTCCATGTCGTTGGTTCCAACTTTGAGACAAAAGTAAAATACCACCTCACCGATTTTGGTAGTCTACATTCGGACACCATAAAGGAAAAGGTGGTTTCCAGAGAAAGTGAGGAGTAGGAGGAATCCAATAGCAGAATATGATTTTATTGGTCGTCTATGACCAGGGTTACATGTCCTTTTATATGCAATACATACAAAACATGCACTCAAACGTAGGCGGCGACCAAATCTATGTCATAGAAGGTTCAACATTCAACGTCCTTCTGGATGCTTACTATTGAATGCACCAATAGTAGATATTTACACTTTGATACAAATTGTTGTGTAAATTTCATATTACCTATTCAATCCAGGTCAACGTTTCCGCTTGGTTCTGATTCGCAATCCAACATCGACTTGTAAATATTACTAAGTAAAAGGATATTGGCAAGACATAACGGTATGCAAGAGAATGAAAATCTATCGCAAGTAAAGATGGTTATGAAAAATATATTGTATATCCCAAATATTAGAGTTCCATGATAGTATTAATTGATTACGCTCTTCAAATTGCAAAAGAAGACTTGTTAGCGTTTGGATTCAAGAACTTACATATGTATTCAACAGCCTTGTCTCTCCTTTCCAATCCAGCATGGCCAAAAACTCTTCATAATTAAGATGTAACGTCTCCGTTTTTTGCTGGTGTAGAACTTGTCAAACAACTCATCACCATATGCTATTGCAGAGCGCATGAACACAAGGAACCAACTAGCCGAGGAAAAGAGTCTAAAGTTTCTTCAGGAGGACTACATATCTGGGGCTTTCCACCCCTTTTCCTTCCTCGACCAAGACCGCCCCATCCGGTTTCCCTCTACTCTCGATTGCCCTGAAATAGATGCACAAAATGAAAACCAGAAACAATACATGAATGACAAAAAGAATGGAAAAATGATTATTACAGACCTTGATGAAAATGATTGTTTAAAGAAATACTGATTATAGAATCTTACCATCCTCCTTGTAAGCGTGATGCACATGACATGTCACAAGCAGGACAAGTTTCAGGGAAGCAACGGCGTTGATGATTAAGATACGCAAAGTTCCAATTGTGGACAAGCTTCTTGCGTACTGCTTCAGGGCCGCACGAATCCTAGAGCATATCGACTTAGTCTCCAGGCTTCATAGACAGCTAGTTGGTGAAACATCTGGTAAAATACCCAATTAGGCGATGTAGATGGAGGGATAGTTATCAACTTAAAAAGCTAACACAAGTTTGTCGTGATGTCTGTATTACTTACATATTTTCTGTCACAAAATGTCTGTTCCGGACATGAACTGAGTCCCTTCTCCAACTCAACCATGGATATTTATATAGCCCGGGCAATAGCCACATACCTGGGCTGTTGCTCTGCTCGCTGAAGCCCATTCCATCATCGTTCTCTTCCATGAGAACCTCCTTATCCTCAACAGGGAAAGCCACAACAACAACCCCGACCAACTGCGGCCGGGGAAGCAACAACGATGGCAGTACCACGTCCACTTGACTTAATAAAGGTGTTTGAGTCCTTACTCCTTCCAAATACTTGATGAAGAGCATTGGCTAGTATGACTTGACAGTGACATTGGTGGCCTTCCCAGGGTGGAGATCTTCTCCACTGTGACAGTGAAGAATGAGAGAATCGTAGATACATGACAGTTCTCCGGCCAGCATCGCACTACGTGGGCAGGATTGAGGGAAGAACTACGATATAGATTGCTAAAGTGGAAATGTACCTAAAGGAATGCTTTGGCTGAAACTTATGACGGCATGGTGATGGTGTACGCAAATACAGACTAAGCAGCGAAAATAAAAAAAATTAGAAGAAAAAAAATCAATATAGCATAATTTTATAAAAATATTTACCAAATACAACACTGTTTGTAATATATTTCCCAAAATAGCACATTTTGGTCTAAAAATACTACTTTGTGTGTAGCTTTTTGTATCCAATATTGAAAAGCGTCAAAACTATTGGCGTGTTTATTTTAAAAATAAAAAATTGAAAAAAAATAAAAGCGCCACTTGAAGTGGTGTTTTCTTCATACACTAAATTGTGGCATTGAGTTAAAAGCTCCACCCAAAGTGGCAATTTTAGAATTTTTTATTTTTTTATTTTATTTATTAAAAGATAAACACACCAATATTTGTAGCGCTTTTCAATTTTAGATATAAAAAATGTTAATTTGAGTGGCGGGTTCCACACGAAGTATGCTATAATGGGAAATATTTTGTAAAGTGTGTTATTTTGGTAAATATTTTTGTGAAAGTGCTAAATTGGTTTTTTCTCAAAAATTTATCTATTTTTATTTTCCAGAACAGTAAGATCGTGTCAACTACTATGTAATGGAAATGATGATTTTAATGAGTTCATATCTAGTCCTAGAGGAAGTCCAGTGATGATAACTTGTTGCAGTAGTGCAACACTCCTAGTTACAATGGGACTCGCCTGTAGCAGTCTCTTCACGGACGGAAGACTTGGACGACGTATGTGCACCTGGTCTTCACCATAGACTGCAGGTTGGCATTGTCCTCTTAGCGGCAGACAACAACTTCCTCGCCTCTAGAGAAGTCTACACGGACTACCTAGAACTTTTGTCATTCTACTAGAACAGACAGAAATGAGTTGTCCCTCCCATTAGTGTACTATTCACCAACTTGCTCTCCATCATTTGTTTTTCGCTTACTATTCCTTCCTTGATTAGTGAGTAGGATTTGTTCTGACACTCTATTAGTTATAACAACCGGAGAGGATAACATTTGTTAGAGGCAATTGAATTGTGTCTCAGGGAAGCCCTTAGTACTCCTCTATTTATAAGAGGAGTTAGGGTCTAGGTTCCCAATTTGTGTGGGAGTGGAAGAGATTGGAAGGTCATGAATTTTTTTAATCTGTGAGCGTCAAACCAGTCAGTTTGGAACTGAGCTGGTCGGTTCACATGTGATTCGATCAGTTTTCTTTGTGAATTGGTTGTTTCGTTATGTTTCTCAATCACATATGAAATTGACAATTAGAATCCAATTAATGCACAACATGTCGTCGACACTAATCCTTAATGCAATCAAATTTCTCCACAAACTAAGTAACTCGCCCACACGAACTGGGCGTCTCATTCACCCAACCGTTTGGTTGGTGAGTAGAGCTGATCGATTCACTGACTGAACTTATCGGTTCGCTCCTCAGTTCAGGTTGAACATTGCCAATTCAATATCCAATCAAACTAACACTCCAAACAATAGTTTCATCACATGAGTCAATCGGTTGGGAGATCAGTCAGTTGATTTGTTGTCTAAATTGAATATCCAAATACTTTGACAATCAATTCGGTCATCATTCATGATTGACCTCCTCTTCTAGGTGATCCTATTTGTGTGACCCCATAGGTCTCATATCACGTTGGCAGTGATGTCCATAACTATTTTATGACATCACAAACAATAAGTGGTGCACATTAGTACTATCCAAGTGAATTGAAAGTTAGAGAACAACTTCAACCTACGATCTGTGTAAGGTGTTGTAGTGATTGAATAATTCCTTTTTCTTTGATATCCAGAATGAACTTGAGGCATGGAATCATCATTCTCTCAATGTTCAATCTATGTTCCTTGAACCTAGAGCAGACTGTCTAAGATATATGTGACCTCAATATCATATATTGGTTTACAGGTGCATGTGCATGTGTTTCTCAGTCTCGCTTATCAAGTGGATAGGATATCAAACTCTAGTAGGAGGGACAAATCCCATCTACATCACTCACAGTCAGTCCCCATGTGTCACAACTACCCAAACATCACCTTAATGACAATTCGTATTCAGGGTTACATTTGAAGATGTCAAAGTATATCGAACGACATGCGATGAGTGTAGTGATGATCAACCTTAAACGTGGGTCCAAAAAAGGGAGAAGGAAGTAGGTCTAGGTCATCATACTGATATAATTTATAATACCTAAACGTATAAGACGCCCGCAACTAGCACGGGGTCGAAGTAGTAGTTCAGGGTCGAACAAGGGGACTAGGGGGAATAGCACTTCAGAACCTAAGTTTTATTTTTCTAAGTCGTTGAAAAGCCAAGGGATAAGGTTTTTTGTTAGAAAGCATAAACGGAAAGAACTGAAAGAATTAATCTAAAATCTATCTCCAAGGGGAGTTACCTGGAAGATAAGGGATTTGGTATTTTTGGGGTTTAGAAATTTTTAGGGTAGTTGCGCATAAAAGAAAACTGAAGAGAAAGGACAATCATATGGGCAAGCACGAAGAAAGATAACTTTAAACAAAACAAGTGGCAGCAGTCTACACCTGACGCCTTCTCCTCTCAAAGAAAGTGCCAACGAACTATGTACTGGAAACCACTCTCAAGGGGGCGGACACAGACCCCTGTGAGAAATAAATTGAAAGAAGCTCTGGTCCCAGGTACTCTTGTACACCCGAACCAGACCGAGCTCTAGAAGTTCATCACTCTCCTCTCTCAAAGAGGTCAACACAGGAAACCCGATTCGATAGCTAGTCAAAGACATGTAATGAAAGGAGGAAACTAGAGTTCAGATGTTATAAAGAGATCATTCAACAGAATAAAGCCATACACAAAATGATATGAGAAATGCTCCACAGATTCCAATAATCAAATAATGGTTTGGTTACAATGCTGTATTGAATGAAAGTAAATGATGTAAAAAGGAAGATAGGTATCGGTCTCCTTGATTTAGGAAACTGATATGCCCAATAGTTGACGCCCGAGACAGTGCTAACCCGATACTGAGTTTTAGTCATATCGGGTTACGATCGTGTCAGGTTGCAACCATGATGAGCGGCATTCGTATCGAGATATGACTTCTACGTGATACAGCCGTGTCGGGTTGCAACCGTGTCGGGTTACAACCGTGACGGGTGAAGGGATTGTATCGGGTTTATGTCCATATCGGGTCGATACTATCTTGATCGGCTCTCGGGTTCTTCATGTTGGGTTGTTCTGTCTAGGCAGACCGTCTCGGGTTTGAGCTCAGACACAAACCCGACATGCTCATAGAGGCTTCAAGGGTCATCGGGTGTTGTCTGTTGCTGCCAGAATGATCTCTAAGTGAACTTCTCCCATCCCTCTCGGGATGGGAGTATGCTCACCTAACTATCACTTCTCAGCTCTTGGGAACTCCGTGCACCAGCTCCCCCTCCAATCTTCCCCCCTCCCCTCGTAGGTCTGTAGCTGCTATTCATAGGGAAGTTGGTAGGTGGAGGTTGTAGCTTTATTGGTCTACGTGTCTGAGCAGTAATGACTTTAGTTGGAGCTTTGTAAGGGGCTGTCACCCGATATGTTGTGTCGGGTTGTCTTTGCTGGTAGTCAATAGGAGAACGACCGTGTCGGGCTGCGGTGGTGTCGGGTATCAAGGCATATCGGGCTACAAGGCGTGACAGGCTGAAGTTGTATTGCGTAGCGGTAATGTCCATGTTTGGTTGTGGTAGGCTGGAGTCATATCGGGCTACGGTACAGCTGGGTGAACATGTCGGGTTACTGACCGTATCGGGTTGACACCATGATGGGTAAAAGCTGTAGTAGGTTGTGACTTCTCCCATGCATGCTTTGCAAATAGCTAAGCCCACATGACGACTTCTTACAGTGTGTCGGGCAGTAAGGACATGGGAACCAATATCCTTTGCTGGTGGGCTTATTGAGCCCATTTGCCCTTCTTTTCTTGTAGAAAAATAGGAAATCCCTTCAAAAGATGGGAGACATTGTTAGAAATGCAGCGGACATGATTTTTTCATGATAAATAGAACATAAAGGAGAAGAATTCAAGTTTGGAGGCTAATTCGATGATGGAATATGAGCTCTAACAGCCATAAAATGGGTGTTATCAACCTCCCCCAAACTTAACAATTTGATTGTCCTCAATCAAATGAACTAATTTTAAAACTTTCATTTGTAGTACTTTTAACTGCCAGGGGTGGTCTTCGGGCAAAGGTTAAGTAGATTTTTGGAATGTCCTGAGGAAAATTGCGTCTGACCATGAGTAAATTGAATTTTCCCTTGCCTTAATTGAACGGAAATCTCTCCCAGATTTTTGGTGCATGTTATTTGAAGTTATCTTTCACACCAAACTTTTGAATCATGGAGGTAGAAAGTTGGGTTTTCAGGGTGGCTTAAGCTTTTGGGTTTTTCTTGCTTCTCATCGGTCCATCCAGGTATGGGTAGGTTAACAGGAAAGTGGTCCCTGCAATCCAAGCTAGTTGGCTTTAGAGTAGTGATTTCACATCATACGTACCACTGTCCCAGATCTACCATGCCTAAAGATGGGTACCTTTGGGAAGACAAGTGTGTGGTTTTTTTTGGCACAACTCTCATACTTTTATTCACTCTCATAAGGCTTTTCTCTGTTTTGGAATTTTGGTGGCTGAAAAAAAAGGAGTTTGCTTTTTGGGTAGCTCTTTCCTTCTCATGCACCTCTCTTAGCCGGAAGGAAATTATTTTTCAAGGTTGGCGCAAAAATGTTATAATCTTTGTCGTTTAAGACTATGTTTTCAAAAGAGCATAGCAGAAATATATGAAGCCTTAGGCACGGAGAGAACAAACCTGAAGTTGTACCAAGTATTAAGATAAAGTAATTTTTACAAGTTTAAACAACAGATGGAGTGTGTGTGTATATTGCTTACTATCAATTTATACACAATGTATACATGGAGTATGTTGAAGGAAAGGAGGAACTTTTTTAGAATACCTCCCTCAGTGATTCTATAAAGCCCCCCCCCCAAAAAAAAAACTCATCCCACACTCTATCCCAGAGTAGTGAGATGAATAGGAAAGAGTAGTTATCGGTCAGTGAGGGTTCATCGAATGTGTGTGCCTTCAGCGGATAGGAGCTCCATGATGTATTGTCCTTGCTGGCTATGGTAGTCCAGGTCATGAAGCATTTTAGGTCCTTGTTTTAGTACCGACGCATTTTATATCCAGTGAAGCATGTATATTCCACAGTCATTTGATAGAGGGGCTTATTGTGGACTGCGGTGCAGAAACAGAAATCATGCCAGGTTTCCCTAGGATCTTCAATATATGGTCTTATCATGACAATCACCTCGTGGTAGAATTTTCTTACTAATCGTTCAAGAGGTGTTTTTGGCGCGATGGTATACTCAGAAGGTCAGTCAGTATGGGCTGTAAAAGATTCCGATGCAAGTGTGGGTGTAGAACATAACGAGTGTCCAGTGATTGTCGTGCAACATTGGCAAAAAGATGATGTGCGGAAGCTTCTCTTGGATTTGTTGTTGAAATAGCTGGTGTGCTCCTATTTTGTTAGCTAGACAGAGATCGTTGAACATCATGGGATGGGTGATGTAGAGCTGACCGATCTTTGCTTGTAAAATAGGAATGTATGCTAGTACCACTCTTATAGCTAAGCACCCACCTATTTTGACTAAGTCTCTGATTCATCAGTGGGGGTCACTACAGAGTTTTTTTCATAGATGATGTATGAAGCATTGGAATCAGAAAGATGTATCAGGATGTGATTGACCTATTCCTGAGATAGGGAGTTGCAGGATGAACAGTCAAAATTGTTGATGTGAAGGTCCCACAGCTGTTTGCCCGTCCCGCCACGGTATTGGACATGAGAGAGCATGGTCTCTTCCCTTAGTTGGTGTCTGGTTGCGAAGAGTGGGCATCCAATTCTGCTTCTAGGAAGTCCTCGGAAAGCTTAGGATCTAAGAAGTAGCATCTATTTTTAATTACCAGTAGCACGTAGATGCTCCTCATCCAATAAAATTCATGTCTTGGAGCTGCAACATGTATCTAAAGAAGTTTAAAAGCTCCATGGCACGAAGCACGATGAAGGCATTATTACCGCTTCACGGGTCTTGTTGGATAGGGAAATCTCTTATTACATAGAAATTCCAAACGCCGTTGTGGCATTTTATGCTTTGTTTGATGACCTGGTGAAGACGAAGTGGCAGGAGATTTAGGAGTTTGTCTTTAGGATGAATAAAGTCCTAATCTAGGTGAGGAATCTCCCCTACACAGCAATTGAAGAGTGTGACATTGTGTAAGAAGAGGTCCGCGACAGAGGAACCAATGTTGCCTGTGCTTATGGGGGGCGAGCACTAGTTTGGGGTTGTGTTCTTTAATATGCTTTAACATATCAACCACCAGTTGTGATTCGTATGCTCCTGTTAGCATTCGCCTGGCCAGGGCAGGGGTGGCATTGTGGATTGGCTGTCTGTCTATATTTAGTGTGATATTTTCGATCATTATTCCTTCAATGATGTGAAAGAGGATCTTTCCTACTACAACCTCTAAGTAGAATATTCCTTTAAGTGCTCGGCATTGTAGGGAGAAGTAGTCGTTGTTCCAGATGATAATATTCTCATCCAGATGTGGTCTAAGCACCATGTTCAGAAGGTGTTGGTCACATGTAGTCAGATAGCCTATGGCACGTCTAGCGAAGTCAGACATTTTGAATAGTGGTATTTCAAACGGCTTGAAAAACTACTCAGTTGTTGAGTTCTTCGCTCGAGGGGGTTGTGTTGCCAGTGAGTTGTATAGGTCACTGACACGTATTTTACGTGTGTCCAAACGCAAGTGTACGCGTCGCATAATACAGACCTTGTGAGGCCCGAGTCAAACACAGGGAGATGTAGCCTCAGTGACTACTACTAACTACAATACGACCAGCTAAGCTAGTATAAAAATGTTGAATTGAGTTTTAACAAAACAAAAGAAAATTAAGAGAAAATGAAAATGGTTGATTCGAATGAAATGAATTCCTTAGGATTTCCATTTTCACCACGGGGTCTCATTGTATATTATCTCTATTGAATTAACATAAATTCCTACTTTTAACCTGGATAGAAAGCCTGTAGCCCGAATTGCTCGCTCCCGCGATACAATTCGCTACCTAAATCTAAGCCAATTTCATATCGGTGGTAATTTATTCTTATTTTAGGTGCATTAATGAAAACTCTGGGTTCTTTCCACTACCTGTACATCACCTATTCCATGGAACATGTAGGGTAGTGTATAAGGTATGGTTTTCTAACTGTTAATCCCCCTTTCAGAGTGATTATTGGTCTAATACCCTATCGATGGTGATCAAGCAGCGATAAGTCATTCAAATCCACACTTATATATCCAAAAATAAAGAGAAACTTATACAAAATCATATAAATAGTCAATACAATGATTCCCCGGGCTACTCCTAGGTCCTAAGGAAAAGAGAGGTTGAGCACCGCATAGTTTTCAGTTGAAAATACATGGAAAGAGAGAAGAAAAATGTGGGAAACATGGAAGAGATTAGTGTAACCCCTGGAAAGATGGTTCTCTGGATGATCCTCCTCGAGAAACGTGCGTTCTGTAGTCTTCCGACAGCAGAAACGTCCGTCGAAGGTGCTCAAATCGTCCAGTTGTCATCCTTCGACTCCGTGCTTCTCTCCCTCTCTTCTCTGGCTGTCGTGCGGTGCAACATGATGTCCCCTTTTAGGTCTGGCTGGCCTCCCCATTTTGTCCTAGGTCACTTATGGTACCACATAACGTGGACCGTTGGATCGGGCAGCCAATTTAGATTGCTAAAATCTGACAGAGTCGGTGGCACCGACTGGGTGGTCGGTGTCACCGACTGGGTGGTCGGTGTCACCGACTGTATTGGGCCTTTGTTGATCTCTGGATGAGTTGGTCCCATTGACTGGGATGTCGGTGGCACCGAGCTGAGGCAAGTTTCCTCCCTTTCTCACTGAAGCTAACTCGGTGGCACCGACCTATGGGGTCAATGCCATCGACTCGTCTGGGCGATCGCCTCCATCACTAAAGCTTGTCTCGATGGTACCAACTTAGTGGTCAGTGCTACCGACTCCTTTGGTCGATTTCTGCCTGGTCACTGATGCCACGTCGGTGGCACCGACTCTGCACTATGCATAATATACCTAAAAAATATAGAAAATCAAATATAAGTCCATGGAATGTATAAAATCATATAAATATGATGAAACAAGCATGATTTGATGCAAATAGAGTGTATAGTCCTACAATAGTGATTTATGCAAATATAAACAAAGAAATGATAAATAAGTGTACAAAACACATATAAAATTGGCCTGTAAAAGTGACTCAAAACACGTGCATCAAACTCCCCTAAGTTGAATCTTGCTAGTCTTCGAGCAACAATACCTTTGGATCGGATTGAGATAAGTCAGCAAATGAACACCATGCATGAGGTACATCTAAAAAAAATATCCACCTTTCGGTCCTTATTCCGGCCTTCACTGACCACTAAACACTAACTGCCCTATAGGCGACTAAAAATCTCTGTCCAAGATGTATGTCCCCCAATCAATGAAACACTATCAATTAAAGCAGTTAATATGATAAACTCGTTCGGTTCATACTTGGTGCATCGTGTGATCTCCTATCTACGTTGCCCTTTTTCTCTACCTACCATCTAGATGGAAGTAGTTCTCCTGATAGATAATGAATGAGGAGAAAATTAATTGAGTAGCCTACCAATAACATCAATGGGTAGTTGGAATGGGTGGCTGTGGAAGAATCATGAGAACATAAAATCATTCATGCAATCACAATTATGATAAGCCTATGATGATGAGAATTTTATAAAATGCTCCTAATGCCTAATCATTATGGTGAAATCATGCATGCAACTATTATTTCATCTCACGATAAGACAAAATATCTATAAAACTACATCGTGTATTAATTCTTACTTATGATATAGGTAGGACTATGCCCTTTCTCCCTCACTTTCTAAAACTCTACTCAATTCCTTTTTTTTCAAGCCCCCTTTCAACATGCTATTATGGGCTTCTACTTACACTACATTTTTAAATCATGACACTTTTTTCTTCTTTATTTCAAGGGTATGGGAAAAGTCATCACCTTCTTATGTTTTAGAAGAATGCTTAGAACATGATGATACTATATGCTTTATGTAATGAAGTTGTAACTATATGAACAAAGATGTTATGAAACTAAATGGCATGTACCAAAATTTTTGTTGTGCATGTATATTTTTCTATTTTTTTATTTTTCACTAATGCAGGAAAAAAATAAAAAATTGTTATGCAAGGTATATTATGCAATGTAAATGCAATCAAAAAGAAAGAATGATAATATGTACTCAATCTTCTTATGGCGGAGTGTAAAGCAGATGTATGTGGTGGATGAGATCATACGACTAAGAGATAGAACCTTCAGAGAAAATCATAGGTCCCTCTCTAATGACATGTGTACAGGGTAATCATGAGATTTCTTTCTTGAACTTGAATTTAAGGTCACATTAGTGTTTGATCAGTTCAGGATCAACAATCCTTGTCAATCACTTTCTTAGACAAATTAGATGGTCATTTATGCTTTAATGTCCTAAAGCTGACTTACTCAGGCACTTCCTCAGTTATGTGACTTGATTACTCACAAGATCAGCTCACACATTTTAAATGTACCTCACAAAATTGCACCCACCCCAGAGATTGATATTTTCACAGAAACCATGCATTTACTTCTCCACATATTACACTAGATAAAATGTGGATCCTACAAATTGCAATAAACCTAGAAATAAAAACAACCATTTTTTTTTCAAAAATAAAACATCATAAAGACAAACTAAGATAAAAGGTTGTTCCAGCACCCCCCTAAGCTTGAAAATGACTATGTCCTCATAGTCAAAATTCCAACTTAAGAGGTGGAATAGCGGTACCATTTTCTCTGAAGGGTGGTGGAGGTGGATGGTTGGAGGCTCATTTGACCAAGTTGTGCTTGATAATCTCCCTCTTCTTGGTGGCCCATTTTTGTGTCTTAGTGATGCTAAGACGTGACATGTTTTAGCCTTCTTTGTTCTTACAAAAAATGAAACAAAAAACTTGACGTACCCACCAAACTTGGAAGTCGGTGGCACCGACTCTGCCTTCCCAAAGCTGATCCAATCATTGATCCAATCTCGGTGCCACTGACTCGAATGTCTGTGGTACCGACTTTGTAAGTTCTGCACACTTCCAAACACGAATCAGGGTACCATTTTTACAAAAAAAAAATACAAAAAATTAAGGAAAACTAAGTGCATAAAATTAAAAGAACATAAATAAGCAATCTAAAAGTTGTGTTGCCTCCCAACAAGCGCCATTATTTAATGTCTTAGGCTTGACATGAGGCATACCTTCAACCTGGGTTGTCAAGGGGTGGCTCTGATGATTCATTTGGAAGCTTAGATTTCACTCTATCATCACCAATCCCAAGTGTCAAGTAACCTCACCCAATAGCAATGATCACATCAGTCATAGAGAATGATCGGAACGAGGGTCAAAGTTCCCAATAGCATCTCAGATCCTTTAATCTCAGGCATATCCATGACCACAAAATCTACATGAAATATGAACTTGTCTACTTTGACTAGCAAATCCTCGCATATACCATGTGGCTTTACAATTGATCCATCAACCAACTCAATTGTCATAGAGGTTTTTGTTGGCTTCTTCAATCCCAACTTCTAAAAAGTATCAAGAGGCATGAGGATAATGCTTGCCCCTGAGTCACATTGTTCTTGTGGGAATTTATGTCCACCTATAGAACAAGGGATGTAGAAACAGCTTGGATCCTTCCTCTTTCTTGGAAGCTTTCCTTGAATAATAGAACTCACCACTTCATCAACACAACAAATATCTGTATCTTTGATCCTCCGTTTCTTATTGATGATGTCTTTCATAAATCTTCCATATGCAGGGATTTTCTCTATAGATTTAACTAGTGGGATGTTGATGTGGAGCTTTCGGAAGATCTCAAGAAATTTCCTAAAGTGCCTTTTCTCCTTCCTCGGTTTCAGACTATTCGGGAATGACACACTTAGCTTTTCTATGCACTTATGCGGTGGAACATAAGGAACTTTGAGGGTATCCTCCCCTAAGCTTGCTTCAACACCACCTTCTGAGATAGGATTTGACACATCTTCTGTGGATGGCATGACTTTTTTCTACTTCCCTTTGCTCGTGGGTGTCTCCTTATTGATTGTGGTTGCTCCACTATGGAGTAGAGCCTTCACCTGCTCTTCCTTGTGTGGTGTTTTGCACCCTCCCAGTAGTCCATGCAAACTGCAAGGGTATGGAACCTTGGGGACATATTCTATATCTAGCTACATGACGTTCTGCTCAGGTATCTCCTACATAGGGGGCTCTGTCTCCTTGCTGACTGAGATATATTTAACCTATTGATGTTGTTGCACAGATGTTGCATTCCCAGTAGGTTCTTGCTGAATGAGCTTCTTCATGGAAGCCATCTCCTCCATAATTGAGAAATTTGACATTGCATGCTCTGTATCTGTGCCCCATGGCTTTGAAGAACCTACTGCGTCTGTCCCATGAACAACTCATTTTGCTGGAGTAGTTTCCTTAGCATCTCATTGATACTATCTTCTTCATTGTTTTTGTATCCCTGCTGCCTCATGTACTTGACCTTTTCTGCCTCTTCTTCTTGTTCCTTCTGATATATCTTCTTAGCAATCAAATCAAGTTTTTCATTCAACACATTGATTTCCTTTGACTCTGCCACAGTCTTGATGTGCTCTGGCTATTCTCTCTCATTACCCCAGGATTGGTTTTTAGCCATGTTCTGTAGTATCTCCTGGCACTTAGATGGTGAGTTATTAAGAAAGAAACCCGTTCCTGCACTGTCCAGAGTGACATGTTCATTGTGGTTGAGACCAAAAAAAAAACATCTTGACTTGGTCCTCCTGATCTATCCCATGATGAGGGACTTTCCTGAGCATGTTCTGAAAATGTGACCAAGACTCAGAATAGGACTCGGTTGCTTGTTGTTTGAAATTGTGGATGTTCTTCACCATCTCATTTGTCTTTTCAGGAGGGAAGTACCTTTCAAAGAAGACCTCAATCATTTGATCCCATGTCTCAATGAATTCCTTTGGCAGGTTGTATAGACATTCTTTTGCCTTGTCTACCAGCGATGATGGAAACAACTTCAGGTAAATAGATGTCTGTGGAAATTTATCCACTTTCACCATGTCACAACACTCCACAAAGTTGCTTATGTGTGCCACCGGGTCTTCATGAGTATGTCCGTGAAAAGTCTGCGACTTGACTAGTGTAATCAGCCCTGGATCAATCTTGTATTGTGCCACATTCACCGCTTGTATCTTGATCGGGCCCAACTGAGCAATCAAAGAAGATGCCTTGATCTTCTCCCATATGGTCTTTTCTCCAGCTGATGCTCAGTCACTCATTGTTTCTTTACTAGTACCTTGAAATTTCAAATAACAATGTATGAACCGATACTAATAATTTAGAAAGATAAATAAGATTTGCAATTCAGTTCAAAAGATTAAAATAAAATTATAAGAAAAATAAAAAGTGGCCTAGAGGGGCCGACCGCAGCACTCGTAGTGCTGAGAGCTTGCCGTCTTCCCCAACAATAACGCCAAAAACTTGACACGTATTTTACATGCATCTAAACACAAGTATACACATCGCGTAATACATACCTTGTGAGGCCCGAGTCGAACACAGGGAGACATAGTCTCAATGACTACTACTAACTACAGTACGATCAGTTGAGCCGATATAAAAATGTTGAATTGAGTTTTAACAAAACAAAAGAAAATTAAGAGAAAATGAAAATGGTTGATTCAAATGAAATGAATTCCTTAGGATTTCCGATTTCACCATGGGGTCTCGTTGTATATTATCTCTATTGAATTAACATAAATTCTTACTTTTAACCTGGATAGAACGCTTGTAACCCGAATTGGTCGCTCTCGCGATACAATTCGCTACCTAAATCTAAGACAATTCCACATCGGTGGTAATTTGTTCTTAGTTTAGGTGCATTAATGAAAACTCTGGGTTCTTTCCACTACCCGTACGTCACCTATTCCAAGGAACGCGTAGGTTAGTGTATAAGTTATGGTTTTCTAACCATTAATCCCCCTTCCGGAGTGATTATTAGTCTAATACCCTATCGATGGTGATCAATTAGTGATAAGTCATTCAAATCCACACTTATATATCCAGGAATAAAGAGAAACTTATACTAAATCATGTAAATAGTCAATACAATGATTCCCCGGGCTACTCCCGGGTCCTAAGGAAAAGAGGGGTTTAGCCCCGCATGGTTTTCAGTTGAAAATGCATGGAAGGAGAGAAGAAAAACGTGGGAAACATGAAAGAGATTCATGTAACCCATGGAAAGACGGTGATCTGGATGATACTCCTCGAGAAACACGCGTTCTGTAGTCTACTGGCAGCAGAAACGTCCGTCGGAGGTGCTCGAATCATCTAGTTGTCGTCCTTCGACTCTGTGCTTCTCTCCCTCTCTTCTCTGGATGTCGTGCGGTGCAACATGATGTCCCCTTTTAGGTCTGGTCAGCCTCCCCTTTTTGTCCTAGGTCACTTACGGTACCACATAACGTGGACTGTTGGATCGGGCGGCCAATTTAGATGGCTGAAATCCGATTGAGTCGGTGGCACTGACTATATCGGGCCTTTGTTGATCTCTGACTGAGTCAGTGCCATCGAGTGGGATGTTGGTGGCACCGAGCTGAGGCGAGTTTCCTCCCTTTCTCACTGAAGCTAACTAAGTGGCACCGACCTATGGGGTCGATGCCATCAACTTTTCTGGGTGATCGCCTCCGTAGCTAAAGGTTTGTCTCGGTGGTACCGACTTAGTGGTCGGTGCTACCGACTCCTTTGGTCGATTTCTGCCTGGTCACTGATGCCACATTGGTGGCACTGACTTCAAGGGTCGGTGGTACCGACTCTACACTATGCATAATATACCTAAAAAATGCAGAAAATCGAATATAAGTCCATGGAATGTATAAAATCATATAAATATGATGAAACAAGCATGATTTGATGCAAATAGAGTGTACATACCAACAATAATGATTTATTCAAATATAAACAAAGAAATAACAAATAAGTGTAAAAAACACATATAAAATTGGCTTGTGAAAGTGACTCAAAACCCATGCATCAGTCACCTTCTTCTCTTTCAGAGGAGTTGTCTGTCAGACTGTCAGAGAGGTCTTTCATGGTCTCGATTGGCTCGAGTTGGTATAGCTGACCCGTTGTATCAGCTGTCATTGGCTTACTCCCTATTAGATGTATACACTAATACATATTTGGAAAGATGTCGGTGTGGACGTCGAAATCTTCTGGGATCTCCGGGATCCGATGTAGGCCCCACTCTGGGTTGCTCATTTCTATGACTTCATGAGCTTCACCCATTACCTATGTCATGGCATCACTATGAGATGTGATGTCGATGTGTGGTTGTTTTTTTTCTCATTGGGGGACCCTCCAGTGATCTTCTTGGTCACCTCCTCCTTGGGCATTCCTAAAACTTTAGAGGGCCCACTCAAGTTTGAGGATGACGAAGATGAAGAAGAAGATGATGGTGATGTTGAAGATGGTGGCGGCGATGGTGATCTTCAGGACCGCCTTGAGTGGCGGCGTCTGCTCCTTTTTTTGAGCCTATGCTCGATAGCATACAGGCTCTAGAGCGCGTCCTATGTTTGGTTCATTACATCTAGCCAGTTGGGTAGACCGAATAGAGTTAGCAATTGACGCTCCTACGCTCCCCATTGCTGCTGGAAAGCCTAAAATTTGCAGGTGAGGGAGTAAAAAGTAGCGCTATGATTATGGGTTACCTCCCTCATGATATCGAGCTCGTAGATGAAGGCATGCCCCAAAGAAGGAGGAGTAAGTAAAGGTGATTCTAGCACTGGACGACTCCCAGTATGGGCAGCATGGCCTGTGGAATGTACACCTTCCGACGGAGGTGATTCTAGCACGACGGTGCGTGCGGGCGTGGCCTTCGGGTGCAGTGTGCGTGCCCTTACTGTGGTAGCTTCCTCTTCAGTGTGGGGACGGGGGAGAAGTAGTGGCGTCTAGGGGTGGTGATCGACTGCATGACTCTCAACCTCTTCCTCCAACAAAGCAGTCTCCACCGTTGCGCTAGGGTGGGAGTTTGTTGAGTGGACTAGAGCTTGTTATTCAGAAGTTGTATGAGGGCTTCCTTGCTATTGCAAGAGGTGTCAGGGTGCGCTGTAGAAGGTTCAGCTGTCATTGATGTGACTGGTATGACTGTTACAGTGGGTGCAACTACCATTGTGACTGCAGTTGTTTCTCCTGGCACAGTTGTTCTCACTAGAATAGCTATTTCAGTTGGCGCAACTATTTCAGTTAACACAACTACTTCGGCCTCGAGGTGGTTGTTGGTGCTGGCCACCGGGGACCTTTGTCAGTGAGTATCCTTGGAGGTCTCCTTCTTCTTTACAACCATCTTGTGGGTGGCGAACAGGGCTGTATAGGTTGCATCGACCTCCATAGCCTCGATTTCTGCTAACATAAATACCAGCTTCTGTGCATCGTAGTTGACGTAACTTGGTAGTGGGAGCAGAGTGTCGGTTCTTGCGAACCTGTAGAAGAGTTGAGAGCCTTCTTTCTTTAGGATACTGGCTCTTGTGAGGAACATGATATCTATCTTGTCCTTGCCCCGAGTTCGTGATGGGCTCCGTGGTTCCTTTAGATATCTGAACCCTACTACGATCAGGTTGACAATTTTCCTCCCATGATGTACTCTTTAGTGACATCTTTGATTGGATGGAGCCTGTTGATGAAGAAGTGCATCAAATTTATTGGTTTTATCACCATTATGTACCAGATCATGTGCATCTCTTTAGTATCAATATTGTTGGTCTCTAATTTGCTGAAGAGGAGGTTGGACACTATCTTGTGGATGATCCTTCAGAAGCAGGAGTGGACTGCAGCCACTTTGCTGCTGGGCTTGAAGGCAGACTCACTTGTCAGCTCATTCTACAGCTTCATTGGGTCAAAGTCGTCACCTTCTCTTATCTTGGCACCCTTATCAAGCAGTTTCTTCTCGTCTTCATTCTTGGAGAAGACCTTGTAGAGTAGTTTCTCGATGATCTTGTACTCCGTGTTGTATAACTGGGCCTACATCCGATCGCCTCCATCGAATCTCTTGCTCTCTTTAGTGTTGTTCAACACCTGTCAGATGGAGGAGATGAATTCTTTAGTCAACTCTGTGTAGGAGTTGGAGAAATTGAAGCAAATGTCATAAAGCCTGGCGGCACCAAGGACGTTCTTCAGCCTCTCAAAGATCCTAATCTTCTGGAAAGAGGCTTCATGGTAGAATCTCATCAGGTGATAGACCTTCACTGCTAGTTTAGTGTATCGACGATGATGCTCCTTATCTCTTCGAGTGAAGCACCCTGGGGAGTGAGTCAAGACCTTGAGTTCTTCTGGTGCGACCTGAACTATCGTATCTTCTTCGAGGCAGGGCCTCTTGTCAGTAGTGGAGGGCTCAGTTGTTGTTGGGTTAGGGAACTTTTGCCCTACACTGGCTCATGTGGTGTCTTCAGAGGGGGATTATGTTGTTGTTTTGGTCGACCTAGACAACAGTCTCTTTGGAGTGTGCCATTATCTAAAAAAAATAAAGAAATTACACATTAAGTGACATTTTGTATCATGTATCATGTTAGGTGCTTAAAATAGGCCAACTTGACATGCATAGGAGACATAGGTGAAACTCTGCATTAAAAATAGACAGCCCAATATGGCTTGGGAAGTACAGGTAAACTGATATCAGTTTGCAAAAGAAAACATTGTGCTGGTTAGCATTAAGCTAACTACGTGTGTGCATGATATGGAACATGAAGAAAGCCAGTTGAGTCCTACTTGATACACTTGACATGATAATATCAAAACTCGATATGCATGGCTTTCCCGATACTGGTGATTTGGAGCCCATCACGCCTACCAAGACCCAACACAATGAGGTGATACACGATATGGAACGTGATACGACCAATATTGTGCGATATCAGGTTTTACCTTATCGGGAAAAGAAGTTTGAACGCGTCATACGAAGGAGATTAGCTGGAAACTTGGTATAGGAGAGGAGGTTGCTCTGGGAAATACGGGAGCTTGCATGATACGAGAGTGGAAGTAGGTAACCCATCACAGTTACCATCTTAGGGCTTATATAGTCATCTGCAAAGGGTGGTGTAAGTAGAAAGATGGGGGCACGTGTCGCGTAACTACGCAAATCGTCTTCCTAAACAAGGAGAAATTGGACCGAACTTGTCACATCGCGAGGCCGAAAGAGTGACATGTTACCCAATACATGGAACTCGATACGTAGATAAGTGATATGTTAATAAGGGTGGGTACTTCCCACTGCTCGACACGATTGGTCCATATCACCCAACACTTGTATCGGGCTGAGCACCAGACTAATCGCCCGATATCGTGGAAGCACTAGGTGATAGGACGACACGAGGGAAGTCCCTGATATGCCTCTATGTGTGGCACGCTCATGGGCAACGCGAAACATTGCCCAATGCACGTATCGATATGGAGCCTCTTTTAGGTTCCACCTTGCCTTGATCGACTAGGACTATGGTGATTACTCGAGCAAGGAAGTACATTACTAGCCTAAGTCATAGATCTCCAGCCCCATTTAGTATTACAGATCAAGGCGAAGAAAACAAAGTCGATGGCCCACAAAATGCGAGAGCCAGTGCACATGGCACGTGCACAGACTCAGGCCTTATTACAACAAAAATGTTTAGAATTTTTTCATAAGGAAACGAAATAACAGCCCTATTCTAGGAAAGGAAATAACAGTCCTATTCTAGGAAAGTAAACTTGGGCTGCCTCCAAAGGAGCACTATGGTTTTTGTTGTTAGCTCAACATCTTCAATCTTGTTCAGGCTTCTTCGGGTGCTGCTTCAGCATCAGTCAGGGCCAATTCAGAGGGTCTTGTGAAAGGTTTGTCTTCAAAGAATCTTTTCACACGATGTCCATTGACTGGGAAGACTTTTGTGGGGTCATCCTTGTCAAATAGCTCCATCATTACAGACGGGTATATCTTTGCTAACACGAATGGTCCTGACCAGTGAGTTTGTAGTTTCCCTGGAAAAAGTTGAATGAAATATTTAAAAAGTATAACTTTGTCACCTTCTTTGATGTCCTTCTTATTTAGGTGAGAATTGTGCCAGACTTTAGTCATTTGCTTATAGATTCTTGCATTCTCATAGGCATGAAGCCTAAGCTCTTCGAGCTCCTGAATTTGCAAGAATATTTTCTTTTTGGCCAAAGTTGGGTCCATATACAGACATTTGATTACCAAAAAAGCGTCATGCTCTAGCTCAAAGGGGAGATGAAATGCTTTGCCAAAAATCAAATGATATGGCGTGGTGCCGATTGGTGTCTTGAAGGACGTCATGTAGGCCTAGAGGGCATCGTATAACTTTGTAGACCAATCCTTGCGGGATTTTCCAACAATTTTGTACATGATCTGCTTGATCTATCTATTTGAGACCTCTACATGTCTAGAAGTTTGGGGATGATAAGGGGTGGAAACTTTATGTCTAACCCCATAATTCTTCAACAACAACTGAAATTACTTTTCGATAAAATGTGATCATTCGTCACTAATCACAGTTTTGGGGACCCCATATCTTGGGAAGATAACTTTGTGAAGAGCTTTATTACAGATTTAGCATCACAAGTGGTAGTGGCCTCAACTTCCACCCACTTGAAGACATAATACACTACAACTAGGATATACTAAAAACTATATGACGATGAGAAAGGTCCCATGTAATCGATTCCCCAGACGTCAAAAATATCAACTTCAATCCAGTCAGACAAAGGCATATCTTTCCTATGGGAAATATTTCCAGTCCGCTAGCATTCACTATAGGCCTTAACATAAGCATTAGCATCCTTAAACAAAGAGGGATAGTAAAAACCTGATTGCAAGACCTTGTTCGGTGTTCTTTCTGCTCCCAGATGTCCTCCATAAGGAGAGGAGTGACATTCATACATAATATTTGGGGCTTCATCTTCAGGTATACACATCCTATAGAGGTTATCAACACATTGCCTGAACAACAGAGGATCGTCCTAGTAATAGTACTCCAAATTAGATAATAATTTGTTCTTTTGATTATAAGTAATTTCTGGGAGAAACGGCTTACATGCTAGATTATTACAAATATTCGCATACCATCGTCCTTCGGGGTTGTCTGCTCTGACAGAGTAGATTGCCTCATCAGTGTAGCTCTCATTTATTGGCAGTGGGTGATCATCCTCCATCTTAATTCTAGAGAGATGATTATCAACCACATTCTTGATACTCTTCTTATCCACGATTTCATGATCAAACTCTTAAAGTAGTAATGCCCAGTGTAGCAACCTAGGCTTGGCATCTTTCTTTAGCATCTGATATTTGATGGCTCTATGGTCTGTGTAGACAGTCACCTTGGAGCCCACGAGATATGAAGGGATCTTATCAAATGCATAGATGATGGATAGCATTTCTTTTTCTATTGTGGTATAGTTGATATGTGATTTATCTAACATTTTGGTGGTGTAATAGATTACGTGGTGCTTCTTATCCTTCTTCTATCAGAGGATTGCACCTATCGCATAATCACTGGCATCACACATCAACTCAAATGGGAGTTTCCAATCAGGTGGTTGGATGATGGGAGCAGAGACTAATGTGTCCTTCAAGGTAGAGAACAGTGTGAGGCATTCTTTGGTGAACTCAAACTTTACGTCTTTCATTAAGAGGTTGGATAAAGGTTTTGCTCTCTTTGAAAAATCTTTAATGAATCTTTGGTAATACTCGGTGTGTCCGAAGAAGCTTCAAACTCCTATCATAGATGTGGCGGGGGTAGTTTTACAATAGCCTCAACCTTTGGTTGGTCGATTTTGATTCCTCTATTTGATATCATATGTCCCAGCACGATGCCTTCCTATACCATAAAGTGACATTTTTCTCAGTTGAGGGTCAAACTTTGTTCTTCGCATCTCTTCATCACGAGGAACAGATTCTACAAGCAGCCCTCAAAAGAGCCTCCATAGACACTGAAGTCATTCATAAAAACTTCCATTTTGTCCTCCAAGAAATCGGTAAAGATAACGTTCATGCATCTTTGAAAGGTTGCAGGCACATTGCAGAGCCCGAAAGGCATTCTATGAAAAGCGTAGGTTCCATAGATGCAAGTGAACGTCTTTTTCTCTTGGTCGTCCGGGTGGATTGGGATTTGGTAAAATCTTGAGTACCCGTCTAACCAACAGAAATATGAGTGGTGGGATAAACGCTCAAGCATATGATCGATAAAAGGGAGTGGGAAATGGTCTTTTCTGGTGGCATCATTTAACTTTCTATAGTCAATACACAACCCCCATTCTATGATAGTTTTTTTGCAACTTCAACGCCATTATTCCCTTTAATCATTGTAATTCCTCCTTTCTTGGGCACCACCCGGATAGGGCTTACCCAGGTACTATCACTGATAGAGTAGATAATGCCATTGTCACAAAGCTTAATAACTTCTTTGCTGACTACCTCCCGCAACTTCTCATTACTTTCCGTTGCGGCTGTGTGCATGGTTTGGCATCCTTCTCAATATGTATTTTGTGCATGCACATAGAGGGACTTACACCCCTCAGGTCTTCAATGGAATAACCCAAAGCTTTCTTCCGTGACCTCAACTCGACTAGCAGCTGCTCTTTTTGGGCATTCATTAAATTGGAATTGATATTGAGTGGGTTCATTCTCTCCTCCTCTAAGAATTGATATTCCAGACCCTTCGACAGATCTTTTAACTCAGGTGGAGTCTTCTTCTCTGGCTCCTCGGTGGGATTGCTCTGTAGTGTGACATATATTGCAGTTTCAATGGGACCGTCAGATTTGGCTGGCTCCGTTTCATCCCGAAGATCTAGGAGCTCTTGTACTTCTGGATACTCGATAACTTTTGTGTCTCTAACCAAAGCATGCATCAACGGGTCCATCATAGCCTTCTCCTGTCTTACCTCATCACAAAATTTTTGGTAGCTCTCGACAAAGTAAGATGATTCAAGGAATGAGGGGGTTTTCATGCAATCACAGATATTGAAATTTATGTGTTTTCTTCCAACTGTGATGGTTAACATCCCTGCCTCCACGTCAATGAGTGCTCTTCTACTCTTTAGGAAGGGTCTCCCAAAGATCATCGGGAATCTAGGATCCTCCAAGGTGCCGATGAGGATGATATCACATGGTATAAAGAAATGGATATCTAATGGTTAACATTCCGACTGGTTTTGTGAAGGTATGATCTGCCAGCTGGATCCTCATGTTGGTTCTTACTATATCAGTAAGCCCCAATCTTCTTGCAAGAGAGAGTGGCATTAGACTAATGTTCACCCCCAAATCAGCTAGTCCTTTTTAGGTGAAGTTATCTCCAAGTTGGAAAGGGATTATAAAAGCACCATGGTCCTTTTTCTCAGTAGACATGCTTGCCTTCATGAAAGAGATGGATATCTGGGCTAACTTCACCATTTTGATGTCCTCACCTCTCTTTTTCTTTGAAATCAAATCTTTGAAAACCTTGTCATAGGTGGGCATCTCTGCATGGCATTTAAGAAAGGTATTTTGAGGTGCAGATTTTTTACTATATTTATAAACTTCTCATATCTCTTCTTTAATTGGTCCTTCACTAGCTTGTGTGGGAAAGGTATGCGAGGTGCATATCTATCTGGGCATTCTTCAGAGGACTCTTCACTGCTTCCCTTATTTGCTACTTTCCTTTGCTTGGAAGGTACTATTGCATGCTCCTCAGGTGTTACATCTTTTACCGGTACTGTAGTACGATTGGATTTTTCTCTTTATTCATCAGTAGAATGCAACACCGTTCCTGATCTCAAGACGACCATCTTTGTAGTTTCATTTCCTCTAGGATTTGCCTTGATGCTGGAGGGAAATCACCCCACTTGATGGTTGATGCTTTGAGCCAAACTTGCCAACTGCTGGTCTATCTGCTTGTTATGCTGCTGGAGCTCCCCGATCTGGGCTAAGAAACCTCCCATCTACTGTTGCGTGAGATTGAGAAACGTTGTGCTATCCACTGAACTCTTGTGTAGATTTTCATTTAAGTTGTTCTGTTTTTTAGAGAAAGACATTAACTCGGTCATCATTGATGGTCATTGCTATTGATTTTTCTGTGTATTCTAGTAACTTCTTTGTTGATGGAAGTTATCTTAGTGTTGTTGATTCTGCGGACCACCAGAAGAGGTCTTGCTGATTAGCTATTACAAATTTTCCACAGCATTGGTGTTCCCATAGGAGAACCCTAGGTGGTTGGGGCATCGGTACTGAACATTGCTTACATTTTTATAGTTCCTTTGTCATGATCACCCTACACAGCTGTGTGCAAGCAAAAGTCAAAAAGATGATTAGGCTCTCTACACGTGACACAGCTCCTAACTGTTTCTTGTCGGGTCTTGATTTTGTAGCTATGTTCCTTTAGGGTTTGAACATCGGTCACTATCTTGTCTAGCTTGGTTGATAGCGCTTCCATCACCTTTGATTCTCTAGGGGTAGAGTAACTTTTTTATTCTCTATCGTACTCGCTATCTTGTTGATTTGTAGCCATGTTGTTGATGATCTCTCTGGCTCTCTAAGCATTGAGCCCCAAGAAATTGCTGCCTACAATAGCGTTCAAGGATTTCCTTTTGCCAATACACATGCCATTGTAAAAGGTGGTAATCATGCTTGGCTCAAAAAAGTCGTGGTGTGGTCATTCACATTGATATCCTTGGAATCCCTCCCACGTCTCATGTAGATTCTCCGAAACCTTCTGCGAGAATCAACTAATCTTGTTCTGACATTTTATAGTCCTCTCAATAGGGAAGAACTTGGCTATGAAGGCATTAGCGAGATGCTCCCATTGTGGGACGTTGTCGTCCTGGAGGCTTGAGTACCATTCTAGTACCTTGTCCTTTAGAGAAAAAGGGAAGCACAGGGTGTAGATATAGGTTATGGGGACCCTGTTAATCTTGAAAGTCTTATAGGTCCTTTTAAACGTCGTGAGATGATTGTAAGGGTTATCTTTGCTACTGTTTCCTCCAAAGAGATTGTGTTGCAACAACTGGAGAAAACCTGGATTTAGCTCAAAGTTTGCTACATTGAGTGGTTTCTCCACCATTGGGTTTCTTTCCTCATTTTCCCTTACTTGAATAAAAGATAAAAGGGATCTAGCCTCAGGAGCCTGGTCATCCATGCTTACTAGAGAAAAGGGAAGTGAGTACCTAAAAGGAAGAAATATAAAAATATAAGGGTGGCAAGGTATATATGTGTAGTATGTATCTGTAGTATTATATACATCTATACAAAGTTTTTGACAAAGTGCAAGTAAAACTTGGGTTCATAGAATGGTATTTGTTGCCTAGTCCCCAAAAATGACACCAAAAATTTGACCAGCCTTAAACATGAGCCCAAAAAATGGGAGAAGGAAGCAGGTCTAGGTCATCAGACTTTTATAATTTATAATACCCAAATGTTTAAGATGCCCGTACCTAGAACGGGGTCAAAGTAGTAGTTTGGGGTCGAACACGGGGACTAGGGGGAATAATGCTTCAAAACCTAAGTTTTACTTATCTAAGTCATCTAAAAGCCTAGGGATAAGGTTTGTTGTAAGAAAGCATAAACAGAAAGAATTGAAAGAATTAAACTAAAATCTATCTCCAAGGGGAGTTACCAGGAAGATAAGGGATTTGACATTTTTGGGGTTTAGTAGTTTTTAGGGTAGTTGTGCATAAAAGAAAATTGTAGAAAAAGGACAATCATCTGGGTAAGCACAAAGAAAGAAAACTTTTAACAAAACAAGTGGCAGCGGTCTACACCTGACTCCTTCTCCTCTCAAAGAAAGAACCAACAGACCGTGTACTAGAAACCTCTCTCAAGGGGTTGGACACGGACTCACGTGGGAAATAAACTGAATGCAACTCTGGTCCTAGGTACTCTCGTACACTTGAACCAGACCAATCTCTAAAAGTTCATGACTCTCCTCTCTCAAAGAGGTCAACACAGGAAACACGATTTGATAACTAGTCAAAGACGAGCAACAGAAGGAGGGAACTGGAGTTTAGATGTTAGAAAGAGATCATTCAACGAAATAAAGCCATACACAGAATGATATGAGAAATGCTCCACAGATTCCAATAATCAAATAACAGTTTGGTTATAATGTTGTATTGAATGAAAGTAAATACTGTAAAAAGGAAGATAGGTATCAGTCTCCTTGATTTAGGGAACTAGTATGCACGGAAGCTGACGCTCGGGATAGTGCTAACCCGATACCGAGTTGTAGTCATATTGGGTTACGATCGTGTCAGATTTCTGACCATATCAGGTTGCAACCGTGATGGTTGGTGTTTGTACCGGGATATGACTTCCACACCATACAGTCATGTCGGGTTGCAACCGTGATGAGCGAAGAGACTATATCAGGTCTATGTCCATATCGGGTTGGAACTATCCCGGCTCTCAGGTTCTTCATGTCAGGTTTTTCTATCTAGGTGGACCATATCAGGTTTGAGCTCAGACAAAAATCCAACATCCTCGGAGAAGCTTCAAGGGTCATCGGGCGTTGCCTTCTACTACTAGAATGATCTCTAAGTGAACTCCTCCCATCCCTAACTATCACTTAACATCTCGGGATGGGAGTATGCTCACCTAACTATCACTTCTTAGCTCTTGGGAACTCAGCACACTAGCTCCCCGTCTGATTTGGCCCCCCTCATAGGTCTGTAGCTGCTATTTATAGGGCAGCTGGTAGGTGGAGGTTGTAGCTTTATTGGTCTACGTGTCTGAGCAGTAACGACTTTAGCTGGAGCTTTGAAAGGGACTGTCACGGGCTGTCGATCGATATGCTATGTCAGGTTGTCTTTGCTGGTAGTCAACAAGACAGCGACTGTGTCAGGATGTTGTGGTGTCGGGTATCAAGGCATATCAGGCTATAAGGCACGACATGCTAAAGTTGTATCACGCAGCGGTAATGTCCATGCTTGGTTGTCGCAGGCTGGAGTCATATTGGGCTACGGTACCGCCGGGTGATCATGTCGGGTTGTTGATTATATAGGGTTACAACTGTGTTGGGTTGACACAATATCATGTAAAAGCCATAGCAGGTTGTGACTTGTCCCGTGCTTTGTAAATAGCTGAGCCCACATGACGACTTCTTACAACATGTCAGGTAGTAAGGACATGGGAACCGATATCCTTTGATGGTGGTCTTATTGAGCCCATTTGTCCTTCTTTTCTTGTAGAAAAATAGGAAATCCCTTCAAAAGATGGGAGACATTGTCAGAATTGCAGCAGACATGATTTTTTCATGATAAATAGAACATAAAGGAGAAGAAGTCAAGTTTGGAGGCTAATTTGACAATGGAATATGAGCTCTGATAGCCATAAAATGGGTGTTATCAAGTGACTTTAGGTGTAAGAATCACAATCACCACCTTCACTATGAAATATGAGTATGACCACCATATATGGTTTCCATGTGTCTGTCTCAAGGTGGGTCTGTTCGATACATTGTTCTCTAACAAGTATATGTGTGCTTGGTTTGATATACCATACCATGACTGATGAGATTTTATCATCAACCACCACACACTCCAATCTTGTGTGTTACTGGTGTCTATCTGTCTTCCATAGTAACAATCGACTAAGGACATAATAAAAATGTACACACTCTTAACATTTATATGACACATACTTGACGACATATGTCATTGAGTAATTTTCATTCTCTAGACATTTATCATGTTTCCTTGGTGTTATCCTGCTTGTGACTATGCTACAACGCATCAAGAGAACCTCATAAAGATGGTGTAACTTGGGATTTGGCATGAGACACCCTATATAGTGAGAGATACCCATCAATAGAGTAGAAGATCTCATTTTCCACATGGAGCCTATCCAAATCCTAGATGGATCAGTCATGATGTGCCTCCTAGAGCCAACTCATTATATAGACACATGCACATATTAAAGAACTAACATCACAATTCATAAGAAATTCTTGGATCATGCAACCTTCATTATTCATCTATGTCATTTGTTTGATTAAATATCATATAAGTCATGAAAATATAGATATTCAATAAATTCATATGAAAGTTCAAGTTCACAAAATCTATGTACATTAAAAAATATAATTTGTTAAAATTGGCCTCATAACCTTATCATGACTAACATTCCAACCTAATTTGTTATTTGTAATATTATATGAGCTCATAAATTTAGGAAGTTTTTGGTTCATCTCTTTAGGGAAAGTTAGCACAATATGAATCCTTGATCTAAATATCTTTATGTGAATCGTCAACATAAATTTATATACCAAATATTGACTTAGTCATCAAATACATTAGACATGATCTTTTAGACTTTGATGAATACAATAAATTTAGATCACCCTATGAAACGTCAACCCCATAATATGACATAATGAATCTTATACTAGCGATGCATATTCACTACGAAACCATAGATGTGAAAAATTTTGGGTAAAAATATAAATTTCCAAAAATTTTAGTTGAAATATGTGCTTAAGAAAAGGGTGCATACTTAGGGTTTCATATAATTATTTTTAAAAATCATAGTATCTACAAGTGTAAATTCATGTTAAAATGATCGTACATAGGGTCTAACATTACTCAATTACAAACATTAATTGTAGCATTTAGTCCCACTGCCCAAGTTCGTGGTAGAATTTTCAGGAATGATAACTTGCCCCAAAGACCACCACTGGCCTCAGCTACATGCTTTGTCCTCACTCACACATAGCATGGGATCAATGTCCCGACATGTCATCCATCCTAGTACTACCTTGGGTTGAGCATGCTTAATCACAAAATTCTTAGTGGTGTGCACCCTGAAAAGGAGGTGCACCTTGGTGATATGAGTAGTCTAATCATTCCATTTAAGATCATTTTATTTGAGGCCACACATTTTGAGATGTTACAATCTCCTCCACTTTGGCTATTAACATCCTTGTCAGGGATCAACTATATGACCTCATAACATCTTCCTTATATCACTATAGACCCATAATAGCTCATGTAAACCAAGATTTCATTCACATTTACCAACACAAAGGTGGATCCATCAACTAGAATAGTCATTTTCAACATTCCTGGACAACACCACTTTAAACTGGTATGCCACATGTCCATTTGGGCCCCAACTATTAGAGGGGAACTAGCTATGATACCATTTATAACATTCGAGACCACCACCTGAGACTCTAGTAGAGTTTCACATATGACGAGTGGGCCCGCAGACCACCGTTGGCCTCGACTGTGTGCTTTGTCCTCACTCACGCAATAGCCCTACATTAATTTTCTAGAAAGTCACTCACCCTAGTACTACTCCGGGATGACCATGCTTAATTGCAGAGTTCTTGGTGATGAACTCCCTGAAAAGAAGGTGCACCTTGGTGACAAGGATAGTCAAATCATTCATTTTAAAAACATATTATCAGAGCCTCAAATCTTGGGATGTTACACTAATGTCCAAATCTACCCTAATTTTTTTAAAGAATCCAAATTGTAGTATCGCAACATGTTGAATTTTTTCAATTCTAAGGAATATATCTGAATGTGCACCTCTTGACTTTATTCGAGCATGTAATTATTCATGCATCTATGTAAATATGTACACTTTTTAGTAGCTTGTTTTTACTTCTTTAACTTCTTGTATATATGTTAAAGTATGAAATTTGCACAGATGAATTAAATTGATGGATCCTAATTAATGTTGGTCATCAAGAAATAAATATTTTCATTGGATATATTCAACAAGTACTAATACAATATTAAATTTATATTGAACTGATCCAGATATTGATTGTTAAATGCATAATGTGCTTATAGGAAAAAGTGAATGGTAGATGTTAATAAAATGTGATTTTCTAATAAAAACCCAAATAGATACGCTACACTACTGACCTATTTATTAATCATTGAATATTTTAATGCATTCCACTCAAACTACTAGCTAGTAGTTGCAAAGCCCAGACTAGCCCTAAATAAGATCCAAATTTTATTAGACTTCGATAGATCTTTACACACCTCAGTTGGAGTGAGGTTATCATAAGGTAGAATGCTCAAAGGAATAGCTATCATGGTTATTACAAAGGTTGGTCTATATTATAGGCCCATCTTGGGTACTCGGGTCATGACAAATAGGTTATGACACTTAAAATCAGGGGGAAAAGTGCAAATTTAGCCAAATTAAGGATTTCTCTTGGTCAACTGATCTCATAAATTCATTGAGCATACAATTATGATGATAATGCAATATTATAGGAAAAATCAAGCTCATTCTAGGTTACAGTCTCATGGTCATAAACCCCTTAAAAGGATTTATCCTCATAAATCCCAAGGTTAGGGCAGTAATCAATAACAAGCAACATGTGAGCCTATCTAAAAAGCAGTTATATATGGCTTATGTTCACTCATCACCGTTAGTGCTTGCTATTCATGAATTTATTCTTGATTCTTAGGGTAAATTAATTATAGTTGATTTCAATTTCACTAATTATGCATCGTTCATTGATGTATCCATGGTCGTTGGCATCTGCTTAGGAAGTAGTGATATTTTCATATCCATTGTTTTTCTTGTTATCTCACAATCATTCTTACATATTTTTCCTTATCATAATAATTGTTATCTACACATTAAGGATCCTATTGGTTTGATGTAAGTCATGAGTTCTTGGAACTCATTTTTTGGGAACTCTAGTTCAGTTTCTGGAACTTAAGTTCCATTCACTTCCATGTGATTTGTTTGTTGTAAGTGTAAATATGGAATTCATTAAAAATATTGTTAATTTTTATTGTGTAATATAATAAGTAAGGATGGAAAAGACATAAAAGAAAAGAATCATATCCATGAAAAACCATAATATTCTTAAATCATAATAACCTCAACAAGTGGTTGTGGTGCAAATATTGGTCTTTTACAAAAAAGTATTATGGTACAATTATAATCTTAATAGAAATTTTATGATGAAAATCAAACCACAATATTTTATTTCACTTTGCGTATACAAAGTATTGTAATAATTTATGCAATTCATTTACTTGTAAATATAAATTTTGGTTCATCATTGTTTAACACAATGAAGAATTTAAATTTTTACCTTATTTTGTTGGAATTTTTACTATATTATTCGTGCATGGTTATTTTTAATTATCATTTTTCATGTCGTGTTATTTAAATATGAATATAAAAATATTTTAGGTAAATCACATTGTTTTCACAAGGTGTGGAGTGTTCCTTTTTAATGATGTTTGTATTTTTTATTTTTCAAATGGCACCAATAATGGTGGTTATAGTGTAAAATATTTTACGTAGTACAATTATATTTTTTTTGGTGACTGAGAGAACCCACCTCAGGAAATCCCGGCATGGTAAACTCTTGAGTCGTAAGAGGGTGTTGGCTGATCACCCCCCCTCCCATGCCAAATCAATGTGGATTGTTGTTCACAAAGTGCCTCACGAAGGTTCAAACCTGGGTCCTTCATTAGGACTTCCCAAGCTCTTACCACTTGGGCTACTATATCTGGACTACATAGTGTGATTATAATGTATGATATTTCTTCATATTATGTTATGACTTCAACAATGAACTGTTTCCACTACACTAATATTTCTAGTCATAAATATGTTACATGTGTCATTTATGATGAATGAAGAATATAATTGTATAAGAAATGTTGTTAGTTTTCCCAAAACTCATTTTCTACTCTTTTTATGAGGGAATTCAAGAACTATGTTTAGTATGTACGTTTGTAACTCATCGTAAGTTGCGGAACTCAAGTTCCAACACTTACATTAAACCAATCATGAACAATTACTTAGGGGACTTTAATTCATAAGTTTTCTGGACTAGCTATGACAAACCAATCAGATCTTAAGGGTAGATTCATATTTTTAAATGTTCATTAATAGGTGATTATTGTTTTTATCATATTTTCGTGTATATTATTTTTTTCATAAAGGAAATTAATTCATGTGTTTTTTAACTCATCCAAATAATGGATATATCTATGTATGGATCCATTCTTTTATTCCAAGTAACATCATTTGGCTTGTTATATCCACATCGAACTCTTCATCACATGTTACATTCCCCATACTATAATTTTCCTCCAAACATTATCATCTCAACTTTGTTCTATGGTTGAAACATGTTTTTTCCTTAACAAGCCTACTCTTAAAACATATGATTCATAAATATGTCAATATCTAATCATGCAAAGGAATTGGGGTAAAATCATATCCAATCATTAGGCCACAACATATTCTGGTTTCTTCATCATATCAACCAATGGATTTCATGATTGTTATAGAAAAATCTTATTGTTTCCCCTCGTATGTCAACCAACCTCAATTTCCAACTTGATTATCCCCATACATTTTTGTAGGAGTATGTTTTTGTATCATACTATAGTTTTGTCTACTCATATTTATTTAGATTTACATCTATTTCTCCTTATTATTCACATTCTCTCATCCATAAGAGATCCTTTCCTAAGTAACTCTTTCAGTATCCTCATTGTTTCATGATTATTTGCTTCATTATTTTCATAATACAAATTGGTTGTTTAAGGATTACCTTAGTCTCTAAACTTCTCTTATGTCATTCTACATCACTATCATCCCAAACCATACTCATCATTTGATTTATCCTCTTCTTATATGAACTTTAACCTTAATTTGTCTTATTACACATATATTCTATGAACTTTGACGCACACATCTATACATTTAATATGCTACTTTATGATTTTCCTCTTTTTTTTTGCTAATGCAGACCGAAGCCTGCTTACATCAAAAGCTTAAAGTAAAGGGTAAACTGGAAAGTGAACGGAGAAAGAGCATTTGTCTTCTTCTAGCTGCTTGGACAGGAAGGGAGGGCATCTCCAGAAATGTATGCGTCGTTCTAGCTGCTTCAAACAATGCTTTCCCAGTTGGTCAACTAAGGTGTTGAGATTGCTCTTGACATGGTAGATGGCTTTGGGGAGGTCGGAGTGGAGATCTTCTCTGATGGATTGGATCAAGAGATTGTATTTAGGTGGTGATGAGGCACGATTATTCACCCAATCCACAGCGAGCTTCGAGTCACTTAAGATGATGCAATCAACAAGTCTGGATGACTGCACATACTTGACCCCTGCCAGCAGTGCAAGTAGCTCACCTCTAATGGGATCGCATCCAGAGTGGATAACTACTTCACTATCCTTCCACTCGCCGAAGCTATCTCGAAACACGAGACATGTGGCCAGTCGGTTGGCCGCAACGTTTACTGTTGTGTCCACCTAAATGATGACACTTCTCGTACTCAGTTTGATAAGGGGTGCAGAGGGATTTAGGGGTAGGAAGGAGTTTGTTACAGGTGTTGCAAAAGCTTGACGGATCGCGTAGGTGTCTGCCCGGATGGATGGCACACCCTTTTCTCTATCACGTGCTGGAATATCTGGAAGAACCGTAATAGCTTTATTTTTAATAACTCGAGAAAACCCCCAACTATCTTGGCCACATGATTTTCCTTCTTTGATGTACAAAATTCATACACAAATTCATTTATCCTTAGCCTCATCATACTCTAGATTCTCAAGTCAAAGTGGGATCCATATCCATACAAGGCATCATTTCAAGTTGAAGGAACTCATTTTATCATTATCCATATTTGGATTAAGAATCATAGTGTCATATATTCTTCTTTAATCATCATACTCTTGACATTATAATCAGTAAAAACATGAATATATCATTCTGAAGAGATTATATTAGTACTTTACATCATTTATTTAACTAAATGTAGACATATTTTTGTTTAACATGTACATACTTAATCTAGGTTTGGGATCTCTCATCAACTTTCTTATTATTTTCATCATGATTTCATATTTATTATACTCTTATAGTTGTTTCCAATTGACTACGTTGTAAGAGTAATCAAAAGGAAAACAACTAGAGAGTTACACATTCACTTTTCCTCAACGCTTGGATACTTGACTAGGGCACCCAAATACTTAGTTTGATTAGTATTCAACATGCTTGTGTCATGTTCATTACTTAGTTATCACTTAAAACATACTTCCATATGTCCCAATGTACTCAGCTAACCTAGACTTTGGTACCAAACTTGTGAGAAAACATATCCCACTAATCAACTCCCATATGACCACTATGACAAATTTCTAGAAGGAAAACCCAACTTCCGTCTAACAATTATCAAAAAAATCAGTCAAACAATTCTGAATAAGGCAATCTACATAAAGATTTGACTAGAAGAGACGGTAATAAAACCGCACATGACTGTTGGTATGTATGCCCAGAGAGACAATCATATGATGATTTTAATGGCATAATATGTAATTATTTGATTAAGAAATAAAAGAAAGCTTCCAATTTATTCAGTTTAATTTAGTTATGAGAAAATGATGTAACATTATATTTCTAGAGAATGATATTATTCAATGATGTATGTTTTCAAGTACGTGACTTGAAGGATGAGATCATACAGATGTTAAGAGTGTACATATACATTATCATTATGTCCCTGATCGGTTGTTATTGTGGAAGGTAGATCGACAATCATAACATATAAGATCAGAGTGTGATTTGGTTGATGACAGAATCTAATTAGTCATGATATGGCAATATCAAACTAAGCACACAGATACATGTTAGAGAACAGTGTATCGAACAGACCCACCATGAGATTGAAACATGTAAGCTAATACCATGGTTGTCATAGTCACCTCTCATAGTGATGGTGGTGATTGTGGATCTTAGACCTGAAGTCACTACACTCATTACATGTCATTTGGTATGCTTCGTTATCATCAAACATAATATTGAAATAAAGGTTGCAATAACGGTGATGATTTGGTGACTATGACACATGATGATTGACTATGAGTGATGTAGATGGGATTTATCCCTTCTATAAGAGCTTGATATCCTAGGCCTATTTATTAGCGAGACTGAGAAATGCATGGCCATGAACATGTGAGTCAATATGTGATATTAATCTTACATATATCTCAGACAGTCTGCTCTAGTTCAAGGAACAAGATTGAATGTTGAATAGGATGACTACTCCATGCCTCAAGTTCAATCTGGATATCAGTGACATAGGAACTATACAAACATTTTATCACCATACATAGATTTGAAGTTGTTCTCCAACTTTCCATTTACTTCAGTAGCATTGATGTGTGACAAGGAACCACTCATTGCTTGTGATATCATAAGTTGTTATGAATATTAATTGCCAACGTAATATGGAAGCTATAGGGTCACACACATAGGTCATGACCTATAAGAGGAGTTTGATCTTAAATGATGATTGAATTGATTATTAAAGTGTTTAGGTATTCAGTTCATGCAATAAATCAACTAACTAGACTCCCAAATGATCATTTCATGTGATTAAATAGCTAGTTGGAGTGTCAAGTTGATTGGATATTGAATTGGATGAGTTCTGCATGAATCAATCACCGACTTATTGGCCCACTGGGTGAACCAATTGGCTCAAGTTGAGCAAGATGACCGAGTTCACCTAGTGAACTAATCCGCTCAGTTGTACCAATCGAAGGTTCTAGTGACTTTCCCGAATTCATGAGAAAAGTTGGTCACTTCACTTGCTCAAATCGATATATGCAAGGAATTAACTTTTAGAATGAATTGGAAACAAATTGATAAATTCATATGCAATCGGAAACTTGTCTGTTATATTAGGACGACAAGAGTTCTAGGCAGTCTATGTGGACTTCCATAGATGCATGGAGGTTGTACTATATGATGTTGATCTGGTCTTCTAAAGTACATTTGTGTCTATATTATGTAGACATCATTATCATCACGTGGTGGTGAGTGAAATGGCATTTGTTACCTTCTTCAGTATACTTGTGCATGCAAATCCTTAGAATTGATGCAAGCTCAATTAACAAGCCTAAAAGTTGAATCTTTATGAAATATGTTTCTCTATATGATGTGATTATGAAATTGTTCGCTTTATGTAAGCATTTAGTTATTATTTTTTAATCATAATGTCCTTCTCTCTTAAATTCATATGGACTAAAATTTCAAAATTATTAAGTCGGGGTTCTAAAATGCCTTAATGTTGCCCTATAATCACATAATGTTCTAAAATATGATTTTTAGTTAATTATTTGGAAATTTAAGATGAAATTATGGAATTTACATTTTGGATAATCTTCAAAAGGTACTATATGATGTTAATAAAGTGCTCATTTTACACATGCATGTGTTGAAATTCAAAATATATGTGAAAAGTTTACTAACAATGCCATTTTTTTGTTTTTGTAACTATATGATGGGAGAATCAAGATACAAGTTAGTCTTACTGATCAAGAGTTGGTATAGGATGATTTTAAGGGTTTTGTATAACTATTTGAAATTTCATTTGAATTAGACCTATTATATCAAAGTATCCCATTTATGCATAAAGGTGGTCTTTTTATATACATTTTGTAATCGATGCAAATACCACATGGTTTTGAATTTAAAGCTAAATCTTGTATGGTGGTAATGTATATGAAGTGGTATCTAGAATTTTAAGCGTCTATGGAATTCATAGAAGGTCTATGCCTTGATGTGTCTTTATATGGTGAAATTAGCCTTTTCATGCCTAATATTCATTATTTCTTCCCCAATGAGTACTTTGAATAATTACATTAACCCTCCTATATCTCTTCACACTCTTTTGAGTCAATTTTGATTCTAAAGGTAATTATAGATAAAGAAATATAAATATATGAGCGTGCATGATATACATCATAAGGGTAATTAACAAAACTCTAGAAGTAACTTAGGGGTATCTAAATCCAATGTGTGTATTAATAAGGGATGACTTCTCTTTCATGATAAACAATTGTAATGGGGTAATTCTATTCCTCATACTTTCAATATGTATTCCATCTCTCATTTTTGTATACTCTTAAAAGTTTGGACGACTGCATGAGAATATGTGACATTGTAAGATGTATCTTGGGTATATGATATACATATAAGCTTGATGGCTTGAGGTTGATACCTTGAATGCTATGATATGGATGTAATAATTGGGATGATGATAGGGCCCAATGTTTAAGTTAATAAATGTTTGAATATGAGTTAAATATAAGATGATGGATATGATGGTGAAACTATAAGGTGGAAAATGATGTGATCTTATTCTTGTGATAATCTTACCCTAAAGTTCTGATTTACACTTTGTTATCATCAAGTATACCCTAAAATATATATGTAGTCATGATTTAGTGACTTGAATTAAATATTCTTAAGAAAATACAATATGGAGTTACTTGTGATAACCCTTACACTAGAATAGTGATAGTTAATCTTGTTGCCTAATCATGCTTTGCTCTACATGATGACTATGAGAGGTTCTATTAATGATATAATGAGCTTAATTTTATGTTTCTATATGCATTTTGAAAATGAGATAGTGGAAGGATAAATATAACATGTTGATAGCTTGTTTAAGGCTGATGTGCCCTGACTTGATGTTTTAGGCCTTGTTGTGGTCAAGATACATAAGTTGGGCCTTATTGTGCCCTATTCTTGTGTGGTTTGGATATGTGAATACATTTATATCTTCTAGAGTTGTTAGACCTTATTAATACTAAATTAATTCTTTATACCTTGTTTATAACTTGTTTGATGCAATTGAAATAAAAGTAATTTGCCAACTAAGAAAGTGTAACCCTAATCAGGTAGTGTCCTGGGTTTATAGAATTATTTCCCTAGTTGGAATCAGTTATGACTGATTGGCTCTAACTCTATATTTTGGGTTTCATACCCATTTTTTCTAGTGTCGCGACCTTTGTACACAAGACAAACCTGTGATATGTGGGCCGACCTTTGTGTAGTCCACGTTAGTTCAACCTTTAAACAATATACCTTATGTTAATCTTACTCCTACTAAAATGTGCATATATCCAGTAATACTTAAATCTTATAGGAGGCTAGTTTGGGTTTTGTATCCACTACTTACTAGTTTGAGTGGTATGCATCAAACTACCTAGGGATTATTAAAATAAGTAACTTAGTCATGAAGTATATTTTTAGGCTTTTATTAGAAATCACACTATATTTGTTGTGATTCACAATTGATACATGCATCTATGCTTTATATTCTCTATATAGTCTTATTATGTGTTAAATATATCAATGTGAAAACAATTAGTATTTACTGGATATATACGTGTAGAGATATCCCATGTATTGATTAATCTGCCTTCAAATATTCTAATCATGATATACTTTTAGCATTAAGTATGCTAGATTTTTATATATAATATTAGTAGGACATGGGTATCACCCTTGTGATTTGCCACATTTTTTTGGTGTGTTGGAGCAATAGAAAGGATATACTAATAATTATATCATAAGAAAAGGTATCTTTAAGCCTAGAGTGTCTTTGTACTCTCACTTTCTTGATAGATGGGTGGGTACTTGATAAGAAACTTGATAGGTTTCTATACCCAATGTTTTCTTATAATTTTGTGTTGTACCTGATTTGGATATATTATATTGTTGTATATTCAAGGAGATGAATAATCTTGTGATCCTATTTGATGAAGTTAATCAAAGGGATATTAGTTGGTGTTCCTAATGTGAAGTGATACATTTCATATGACCTCATTGTAGGGGAATAGTGTGACATGTTAAGTAGTGGAAACAAAAATTTATTGCCATATTCCCCATAAACTAGTAGATTGTGTCAACAACTATATAATGGAAAGGATGATTTTGAGGATATACCTAACCCTAGAGGAAGTCCAATGACATACTCCTAGTCATTGTAGATGCACACAATTGTCTTCTAGTTTAACTGGAACTCGTCTGACTCCTGCGCCTCCTGGTCTGCACCACAAACTTGTAGGTTGATAGTGTACTCATAGAGATAAACCTAAGAACTCCCTTTAATTCATATAAAAAATAATAGCTTTACAAGTGGTATAATGGTATGGAAAATGAACCAAAACGACATAAAATGCTATCTAAGTAGGCATATATGTTAGTCTATCATAATCTGTTGCCACACTAAACTACTTAGTTGGTTTAATTTCTTCAAAGATGATATGATTCCTTATCATCCAAATGTTGTATGAGATAAGGATACTAATGGCATATTCTTTCTTATCAGCAACAACAAGGAGGTCAACAATGTTGAGTGGGATAACAGAAATGATGCTTTGAGATCTAGACCATAAAGCTCTAGAAAACTTACAGTTCTAGATGATGTGATTTACATCTTCAGATGTCTGATTTCTTAATCTATATCTTGAAGCAATATAAATACCATGATTTTGAAGGAAAAGATCAGTAACTAGCTTTTCCTGTAATATTTTCTGACCAAATACTTTGACTCTATTGGGCACCATATCTCTCGAGAGCTACTTGGACCGTGCCACTTTAGGAGCATTGGCATGCCTAATCTCCACTTGAGGGTGAAATGTTGGAGACCTTTGAAGCAACATAGTTCTTTTTCACATATTTGGATTGTATGACAAATTTTTGTTAGAGTTCAGATCCTTTATTAGTCTGGATATCCCAGTGCCCATCCCTAGTGAAGTTTTGAGCTTTTTAGAGTCATCAAAACCAATATGAAGTTTTAATTGATTCCCTATGACTTTGTGTAGAAATTTACCCTCTGCCCAAGGGTCATTTCAGAGAGTGATGACTTTTTGAATATTTAAGTAACTTTTTCACTTATATTTCGAATTTCTACCCATGCATGATTAAATGAGCACTATATTTACAATAGATAGTATTTTTGAAGATTATCCAGAATGTGAAATTCCATAATTTCATCTTAAATTTTCAAATACTTTAAATAAAAATCATTTTTAGAATATCAGGGGATTATAGGGCAACATTAGGGCATTTTAGATACCCGGCATACTAATTTTGAAATTTCAATCCATATGCATTTAAGAGAGAAGGACATTATGATAAAAAAATAATTATTAAATGTTTATGTGAATCCAACAATTTCTTAATCACATCATATAGAAGAAAAATAGTTCCTAAAGATTCAACTTTTAGACTTTTTAATCAAGCCTATATCAAGTATAGGGATTTTCATGCACAAGTAGGCTAAAGAAGGTAACAAATGCCATATCACTCACTTCCACATGTGATCATAATGATATATACATAATATAGACACAAATAGACTCCTGGAGACCGGATCAACCCTATAAAATATCTCTAAAACCAAAACTCCAAGTAATATCTAACTTCCCCTAGGACAAAGAGAGGGAAAAAGAGGATTCTTTACCTATACGGTGTAGGTTCCATGGTTGAATTCCATGAGGCTCCATCAAAGTAAAAGGATGAGGCTAGAAAAATAAAGGAAATAGGGATTATAAGATGGATCTAACTTGGTTAGGTTGGAAACCAAGATACCTATATAGGAAACATCTTAGAGAATCCTCACCAGCAACATTCATCACATGCATCAACATGCAAGTTTCCATCCATGAACATCACCCTCCTTGGAGCTCTCATCATCCACATGGGTTCTCATACACATTATTGTTGAAAAATGGGGTGTCAAATGAGCATCTATATTAATTGATATGGGGTTTTATGAACTATAATAGGTGCAAATGTCAAAACAACTCACATTAGTGTCTAAAATACCCTTAGTCAAAGCCAAACTTTCATTCATCAAAGTACCCATTCCATAAGACCTACTAGCTTCATCATCAATCTATGCTTCCCTCCATCAACAAATGCAAATTTTTCATTTAATTGTAAAGGTTTGGACATCCATTAGTTGTTTATCTAGTGATACCATGGTCAGCCACCTAGACTTCTCATCAGTCATTCATCTAGGTTTCCATATGTCAGTCAAGTCATCGGTTCAGATTCTTGCCAAGACATCAATTGATGGAACCTATAATCCATCATTTGATGATATACAAGGATTCCATTGGTGATTCCACATCATTAGGTTATGATTTCATCACCCATAATCAACCGCCACCTCCACCACACTAGCTAGGGTATGGTTTAGGTAGCATGGGTTGAAACATTATTCCAACTAAGGAAAAAAATTAAAACATATCAAATCAAGAAACATAATAAGGAACAATATGAGCTATGATAATTTGCACTACAACAAACTAATCCTCAATTATGGTGAAACTACACGTTATTCCACAAATTTACATTAAATTCCACAAAATAATGGTAAATGGTGTGCAATTGAAGTCCAATTAGAGTTATCTCTAAGATAACTAATTTCAAGGCTTAAGAAGGTATGGATATGAATAAAAACACAAGTTTTAGATTTTATGCACTATTTTAATCGGTTCCTTTTATTATGATGAATTTATAATTGATCCCACAACTTATAAGGAAGTTTAAGAATAGGGCAAACATAGTGAAATTGAGCCAAAATCAGGATTTCTCTTAATAAATTTATCTGATAGCTTGTAAAGCATGAAATTATGATAATAAATCAATATTATAGGGAACTTAAGGTTAATCTAGGATAAAGTATGATATCTATATTTCGTGCATGTATGATACTTAAGTGGGGTATATGTGTGAGTTTCCTTAAATTGCAAACTATGATCTAATATCTTGTATTTGTTCTGTAAATCATGGAATATTGTCTGTTATCTTTCCTATAAGTGGTGCGTCCCCGCTAGTGGTGCTTTTACACCTGACGAGGTCGGAGCGCACGGGATATGGGATCTTATGCTTTTGAAATTTGTAAGATCTACACTAACTACCTACGTCTACTAAGACACTATGCCCGCAAGCGCACGGGGTCGTGTCATAGTATAGGTGAGGCGGAAAGTACAAGGTCGATCCACAGAGATAGAGGGGGCACTAGAGTTAGACGGTGCGAGCTACGTTCCTTTTGCGGAGCTTAGGGTTTTAGGGTTTTAAAAGGTTTTGGTTGTTGATTAAGCTAATGATCAAGTAAGAAATGCAAAATGGAAACTAAGTTATGGAAGAGCAAGCACAGTAGTAAACTAAGTTAACAAACTAACTAAACAAGAGCAAGAGCCTAAGTTAACACTAAAGAGAAAAACTAAGCAATTAACTACATTAAGCAAAAGTGACTAAACTAGACTAGCATGAACAAGCAAGCTAAGCAATTTGGGTTTTAAGCAGTTGATTAGGGTAGGTGGGTCGTTTGGGGGATGTAACTTTGATATTAGTTGGGGGAGATCATTAAACATGCAAGGTTCTCATTTCATATCTAGATTACCAAACCAAACAACAAGGACAATGCCATTAGAATATTCCCTATACTACTAGTAGAAGACTAGGGTTAGGCGTAATTCTAATGGGATTAGCCAAATCTAGGTTTCTAGGGTAAGTGATAGTGAGTAATTGAGGGTTGAGGGTAGAGATGGGAGTAGAGATGAGGGTATTTGACCTCATGCCACTAGCCACTCTAGCCTTTAGAAGGCCCTAGGAAATTGCATCACTCTCACTTACACTAGCTACTTAAATCTCACACTCACTTGTAGAAGGAGGGATGTGTATGTAGGAACAAAGGGGGCTATCTAGGGATCCACTAATTGGACCTAGGAGCCAATCCTAAGATTGCCACATACACTCCAATTCCTCCTAGAAGCTAAGTGTCATCAAACATCTCAAAGCAAGCAATCTATGTTAAAAGCACAACCCACATGTGATAAAATAGGAAATAAGATAGAAGCAAGAAGAAATCATCATAGATATGAATTAAGTTCATTACAAGCAACTTTCCCCCAACATGGTATCAAAGTCACATTTTAAATCCCAAACAGCCCACCACAAGGGGCTTAGCTAGACATGATCAAGAAAACAAGAAAAGAAAGGGGTAGAAGAGGAAGAAACTCCATGAAGCTTGATGAAGTGGCCTTCTCCTTCACCTCCAAGATGTTGTAGACGTCCTCCCTCCTCCAAGGGTGCAGGAGTGCATGAAATGGTGGGGGATTATGGATGAAAACCTAGGAAACTAGGATTCCATGGTGGAATGAGGGTGGAAATGGTGGATGGTGATCCAAAATGCAAGGGGATTGCACAAAGAGATCAAGGATGGAGAGTGGAGGTTAAGACAGCTAGGGGGCGTCTAACCTTCATGCCCTAGTCGCCACCTATGTATATATAGGTGGTGGGGAGGCACTAGGGTAAGTGGGGGGCAGTTTAGGAAAAGTAGTGAAAAGTAGGGTAGGGTCGGTGGATCACCACGGTCGTGTTGATGTGCCACGGCCATGGTGAGGGTAGTAGGGAACGGTCGTGGGGTGGTAGAACGGTCGTGGTATGGAGGGAGTGGTGAAAAAGTGAAGTATGGTGGTGGCCACGACTGTGGTGGAGTGCCATGGTCGTGGTGGGTTAGGGACACCACGGCCGTGTTGGGTGACACAACCGTTTTGAAGGAGGTAGAGGTGGTCGTGGCACAGCAGCACAGGCGTTTAGTCTTCATCGGCCATGGTCGTGGCAGTGGGCCAAGGTCGTGGCGGTCTGGGGGTGACAACCTGTAACTAGATGCAATAATTCCCACGACCGTGGCAAGGTACCATGGTTGTTTTCTCTTCTACTGACCACGACCGTGTTGATGGCCACGGCCGTGGTGTCTTCAATGGCCACGGGCGTGGCAGGTGGCCATGGCCGTGGGATTCTGTGGAATTTCCCTGTTGAACTTGGCACTTCATTGCTAAAAAACGCACGACCATGGCGTTGTGGCCACGGCCGTGGTGAGGTTGGCCTCACTTAATTACACCTCAATCTTTGTCATTCTTAGATGTCTTTGCTTGGGGACGATTCTTGACCATTGGAGGTAGGTTGAGGGAGACTTTGGGGCCTTCTTTGGGTCCCTCCATGAGTGGGGGAACCCTAGAACTCCTTCTTTCTCTCTCTTCCATCTAAGCATGGTTCAAGTACCTAAAAAATAGTGCAAAGAACATCCATAAGCATATTTGCAATGATAACCGTATTAGGGGTAAAAAGCTTGTAATCTACATGTTTAGATGTGACTTAAGTACAAAATGGCACAGGATGGAGCCCTAAAATAGGGCTACATCAATAAGTAGTAATGATTATGGAACCAACTTTCCTATCAATTGTGTTTTATCTTGAACTTTACTAAATTTTGTTGATCATGTAATGGAATGTGCACATGCTAGCTACAATAATATATATATATATATATATATATATATACACTATGAATAATTCACAATGTGACCAACACATTTTGCTCATATGATGTTTAAATGTGATGACTTTTTTAGTTGAAATCAATTGATGATCCATATACATTTAGAATCATAATAATACCTACCTCTATTCTAGACTCTTCTCTTTCATATGTAGTTTCCTTATTTTCAAATCTTAATCATGTTGTAGTGGCCTTTGGCAGGAACATGGTTTATCTACATGTAGTTTGTTTTTCAGTAGTGGATTGTTTGGAATGTGTTGGATGTTGTCTTGGTTTGGATTTGTACTAATGATCAATGAGTGAACATTCCCATTAATTTTTATACATAAACAAAATTAAACATTACCTTTTCTAGGGTCCACACTAGTCAAATTGGTATTTCATGAGAGACATTTTATCAATATTTTGGCATCACAACTAGTGAGAGATCATGTTTCACACTAAGATCAACCAAACGTATCTAATGTTCCCTTATTGGTTAATAAATTGTTATGTATAATCATGTAAAATAGAGTTCTTTGAAGGTGTCTAGGAAAGTAAATATTGGGTTATTGGAATAAATCACCTAATAACTAGTTGTTATTAATGTTCTCCCCCCAATTACAATAAACTACCTAGACAAAAATAATGTAAGACTTGATGATTCCTACAATGAAAACCCTAATCCTCTCATCACTATTTAACTAGGGATCCAAGTGTCAACTCATCAATTGGGGATCTCTTGTCTCCCTATTTCATTCCATAGGAGAGGATCTTTACTAGATCCCTATTCACTACTAAGGATACATGCATTCAAAATTGTAAAAGTAAGAAGCCAAGTAGTGAATGAAATTAGGAATATGGTACTCTATGTCATCTTGCCAAAATATTGTTAACGAAAAGAAACTTTATGTGCAGATGAAACCATCAAATAGTAAGCATCCACCCTCATCTAAGGAGTCTTGAAATGCCAACCATAGTGTAAATAAATGCAAGAGGAACAAAGAGGCAAGTTTCTAGTAACTCGTACTTGTGCAAATATGTGGGTTTTGAAGAATGGGAGGACAAATAGGAGCATTCATTTCTTGATTTGTGTGTGTCATCCTTGTACAGGGGCCATGCTAATCTTCTCTGTATTGTTCCAATTTTATCGAATGTCTCTGAAGAGACCAAATAGGAGCATTCAGACCCCTTTTGTTATGGAAAGAGTATAATATTCTCTTGTTGTAGCTCTCCAAAATTCAGCCAAATCAATCACAATCACAAGAGAGGTGATGCACATGTAAAAAGTCAAACATTGATACCACTTAGCAATAAAGCATGACATTTCACTTGCACTAGTCAAAGGTCGTCATTTTTACTGAAAACAGTAGAGATTGGGTCAAAACATACTTTTTAATCAAGAAATCTCAAATTTAGGAAAAATTGGCCAAAATGGTGCCAATTTGCACTAAATCACATCTAAACCTACTTTAGAGGAAATTTAAAACATGAAGAAGCAAATCCTAGTTAACATGCATATGAAATTATCAAAAACTACATGAGAATGCAATGCATGATATGGAATAGGAAAAAGAGCAAAAATTTTGAAAAATTACCCAAAAATGCGAGAAGTCAACTACATTCCATGCAAAGATGCAATGAAAAGAACAATAACAATAAAACTAAACTCGATGGTAGAGGTGATAACAAAATGACAAAATAAGAGAGATAGGGTGGTGCATACCGCCCTACCCACCCCAAACTTTAGAATCATGTTGTCCTCAACATGAAACTATAGCTTAGGGGAGATAGGGGAAGTTCGTGGTCAGGGTTGTCGATGAAGTTTGCCCCATCCTGTCCTCGCCACGGTCGTGGTAGGGTGCCACGGTTGTGGTCATTTTTCTTCAACACAGTCGTGGTGAGGACCAAGGTCATGGGCAGTTTCCTTCAACATAGTTGTGGTGTTGTACCACGGTCGTGGCGATTCTTGCAAACAACCTGTAACTTCAGCCAATTAGATGCATTAATTCCCATGGTCGTGGCAGGTTGCCACAGTTGTGTTTGGCCACATGAGCCACGGTCATGGTAGAGCTCCATGGCCGTGGTGTTGTTGTTCCTTCAGTTTTCTAACTTCAAAACTTGCACTTCAATTTTATTTATCAATTGACCACATATTTGCTTTACCAACCACGATTCACTTCTGTAACTTCTCTCTCTTTCTTGTCTATCACCTGCACATCATCAAAACTCAAAAGAAAACTATAAAGCACAAGTGTGTGTGTGTGTTTTTGTGTAAAATAAAGAAAAAGTATCAAAAGGAGGGTTCGAGAATCTCAAACCACGTGGGTTGCCTCCCACTAGCGCTAAATTTAATGCCTTCAGCCAGGCTTATTGATTATAGATCTCTATCACTTCTTTGGAACCTTCAATAGATCCTTGTAGTAGATTCCTTTCTCATCCTCATCCAAGCACTCTTCTTCATCGGATTCTTCCTCTACAAGCATAACAATATCAAAATCTTGATTGGCCTTATCCGGGCTGACTTCAACAACGGGTTTCAACCTTTGCCCATTGATGGCAAATTCCTTTGCACCTTCTTTCTCACAAATGACCACGGCCCCTGATGGGTATACTTTCTTGACAAGATAGGTTCCTTCCCATCTAGACTGGAGTTTTCCGAGAAAGAACTTCATTCTCGAGTTGTATAGCCATACCCATTTTCCGGGCTCAAAGTCCTTCTTCCTAATCATCTTGTCATGGAGGAACTTTGTTCTCTCCTTGTAACTCTTTGACAACTCATACGCCTCGTGGTGCATTTCCTCTAGCTCATTGAGTTGGAATTTCCTTTTCATTGTGGCATTTTGACCATCAAAGTTCATGTTCTTCAAGGCCCACAATGCCTTATGTTGCATCTCTACCGGTAGGTGGCAGCTTTTCCCGTAGACTAACTTGAATGGTGTGGTGCCAATAAGGGCTTTGAATGCCGTCCGATATGCCCATAAAGCCTCATTTAGATGGAGAGACCAATCCTTGCAGTCCAGTCTTACTGTTTTCTCTAAAATGAGCTTTATTTCTCGATTGGCCAACTCAACCTGGCCACTTGTTTGAGGATGATATAGAGTGGCTACTCTATGGTTCACTCCATGTTTCTTGAGCAATCCCTCAAAGGTGCGGTGGTTGAAGTGACTTCCCCCGTCACTTATCATTGCTCTTGGAAGTCCGAAACGACTGAAGATGTTTGATTTCACAAAATCGCAAACCACCTTGTGGTCATTCGTCCGAGTTAGAATAGCTTCTATCCATTTTGACACATAGTCGACTGCAACTAAGATGTAGATATACCCAAATGAAGGAGGGAAAGGACCCACGAAATCAATTCCCCATACATAAAATACCTCCACCACAAGAATGGGTGATAGAGGCATCATGTCTCTTTTGGAGATATTTCCCACCTTTTGGCATTTCCAGTAGCTCTTGTAGAATTCATGTGAATCCTTGAACAACGTGGGCCAATAAAAACCACATTGAAGCACCTTGGCAGCTGTGCACATTCCTCCAAAGTGTCCTCCACATATCTCGTAATGGCACATGGAGAGGATGTCTTGTTGTTCCACTTCCGGCACGCATCTTCTTACGAGTTGATCCGGGCAATACTTGAAAAGGTGAGGGTCATCCCATGCATAATTCTTCACCATAGCAAACAGTCTTTTGCTCTCCTCCCTTGTCCACGTGCTAGGTATCCTCCCACTAGTCAAGAAATTGGCTATGTGTTGGTACCATGGCCCTCGAGAATATGAAAGGAGGAAGAGTTGTTCATGCGGCATGGTTTCCTTGATTAGCCTTGTCTCATCAAAGGGGTGATCAATCTGGGAGAGATGATCGGCTGTGCCATTTTCTACTCCCTTCTTGTCCACTATCTCGATATCGAACTCTTGTAGCAATAGAATCCATCTTATCAACCTCAGTTTCGAATCCTTCTTAGACATGAGATATTTGAGTGTGGCATGATCCGTATAAATCACAACTTTGTTTTGCAGAAGATAGGAGCAGAATTTGTCCAGAGCAAATATGATGGCGAGAAACTCTTTTTCAGTAGTTGTGTAATTTCTTTGTGCTTCATCAAGAGTCTTGCTCACGTAGTAGATGGCATGAGGAATTCGGCCAATCCTTTGGCCTAGCACAGCCCCCACTACCATATCAGATGCATCAGTCATGATCTCAAATGGCAAAGAGAAGTCAGGGGCTGCATGATCAGAGCATAAATGAGCTTTTCTTTCAAGTGATTAAAGGCTTCAATGCATTTGTCATCAAACTGAAACTCGACATCTTTTTCAAGCAGGTGGCACAACAATCTTGAAATTTTGCTGAAGTCTTTAGTAAAACGGTGGTGGAAACCAGCATGTCCCAAGAAAGATCAGACATGTCTTACGGTGGAAGGAATGGAGAGGGTAGAGATGAGGCCCACTTTGGCCTTGTCAACTTCAATCCCATCTTTATAGACTCAGTGGCCTAGAACGATGCCTTCGGGCACCATGAAGTGGCTTTTCTCCCAAGATAGAACTAGTCGAACTTTCACGCATCTCTCAAGGATGGAAGCCAAGTGTAACAAGCATTCATCAAAAGTCTTTCCAAAAACTGAGAAATCATCCATGAATACTTCCAAGGACGAATCAAGCATATCTGCAAAGATTGATGTAACACACCTCTGAAATGTGGACGGGGCATTACACAACCCGAATGGCATTCTTCGATAAGCAAATGTGCCACTCGGGCAGGTGAATGTTGTCTTCTCTTGATCAGAGGGGTGTACGGCGATCTGAAAGTATCCAGAATACCCATCAAGGAAACAATAGAAACTCTGCCCAGTCAGTCTCTCTAGAATTTGATCAAGGAATGGGAGGGGATAGTGGTTTTTTGTCATCTTCTCATTGATTTTTCAATAGTCCACACATGTCATCCACTTAGATTGTTCTCTCACTGGCATTAGTTCCCCATCTGCGTTCTCAGCAATAGTAATTCCACCCTTCTTGGGCACAACTTGTATGGGGCTCACCCATGTGTTGTCAAAAATAGGATAGATGATTCCAGCATCAAGCAACTTTACTACTTCTTAAGTCACCACCTCTTTCAACTTTGGGTTCAACCGCCTTTGCATTTGGTGGGTTGGTCTTGCATCTTCCTCAAGATATATTTGGTGCACACAAATGGAGGGATTGATACCTCTCAAATAAGCTATGGACCATCCAATTGCTTGGATGTTCTTCTTCAAAACCTTCATTAAAGACTCCTCTTGTTCGGGCAAGAGTATGGATGAAATGATACCGGGAGGGTGTCATTCGCCCCTACAAAAGCATATTTCAAGCCTTCAGGAAGAGATTTCAGCTCAAGTGTAGGGGGTTCTTCAAGAGAGTTCTTTAGTGGCTTGGAGATGGAAGGGAGATCCTCGCTCGTAGCCACTAAGGCTAGCTCATTGTCTTCATCATCTTCCTCATCATCATCAGGAAACTCAACTATCAGTTCCAGTCCTCTACCTTGACTGGCAGTTTGGATCCACGAAGGTAGGCATTCTTCCACGATCTCATCTAGACACTCAACTAGATAGCAGTCTTCTTCTGTTGCACCTATCACTTCGGCCTTGGCTGAAGATTTAAAAATGTTCAACCAGATCTTCATGTGCATGAATGTCACATACATCGTACTAGTTCTCACATGAATGACCACATCAGTTGTGGCCAGGAAGGGTCTCCCCAAGATGATAGGAACCCCCCTTGTGTCTTTCTCCATATCCAAGATGATAAAATCAGCAGGAAAGAAAGCAGATGTCTCGTCATCTAGTCTCACTAGCACATCATCAACATGCCCTCTAGGCGTCTTTACCAACCTGTCAGCTAACTGCAAAGTGCAATGGGCCGAACCCAACTGTCCCATCTGTAATTAAGCAAAAACTTCGTATGACATGAGGTTCACGCTTGAGCCCAGGTCTAGGAGAGCTTGGTCTATGCGGTGCACCCCAATGTAGCATGATATGATAGGACCACCGGGATCCTTCCTCTTTCTTGGAATTGTGTGCTGTAGAATCGAGCTCACTTGCTCGGTAAGCTTTACCTTCTTCGGGGTTCTCCCCGTAGTTCTTCTCTTGAAAGTACAAAGATCCTTCAAAAACTTAGCATATGAAGGAATTTACTTGACTGCATCAAGCAAAGGGATATTGATCTTCACTTGTTTAAAAGTTTCCAGAATGTCCTCGGTATGCTTTTTCCTTCTTTTCTCGGCAGAAGGCTCCTTAAGAGCCTCGGGGAAAGGGGGGAGTTGGGACCCCAAATGGTCCATCTCAGCAGTATCATCGACTGGTATCACAGGAATCACAGTATCATCATTAAGTATCTCGGTATCAACTATCGAAATCATGGTATCAACGTTGCCTCTTATCACAGTATCATCAATCTGCATCTCAACATCAACCTGCTTAGCCTCAGTATCATCTCTGCCAACAACTGTACCATGGGAGCTCTCCAAAGTCCCGCCACTCCTCAACATAGTCACTCCCTTCACATGCTCATGGGTAGTAGAAGAAGAAGCTTGTGGAGGTGGTTGTGGTTGTTGTGGTGGTGGAGGCCTTTGGTGAGGGGAGTTCGGATTTTGGAGAATGAATTGTGGTTGTGGTTGTGGTGGTGGTTGTTGTTGTAGTGGATGGGGTGATATTGCGGAGGTGGTTGTTGGTAGGTGTGAGGTGGAGGTGAAGCATAGTGATAGTTGAGTGGCGCTTGAGGAGGTGGAGGATAATAGGGGTTTGGTGGGGCTTGGTAAGATGGTGGAACATAAGCACTCAAAATGTTCCCTAGAAAAGCCCCATCATTGTTCGGATTTGGCATTGGTTGAGATGGAAGTCTACCTTCTTCCCTTCTAGCCAAAGAGAGAGAAATCTGATCCAACCTCTGCTCAAGACGGTTAATAGAATGTCCATGTGCATTGACATCCTTTTTTACTTCATCCAGGCTTCTTAGCCTTCCTAGCACTTCCTCCTCAAATTTGGAGTTGTAGCGTGGCTTTTGCTGCCCCTGTCCTTGCCCATCCTCATTCTGTTGTTTCCAGGAGAAGTTCGGGTGGTTCCTCCACTCGAGAGTGTAGGAGTTGGACATTGGGCCCTATTTTTTGCGGCCACCAAAGGAATGTAGAGCATTGACTTCCTCGTCTACAGTATCAACTGTCATTGTGGGCTGGCTGGAAGAGCTACCCGCTTGATTTTTCATCATCTGGATCATATCGACCATCATCTTCATCATATCTGGGTCGTTGGTATTGCGACTCGGAGCTACAGAAGAAGGTGGATGAGCGTAACTTTGATCACAATGCCCCCCTTTTTTGGAAGCACGGTGGCGGGAATTTTCTGCGAGATGCTCAAACAACAGCCATGATTCCTCGGGCGGCTTTGCCATGAAAGTGCCCCCGCAGGAAGAGTCTACATTATTTTGGCTCTGCTCTTCAAGCCCGGTGTAGAAGGCTTGAACGAGCTGCCACAGAGGAACCTCATGATGAGGGAAATCAGGAAGTAGCTTTTGGAACCTCTCCCACGCCTCGTGGAAGGGCTCGTTCTCTTTCTGAGAAAACGACGTGATGCACCTTCTCATATAAGATAACTTGGCGATGGGGAAGAACTTCTTGAGAAACTCATTTTTGATGTCATTCCACGAGACCAACTCCGGCTTCGTCACATACCACTCCTTGGCTTTCTCCTTGAGGGAGAAAGGAAAGAGTGTCCTCACGATTGAGTCGTCGGTGGCATCTGGAGTGCGGAAGGTAGAGCATGTTTCAAGGAACGCGTCTATGTGGTGGTAGGGATTCTCATTCTCCATACCGAAGTATGTAGGGAGAAGTCCCAGGAGTGCCGGCGGGATGGAGAACTGTTGACCTGGAATTTGGTCAACCAGAGTGGCGATGGGGGAGTTGTAGTTCCTCGGCGTGAAGTACTCATGGAGCGGGCGATGTGGCGGTGGAGGTGGCTGAGTATCTGCATTTCGGTTGTTCTCGGCCATCTCGGCCTCTCGGTGTAGGTTGCGGCGAGCTTGACGCCTCCTTCTACCAATCTCGAGGTCGTATACCACCAAGTCGTTGCAAGTCGAGCGCGTGCTACACATGCACAGCTGTCACCTGCACAAAGCACAAACAATCAACAAGAAACCAAGTTAGCAAACTAAGATGTAAGAGTAAATCAAAGAATCAATAATATCAATGGCGAGGGCAAAAGGAAAGGCTAAGCTACACTATCTAACTAGGTCGAGCACCTCTATCCCTGGAAACGGTGCCAGAAAGCTTGGTGCGTCCCCGCTAGTGGTGCTTTTACACCCCACGAGGTCGGAGCGCACTTGATATGGGATCTTATGCTTTCAAAATTTGTAAGACCTACACTAACTACCTACATCTACTAAGACACTACGCCCTCAAGCGCATGGGGTCATGTCGTAGTATAGGTGAGGCGGCAAGTACAGGGTTGATCCACAGAGATAGAGGGGGCACTAGAGTTAGACGGTACAAGGTACGTTCCTTTTGCGAAGCTTAGGGTTTTATGGTTTTAAAATGTTTTGGTTGTTGATTAAGCTAATGAGCAACTGAGAAATGCAAGGTGGAAACTAAGTTATGGAAGAGCAAGCAAAGTAGTAAACTAAGTTAACAAACTAACTAAGCAAGAGCAAGAGCCTAAGTTAACACTAAAGAGAAAAACTAAGTAATTAACTAGATTAAGCAAAAGCAACTAAACTAGACTAGCATGAACAAGCAAACTAAGCAATTAGGGTTTTAAGCAGTTGATTAGGGTAGGTGGGCCGTTTGGGGGATGTAACTTTGATATTAGTTGGGGGAGATCATTAAACATGCAAGGTTCTCATTTCATATCTAGATTACCAAACCAAACAACAAGGACAATGCCATTAGAATATACCCTATACTACTAGTAGAAGACTAGGGTTAGGCGTAATTCTAATGGGATTAGCCAAATCTAGGTTTCTAGGGTAAGTGATAGTGAGTAATTGAGGGTTGAAGGTAGAGATGGGAGTAGAGATGAGGGTATTTGACCTCATGCCACTAGCCACTCTAGCCTTTAGAAGGCCCTAGGCAATTGCATCACTCTCACTTACACTAGCTACTTAAATCTCACACTCACTTGTAGAAGGAGGGATGTGTATGTAGGACCAAAGGGAGCTAGCTAGGGATCCACTAATTGGACCTAGGAGCCAATCCTAAGATTGCCACATACACTCCAATTCCTCCTAGAAGCTAAGTGTCATCAAACATCTCAAAGAAAGTAATCAATGTTAAAAGCACAAACCACATGCAATAAAATAGGAAATGAGATAGAAGAAAGAAGCAATCATCATAGATATGAATTAAGTTCATAACAAGCAACTTTCCCCCAACATGGTATCAAAGTCACATTTTAAATCCCAAACAGCCCACCATAAGGGGCTTAGCTAGACATGATCAAGAAAACAAGAAAAGAAAGGGGTAGAAGAGGAAGAAACTCCATGAAGCTTGATGAAGTGGCCTTCTCCTTCACCTCCAAGCTCCTGTAGACGTCCTCCCTCCTCTAAGGGTGCAGGAATGCATGAAATGGTGGGGTATTATGGATTAAAAGATAGGAAACTAGGATTCCATGGTGGAATGAGGGTGGAAATGGTCGATGGTGAGCCAAAATGCAAGGGGATTGCACAAAGAGCTCAAGGATGGAGAGTGGAGGCTAAGAACAGCTAGGGGGCATCTAACCTTCGTGCCCTAGCCACCACCTATGTATATATAGGTGGTGGGGAGGCACTAGAGTAAGTGGGGAGTAGTTTAGGAAAAGCAGTGAAAAGTAGGGTAGGGTCGGTGGATCACCACGGTCGTGTTGATGTGCCACGACCGTGGTGAGGGTAGTAGGGAACGGTCGTGGGGTGGTAGAACGGTCGTGGTATGGAGGGAGTGGTGAAAAAGTGAAGTATGGTGGTGGCCACGGTTGTGGCGGAGTGCCACGGTTGTGGTGGGTTAGGGGCACCACGGCCGTGTTGGGTGACACGACTGTTTGGAAGGAGGGAGAGGTGGTCGCGGCACAGCAACACAGTCGTTTTAGTCTTCATCGGCCACGATCGTGGCAGTGGGCCACGGTTGTGGCGATCTGGGGGTGACAACCTGTAACTAGATGCAATAATTCCCACGATCGTGGCAAGGTACCACGGCCGTGGTGTATTCAATGGCCATGGTCGTGGCAGGTGGCCACGGTCATGGGATTCTGTGGAATTTCCCTGTTGAACTTGGCACTTCATTGCTAAAAAATGCACGACCGTGGCGTTGTGGCCACGGCCGTGGTGAGGTTGGCCTCACTTAATTACACCTCAATCTTCGTCATTTTTAGATGTCTTTGCTTGGGGACGATTCTTGACCATTGGAGGTAGGTTGAGGGAGACTTTGGGGCCTTCTTTGGGTCCCTCCATGAGTGGGGGAACCCTAGAACTCCTTCTTTCTCTCTCTTCCATCTAGCATGGTTCAAGTACCTGAAAAACAGTGCAAAGAACATCCATAAGCATATTTGCAATGATAACCATATTAGGGGTAAAAAGCTTGTAATCTACATGTTTAGATGTGACTTAAGTACAAAATGGCACAGGATGGAGCCCTAAAATAGGGCTACATCAATAAGTAGTAATGATTATGGAACCAACTTTCCTACCAATTGTGTTTTATCTTGAACTTTACTAAATTTTGTTGATCATGTAATGGAATGTGCACATGCTAGCTACAATAATATATATATATATATATATATATATATATATATAAATATATATACACTATGAATAATTCACAATGTGACCAACACAGTTTGCTCATATGATGTTTAAATGTGATGACTTTTTTAGCTGAAATCAATTGATGATCCATATACATTTAGAATCATAATAATACCTACCTCTATTCTAGACTCTTCTCTTTCATATGTAGTTTCCTTATTTTCAAATCGTAATCATGTTGTAGTGGCCTTTGGAATGAACATGGTTTATGTACATGTAGTTTGTTTTTCAGTAGTGGACTGTTTGGAATGTGTTGGATGTTGTCTTGGTTTGGATTTGTACTAATGATCAATGAGTGAACATTCCCATTAATTTTTATACATAAACAAAATTAAACATTACCTTTTCTAGGGTCCACACTAGTCAAATTGGTATTTCATGAGAGACATTTTATCAAATATTTTGGCATCACAGCTAGTGAGAGATCATGTTTCACACTAAGATCAACCAAATGTATCTAATGTTCCCTTATTGGTTAATAAATTGTTATGTATAATCATGTAAAATAGAGTTCTTTGAAGGTGTCTAGGAAAGTAAATATTGGGTTATTGGAATAAATCACCTAATAACTAGTTGTTATGAATGTTCTCCCCCCCCCAATTACAATAAACTACCTAGACAAAAATAATGTAAGACTTGATGATTCCTACAATGAAAACCCTAATCCTCTCATCACTATTTAACTAGGGATCCAAGTGTCAACTCATCAATTGGGGATCTCTTGTCTCCCTATTTCATTCCATAGGAGAGGATCTTTACTAGATCCCTATTCACTACTAAGGATACATGCATTCAAAATTGTAAAAGTAAGAAGCCAAGTAGTGAATGAAATTAGGAATATGATACTCTATGTCATCTTGCCAAAATATTGTTAACAAAAAGAAACTTTATGTGCAGATGAAACCATCAAATAGTAAGCATCCACCCTCATCTAAGGAGTTTTGAAATGCCAACCATAGTGTAAATAAATGCAAGAGGAACAAAGAGGCAAGTTTCTAGTAACTCGTACTTGTGCAAATATGTGGTTTTTGAAGAATGGGAGGACAAATAGGAGCATTCATTTCTCGATTTGTGCGTGTCATCCTTGTGCAGGGGCCATGCTAATCTTCTCTGTATTGTTCCAATTTTATCGGATGTCTCTAAAGAGACCAAATAAGAGCATTCAAACCCCTTTTGTATGTAGCTCTCCAAAATCATTTCAATAAGGGTTTAGCCTTAGTGCCTTTATCAAGATTGAACATAAGCCCTAATGGGGATAAGTCCTTATTGAGATTATGGATATGGTTAATGCCTATATGTTATACATGAAGCACCCCTTATTGTCATGTTATTTTTCTAAAGAGAGAAAGAAATCTTTACCTACCATTACCTCAAAGGTACAACTAAACTTTAGAGTAAGTATCTCACATATAGAGGTATATATATATATATATCCATGTATTGGTTATAATACACAAGTCTTAAGTGCCCATTTCCTTCTTGTATCTAACAGGAAGGAGAAGGGATGTAAGTGTAATGAGATCAAGTGATATGGTGTGACTATTGTAGATTATGTAGATATTTAGGATGTTGTACACTACATATTTTTAAACAAAGGAAGTTAGAGTAGGAAATTTTATTGATGATTCGAATCTCACCATTAAACTCCTAGACAAATTTTCAAGATGAGAACTTTTAGGAAATATCATGATTTATCCGTCTAGATGAATCAAGTCTTGGTGATCCAAAAGCCTCCAAGTCTAGGGTACCTTCACTTATCTGATAGTTTTTTTATAGTAAACTGAAGAAAAATTATTTAAATAGTTGCTATCATTTCCATGGGAAGGGTTAGAAAAACCTCCTAAAGGTAGTAAGAAGTCTACTTGTAGAATAAGAAATAAGGACATGATAACAAGTTTATGTACCCTAAATGTGTATGTTACATTGATTCACATGCGAGTATCAAAATGAAATATGCTCTTCATTAAAAGATGAAGGGATATAATATTGTTGGTAGTATTGGTGTACCCCATGAAATTGTGCACCCAAGTTAGTCATGGATCATGTTGTTGCTCCAACAACCCCAACATAGACCATTTTTTTCATAAATAGAAATTGAGACTCCCATGAATGAGCATGAGTTTTCTACCGTTAGTAAAATACTAGACATTATTTGTTAGATTGGAACATGGATTTATCTCTCAAAATCTTGTACCTATGCTAAAAATAGAAATCTGAGATCTTATTTATGTGTTAGATGTTACTACTCCAATTAGGAAAATACACCCATAACCATAAAATAAACAATAACTTCTGACTAAATATAAAAAGGACAAACCCTCCAAGTCACTTGATTCTTCTATGTAAGGATGAATTCAGTATCATTCTAGATGTGGATTTTTTTTATAAAATTTTATTCAAGGGGCAACAAAATGATCATCTTCAAACCTAACCTCCCTTCTCGAGTCATTTTTGGCATAAAGTACCATCATATAAATGTTCTTATTCCATACACAAAATATCAAAAGTTGTTTTCTATTGATTGTCAAGCCTTTCTACCTATATTCAACTTTGGATAGAAATGTGAAATTCATGGCCTATGATTATGTAGAACTTAAACCTAGTGAACTCGACTATCATGTTTATGACCTTGAGATAGAAATCATAGTATATGACCTAAAGATATGGGGACACTATCTGTACAGGGAAACTTCTTGTACATATTTACTAACATTAGAGCATCATGTACTTACTCATAAGAACCTAAACCATAGATAGATATGATTGATGGAATACTTGAAATATTTTTCTATCACTATTTCCTAATACCCAAGTAATGTCAATATATTTGATGACACCCTTAACTATGATATTTTGATATGAGCATTTTATTTTGTCTCTGTGTGGAAGAGCATTGAAGCTATCAGTGAGTGGACACCCAATCTTATGTACGATAGAGTCATACATGCCCATACAAATATTATAACAAGATTATTGATCAAGTTCCTATAAAATCATCAGGCGAGTGTTATTTAGTGGAAGTCATGACCTTGATTTAGAAGTTGTCAAGTAACTTTCCAATCAATATCTATGGAGGGTTTCAATAATACAATCCAATTTGGATTCCAAAGTAGTCCTATCTTAAGAAAAGGATAGTACAATAGGAAATTCAATCTATATATATCATAAACCTAGGAATGACAAATGTGTATAAGGACTGTTAGTTTTTCTTTTGGTAGAGACAAATGAATCCATACATAAAATACTTTGTGTACAAGCTCCTCTATTTTTGATAGGTGAGGGTGGATCACTAGAGTCTGAATGCAGTGTTTTAAGAATTGGAAATCCCAAAATGGAAATGTGATTAAATAAATATGGATTTCATTGTCATTTCATTCTTAACAGAAAGGGTTTTGACAACAACTTGGTTGTATTAGAGCAGTTAAAAAGATAGCTAACTTCTTACCGATGAAGACTATGTAATAATTATAAAATTAGAAGACATGTACATCTAGTACATAATGTGTCACAGTGCATCCATGTTCATTTTCATAAAACAGACCCAAAAGTAAATTCACATATGTTGAATATGGTTTGGGTTGAGTTGGATGCCATATTAAGTTACAATTGTCATAACATCAACATATAGGAAATAAATTTGAGAATACCATCTATATATATCAGTTATGATTATCTGTCTTGGATCAAGGTGGATAATGAGATCATTACTTGTTTTGGATAGAATGTACATTGAAAATAGCTATCAAGAAACTATCACCATGCCCTCATATGAAGCTATTTATGGAAAGCTTTGTTGATCACATCTTCATAAATATGCATTAGGGAGAGAGATATTAAAATAAATAGTAGGACTTGAAGTTGTACTAAGATATGGAATATTTAATGAATTAATGAATGAGGTAGGCTTCAGATTGTAGGAATCCTTATTTTGAGGTGAATCCAACTTATGATCCATTCTTCCCAAGTAAATATTTAGTCCTAAATATATGACTCCTAAGAAATTTTCAAGAAAAGGGATAAGATGAGTCCCATGTATGTGGAATTATCTAAAGTTCTAGAGTGTATCGAAGAATATATGTATCGTATATTTTGTCTTCATAGTATAGATAAATGCAAAATGTTAATTGTGTTTATATTGTGATAAATTATGTAAAATACATGGTAGAGTTTTAAAGTGATGAGATCCTAGAGCTAAGATGTTATCTATACTATGAGAAGACACTAGTGAAAACTCTCCAAAAGGTTGAGAAATTATTAATTAAATGGATGGATATGCTTAAAGTTCTCTAGAAACAACATAATGATGATGATGCATCATGGAAGCTCATTTAAGACATGCATGGGATTTTTTCAAGTTATATCCTAGTGGATACATTTTGAGAGTGGAATTTCTTTCAAGGAGGAAATAATACATCAGAATAAATATTTATACTCATTACAACAATATTAACACTCTTTTCATATCGTTATATACACTAATTAGGGTTCGGTTATTTGAACTCTATTAAGGAATAAAGTTTTCATTCAATTCTTAAATATGAGTAATATGTATATGAATGATCCCACAATTACCAATAATCTGATTTCCTTCCGATTAATATGCAATTTCAAAAATATCCTTGCACAAATGCACACACAAACACACCCACATTATATATATATATATATATATATATATATATATATATATATATATATATATACATACATATATATATATACACATACTTTGTTGAATGTATTGATAGATTGGATGATATGATAGAGAGATGGCCTACACATAAGACATCTATGGCGGGCCGAGCTACTCTTATTAGATCAGCTATAGAGGGTCTTCTTATCTTCTGGGTCCAACAAGGTGAAATTTCGGGTGCCGTGCTTGAAAGAATGGAGATGAAAATCTCAAACTTTATTTGGGTAGGTGAGTACCATCCCATGCGCTATGCTAGGCTGGCCTTGCCTAAAGATGAAGGGGTTTTACAGCTGAAAACTCCAAGGGACATCGCCAGATGGGGGACACTAAAGAGAATTATCTTGTACCAGACAGGTGGCTCAATATGGGGGAGATGGATGAGAGACAGATACCCACAAGGACTGGATTTTCAGCCTCGTACCAGAGAAGGCATTTCATGCACCATTCATATGATGAGGAGTCTATGGCCACATGTCAAGCACCTTTTTTTTCTGAATCATGCTGGAGAATGGCACATGCAAAATCCAAAAGATGATTTCTGGGAGTGTAACATACTCGAACCTAGTCTCATAACCTAGACCCACTTCTTTTCTAGGCTATTTTCTAATGTGTTATTATCTAGTAGTTTTACCCCAAAAATTTAAATGTATTAAGATGAAATACTTAAATAAATTCACTACTAGGGTTTGAGGTGAAAATTTACCAATTTATGAGTCTTGAAATTACTTTGACACTATAAAACCTTACTAAGTGTAGTTGATGAAAACAAAATATAAAATGATGTATAAATAAATTAAGAAAGACAATGAATGCATAATTGATTAATTAACACACAAGGAAGAGATAAAATACTAAACATTTTTAAAAGGAGAATCTGACTCTAAAATGGGATTCCTCATGTCTTATTTAATCTACCTACAAAATTTCATGCCAATCAAACTTTATTTACTCCTCCAATACAATTTGAAAGAGACATATTCTACATACCCTAAGTTTGATTGCCAAGTCAATTATTACATTTATTGCCATCCGTTACTTCTCCCCCAAAACCCAGTCACGCGGCTTAGTCCTTCACGACTCCTTCCTCTTCACAACAGACGCCGCAGACAGCGGATCTGTATTCCCTCTTCTCTTCCTCAACCCACGGCTCCTCTTCCTCCTTTTCTTTGCTTTCCTCTTCTTCTATTTCTCCCCCGCCCTTCCTCCATTTGCTCTTCCTCCACCTGTGCCCAGTAGCACCAAGTGATGCTGAGAAGCCCTGAGCGTCGCCAGGCAGTGGGGGCAACTCCAGACATCACAGATGACAAATACTAGTTCCCATCTTCGTTCTCCCCCAGCCTGATACCCCAACAGAGGCAGTGCTTCTTCCCCACCGCGGATCTACAGATGCAAGAGGCTCAACACCATAAATCGTCGCCAGCCAACTTGACAATGAGCGACGGAGGTTGCTGGTCGACCAAGTGTGATGGCGCATGCCCCGCCATCTTCAACTTTGGGTCGCCACCATCACTCGGCAGGTTCTAATCACTGAATCCTCTGCTTCTTCCATCTCAGAACTTGCAACCATAGAGGACGACGTCACCTGCAATCATAGATGCTACCTACAACGTACGGAGGTTGTGACCCTCGACCCTCATCAATTTGCAATGCCGCCTCCTCCTCCTCTTCATCTTCTTCATCTTCCTCCTACCTCCCCATCGTGATCACGCCAACAGATCCTAGCCGCAACAAACAATGGCTCTCCATCAACCACCACGCATACAGGGCCTCCATCACCACTGAACTCCTCCTCCGCCTATCTTCCTCCTCTGTCACCATCTGAAACCAACAAAACCTGCAGACCACCTCACACCCACATCCACAGCAGCCTACAGCCTCCATCACCTGGAATGTCACCATCACCACCCCCCACCACCATAGGGATTGCCAGTAACTTCTTCTCCCTCATCCATCACCTCCTCTTCCTTCCCAACCCTCTCCGCCTCCTCCCTCACGCCCTGTCATGCGCCAAGTCAACAGGAAGTCACTGCCACCAAAAACCTTGACAGCCTCGGCCATGGTAGACACCTAACAACAACATCCTTCATGCCTTGCCTTTCTTCATTGCCACTGCCCCTTAAACCTCACCTACAACCTGACCTACACTCGTTTCTGAAACCATCTCTTCACTCAGACTCCCATGGCCTCGTCACAGTTCCTTCCTCATCAAGTGAGACCCCGTCTAGAACACTGCAAACTACATCCAAGCCTATAGATGCTCAAGTTCACAGGAGTCTGCCAGACCAATCCAAGGGTGACTCACATCTCCTTCGCCAATGTTTCAGGAGGTTGAAGGATCGAGCACAAGATTTCCTTCTCCCATCATCTACCACGGGAGCTGCCACTCCAGGATAGTGGTGACCTATTTGAAGAACATGTAAAGTTCTGGACAGCTCCTAATCTACCTCATCACTGTACAACATGTCCAGAATCGATCTACATAACTTTTTACTCAGTTAATTCTTGCTTCTACTAGCATCATTTGATGGGAGGAACCAATCTATCTATGGTTCCATTGAGGATCAGTCAACCGAAGGTCAGTATTTCTCTCTACAATTCTAATTCAGAAAATCAATTAGATGATGAATGAAACTGTTAGACTAATGGCATTGGTCAGTTCATTCGATCTTGCACCCTCAAAACATATACATAAGTATATTAACATCCACATAGATAAGTATCTATATTAAGCATTCTACACCTATATTAAGTAATGTATTCAATGAACCAATTTATGATTCATTAAGATGGTTTCTAGATGACTTTATATTGAGAAACTTGGTTATGCTAACGAATTAGATTGGTTAGATAAGTTGTTAGGAAATTATTTACAAACTTTATTCTTGTTAATAAGAAAATTTAGCAAACTTATATCATTCTTCCCATGTGCCATACAAATCCTAGATTCCCATATATGTGCATATAGATTCAATGATTATTAGTAATGCATATGGAGATTAGAAATACATATGTCGAGGTTTACCTACTTTGAATGCGATGGGATAGTATGAGATAGGGAATATTACTAGAGAAGATTTCCATGTAAACACGAGCATGAATGAAATCATGGTTAGTAGTAATATCAAAGTATACTTAAATTATCTAGACAGTACATACTGGTATTAAGAAACTGATATAAAATGTGTATGTACATATACATGCTAAGTATGATGCTAGGATAATATGGATTCACATTATATAGAGCAAGAATGATGTTACCAAACTTGAATTGGAATAATGCATACTGTTACCCATAAATATATGTAACTTAACCCTAATTAGACTTAGGTGGCCAAGTATGGATATTAGAACTAAAATAGATATCTATGAATCATATGTTCAATTTTATAGGTTGAAAACCCTAATAGACCATTGGGTGATTCGGCCTAGGGTAAGAACGATATGAAAATCTATAATGAGAATGTATACACATGTTAGTTTTTGTTTGACTAACATACATAATATATTTCTAGGATGAAAACTCGACCTCACAGACCAAGTATATAGATTGAATAAAGCCTTAGTGGTGAAAGATCAGGTATGTACATTCTCTATTTTATTTTGGGCATTATTTGACTGAACCTACATTTCATTAATGAGGCATCTCTTAAACTATCAATTTTATTTAAAATCCAATTGTTGGACATTCGTACTTGCTACTTTTGATTCATATTAATTTATGTGATTGCTGGAATATTCATTTATAATGGGCCTTTGGACCCCTCCTTCTATGATTGCCATTTTATGTGAAATTGACTAAAATTTTAGTCTTGCCACTCTATTTATGCATGCTACGTGTTTGACTAGAATATCTAGAATAGTGGTACTTATGTACAACCATACTTATATAGGGTGTGCGTATTCCGCCCGGGGTGTGCGTTTCCCCCTTGTTTATTTTTAGGCCATGATCCTATGGTGTTATGGACCTATTTTAGGTATATTTAGTCTACATTGTTATGCATGCAAATATTCGTTGTTTAATATGAATCTGTGGATGATTGTTATGGCAAGACACACTTTATTATCATGCTTGCAAATCTGAATTTAATATGCCTCATTTCTTTTGATACTTTTCTCTTGAACATTCCTAAATGCAAATAGCCCCCTTTTCTTGTGGGAACATCTTTCTTCTAACACTTTTAACTCTATATAATGCCCAAAGTGTTTTATATATGTACATACTCAGCCTTTGCTGACTTCTTTGTTGTTTCCTATGTTCTGGGTGATGTTCCCTTCCACCCAGGTTTAGGTGCATTAAAGATCAAGGTTGCTCGAAGATCATATAAAGAGAATTGTACTTAAGGATAGCTTGGAATGGCTGGGTTACCCTCTGTTACTAGATTTAGTTGTACTTAGTTCAAGTTTTTGTAATCACCTTCTATGGTGAGGCACGATTGTATAAATGAATCATGAAGTGACTTTGTAATAGTTTTGTTTCCGCTACTTTATTATTACATGGCTCTTGTGTTATATCATTTGAGTGGATCCCCTTTCGGGTCTCACTCTTTACAGGGAGATCACAAGGACAAGGGCTGAAAAAGACGGGATTATGGCTCGGATATGGGATGGTAAGCAAATTCCCAAATGGTCCACATGTGTTTTCAAAATTTTACATGGAGCTTTGGCGACTCTAGACAAAGTACATGAGTAGAATAGTAATATTTTTGTCACCTATTACTTATGCAAAGATAAGGAGGAAACCCATAGTCATCTTTTTGGTAGTTGCAGCTTCATGAAGATCTTATGGGAGAAAATCTGCAAGGAGTTCCTACTACGAATAGAGCTGAATGAAGACATAAAAAAGATGGTCAAACGTTGCGCCAATGAGGAGAAGAAGCTTCTTCTGCTTGCTGCCATGTGCTTCCATGTCTGGAATGAAAGGAATGCTCACAAGCATGGGGGTTTATATAGTAGTGTGAGTACTATTGCTGCAAAAATTTGTAAAAATGTAAAAAAGATTTTACGTCTTAGCTAGATGTGTGAGTTGCTCACGTACACGTTGTATAGCGAGCAAAGGGCTATATGTAACTCTTGACCCTCCTACATTTGTAGAGGGGAAGTCAGAATATATTTACCTGATTCCGATATATATATACACATACATACATACATACATACATACATATATATAGGCCTAACATAGAGGGACCTCAGTCCATAAGTTTTTTTTCAATGTTAATCTATAAGACAATCGATATGTATTTTAGTAGAAAATCGTTTGACAACTCAAAGACACAAAAGTCCCATATGACCTTTTTGTAATTATTGGAAATTTTATCCATGCATTAAATCTGGGTCATGGTTACTAATAAAGAAACACAACCAGCCACTAGATTATAATCGAGTTCCATCTTATTCTCGAATATGACAACTAATGATTCGTTTTTAACCTTGAGAATTTTTGGGCTAAGAGCAGCGTCACCAATACAAATTTAGCACATAGAGGAGTCATCATGAAACACATATAGTCTTTTCCTCCCCCTCATCTATATGAGAACAATGGCCTCTCTCTTGACTCACATATTCCTTGGATCTATAATGATCAAAATAGAGGTAGATTATAATCTCCACTTAATCCCGGTGGAAACACCTTATCCTATCTTAGAGCTTTGTCTATAAATTGTTGATGTAGAATCTCTAAGATCCCATTTCACACCCTTTTTATCCTATAGTAGCCATGATTTGGTAAACCTCTTATGCCTTTTATACTCTCTTATTTCATATATGACTTATTAGTGAAACCTTATCCACGCTTACTCATGGCAATTTACCACCACTATTAGCTTCACCTGATATGAGGATAATCATTTAGTATTTTCTTAATTTCTAAGAGGGAACCTTTTCCTACATACTAACCTTCTTCCTATGATCTATACTTATCTCACCTTTACTTATCTTATGTGCCTATGTCACCTCACCACCATGCACCACAAGGACCTTTTAAAGTTGGAGATCCCAAGATTTTAAATTAGATCCCTTATAGTGGGATCCAACCATCACTAAATTAGAATCTACAATTTTCCATACAGTGACTAGATGGATCCTAGTTGTCTCAATCATGCAGTGCCTCATACAGATGAAGGGTACATGCACAATTTGAAGAACCAGTAGCCTAGAAAAGAAGAACTTCTCAGATCAGAATGTCCTCATTATTAAGGTTAGCCTTTTTTCTCATTTGATATCAAAAAAAGACCTTAAACCCTAGGATATTCATGGGATTATAGGAAAAACTCCTAAATTAGCAAAGTTTAAGGGTATAGTGCAAGTAATATATGTAATAAAATAAAATTTGTTAAATATTCAAACCATGACAAAATTTTGAATGATAGGGGAAAATTATGTACCCATACCTATTGGAAATCTTGGCCTATCTACCACTTATGCTCTCTTTGAATATTACATTCATTATGGAACCCATTTTTTGTTAGGTACATGTTCTCTTATTATTGTTAAGTATTTATATTGACCATATAAGGTATTTTTACATGTGTACTACTCCCAAACATATGCATAACAAGTTGAAAACCATGCATAATGGATTATATGCACAACATATACTTGCTACAAAGTTTAAATTATATAACTTCTCCTACTTATTGAAAAAAATGGTGAGTCAACTACATTTAGAATCATGGGCTAAGGACATTGGGATGTCTAGCTCTTCATTATATACTATTTTATTTCTTGAATGTTTTTTTTCATTCCTAGATTGACAATGATTAAATAGTCTTTGGACCTAGTTTCTTAATTTGTGTGTACTTTATTACTCATTAGTGGGATTTTTGAAGTCTTTGAATGTTATTATAGTGTTAATTGTTTATAAAGATCTAAAAGTGAATGTGCTCAATAGTATTAATGTATACTTCAAAATAATTCATGCTTTGTCTATGGTTCAGTAATTACACATTCCTTTATGGAGTGTTTTATAATAAAGTTTTGGTCCATCAAATCACACCTACAAAAGGTGGTCTGGTCAATAGTAGCTAAGCAGCAAGCAACGTTGCAAAATATGTCATGTTCCAAGAAATAATAGTTATGTTCTGGTAAAAAGAACTAAAAGGAGATTGTGTTGTAGTATTTGAATGTGATAGGGATTATTCATCTTGTTCTTTCTCTCTATTCTTGAGTTGGAGGCTACATAGATTCAGTAGCATGTAAAATTTAAGTTATATGGTTTTAAAATTTGTCTGCATGATGGTTTTTGTGTAAATTACTCACTTATTTCCCCTTTTCATGTAAGGAAAGGATTTCACCATAAATATTTTGCTTATATTATACATATTTAGTTCTTCAAGAGTAGTTTTTCATCCTTGTTGATTCAATTTTTCAACTGACATGATTCTTCATAGTCCATTTTAGGGAATATCAGTTTTCTAATATAATAGGTGTTTTCCTTTTATTCTTTTACCTTAATACTTACCTTTTCTTTAGTAATGTTTGTCATGATTTAATATGTGTCATTCCTTTCCATGTATGTTGTTATAATTATTTTACCTAACACATATTCTTGCATTAGAGATGAAATCTACTTATAATGATGTTATGTAGGTTTTCTAAAAATGACTCCTATATAGATCAAAACAATAGTGCACATACTATTATCAAAAAAATACTTTACTAAAACAAGAGTATTTAACCAAAAATATTGGTTGAGGTTCTAAAACATTTACTTTAGAAAGAAAGGAAGAATACCTTAGAGAAAAAAATTTATAGAAATATGCATCATTGTTTACTTGTACTGCCATTCAAATATAATTCAAGATCAATATTTAGTGGAACCAAGCTCTCTTAAAAATGCTTGAGAGATTTGAACAAGTTGAGAATCGGGTCGGTTTTGATGATCAAGAAGAAATATGATAAACACGACGTCGACAAGGATACTAAGGTAGTTTACATTGCAAGATTGGATAGAGTTACACTATAAAGAAACAAGATATCAATGACAAATCCTTCTTTCTACCTATGAGCGGGAACAAAATCAAATTTTCAAAGGATGAATGGTGAAACAAAGGAAGTACCATAGAGAAAGATATTTCAGATGATTTACATGAAATGTAATTATCAAGAATGGTTATGGAAAATGGTGGATTAGATGAGGGGTTTTTGAAGAAATGGATCCCTAAGAATGAAATGAAAATTATTCGCCATTATGCTCTCATAGTCAAGATATTAGAGTATGGGAACACATTGGTAACGACATATTTAGTACCAACTTAGCCTATTCTACATTATTCAAAGTGTTATATATATCAAGTGCAATGGTATCACCAATAACCAAGATGCTCATGTGGACCCTTTCACATAATGCCATTCTCACAAATAGTAGAAGGATAACTGGCATACTGTCACTAGTAGCATATGTGAGGCATGTAAGGTTGTAGAGAAGACTAGCCTACACACAATCATGGATTGCAACCATGTATAGGATATATGGAGTAGTATATTCTTGTACATGAATCCAAATAATTTTTTTTGAATGGATTTAAAGATCTGGCTGAAGAGAAATCTACAAGTTAATGATAAACATTACATTAGTTTCCTGATAGCTTGCTAGTATATATGGAAGTGCAAAAATGCTTAGACTTTTTAATATTGTTCCAAAACCATGGCCCATCAAATAAACTATATATATGGAATGAAACCATCAACATGATTATTGTATAGTAGGTGGAGAAACCTAAAAAACATGATGAAACAAAGTATGGATGCTACCTACAAGTGGAAAGGTGAAGATGAATATTGATGCAACTTGAACAAAGAAGGATGCAATTTCTTATCATTAGAGAAGATGGAGACAATTGGTTAGGTGGATATGGATATACCATCTATACAGAAAGCACGTGTCAAGCCAAGTTGATTGCAGTAGTTGATCTAAACATGGAATTTAGGGCAAACCACCAAAGCATAATAGTCGAGACAGGCTGTAACTGACATGATACAAAAGCCACTAATTGCAAAACTAGGTATCAAAAGTGGATATCTAAGATTCATGAGAAATGAAAGATAATTGGGAAGTAAAGTTTGAATGTCTACTTTTAGCTATATCAACCTAATCACATCTAGAAAATGATTTTTGTAATCGTAGTAATACTACACATTTGCTTTGTTTCTCAGACTCAAACATTTTTGGTAATTGCCTCATTTCATATTTTTTAGTACTTAATCATTAATTTCCACATTGCACTCATCTTCTTACTCATTTTGTACACTACTTAATTTTTAGGATTCTTAGAATATAAATGTCTCTTTTCTTTTTCCTTGTCCTTCTTACCTTTTTATTTTCATTTGTATTCTCTTCTTTATTGACTTTGTGTTAGTCATACCTTCACCTTTGTCATTCAATCTTGAAGTTCCCCTTCTTACTACAGTTGTATCAATATGGTGAAGAGGTTTTTTTCCTTTAAGAGGTATTTCTCTAAAAGGTTTGCCTTTTATAAGCATGAATTATCTTTACTTGCAGAACATCCAGTGGCTAAGAAAGATTTGTGCATACTTTCAAGGCTGATGTTGGATTTCAATTATGCAATAAATTCTCTAGGGATGAAAATCCTAGGTTTTACCTAACTCAATCATACAGTGATACCACCTACAAGTGGATGGATTCATAGTATAATTTAGGATTAAAATCAAAGGGAAATGTTTTTAAGAATTGTCTGATCAAGTTAACCAAACAAGAACTAATATTTATTGTAAAATTTGGATTTTTTTTCTTAAAATAAGCTTAGATAATTAAGAGTCTAGTTAAAAGTTCTAGATTTATCAAGTGGTAGAAACATTAGCATGTATGGGTTTCATGACTTCTATATATTATTTACTCTCTCACGACATCACACACGCATAAACATAGTACATTGGGGCTGAATAAATCTATCATTACAGAATTAAGATTAAAACTGGGTAGATATTACTCTAATCTCCTTGATGTGTTACCTAGAGATCATGTATCTATCATCTCATGAAACACCTACTTGAAATTATCATCAAAGGTTAAACCATAATCTAATAAATATACTTGTTCTTAAGTTCAAAATTCATTACACCCAAGTCCATAAACATTCATATATGTTGTTCAAACACATAAACCATAAATAAATGTTAGATTCAAAATGTAAAATGGTTAACATGAGTTTATATTCAATAACATGGAAAAAAGAGGTAGCAGAATACTTTCCATACCCTAGTGAGGGGACAACTCACTTCTCATGAGAATAACAATATAAACATTGTCTATTGAACAAAATGCCATAGTGACAAAAGAAAACAAATGAGAAAACATGATGTATATATGCTTGTATTTTTTGCTTAGGGATGTCCTTGAGAGAAGCATAGTACCACAATAATCGAATAGATATTAGAGAAGAGGTTGATTGTTGTTGAATGGTCAGTCAATATAGCTAAGATAGCCAAACCTCAGTTGGCCTACAGATAGAAAATAGGCCAATCTATCTAAGTGGAGATTGATCAAGCTAACCAAAAAAGGAAGTCAATCGATCCCTAAAATGGTGTTGGTCATTCAATCTTCTACTATCAAGGCTAGATTCTTAATTAGAGGTGAATTTTAATCATTTGACATATCTCTTTATAGGGCAGTCAATTGAGATGTGGAGTGGAGGAGTTCTATTGATCTAACTCTTTTGAGTCGATCCATCTAAGTGTAGTGTAGGCCAATAGAATTTTCTATTTCGGAGGAGGTTAATCAAGCCTTACAATCGATGGATGCAAGGTGGAGCTTATGTATAGAGTTTTATAGCCTTTTAGTGTCTTCAAATGATTTTCGGTGGAGGCAAAGGCCTTCTAATTATGAGAGCAGAGAACAACCTCTAAGGAATGTGATGTAGTATCTATAGTAAATGCATCAACGTGGAGAAGACAAAGGGTTGCAGGATTTGGATTGTGCATGAAGGTCGATCAATTGTCATCAATCAAAGGATCTAATTGGAGATGGTCAATTTCTACATGGCTGATGGGTGGACCTTGATCGGGTGGTCGATTGAGGTGATAGACTAGTGGATCTCTATCATTTGCAAATTGATTGTTTGAAATCAATCAGTGGTTGGTCCTTGACTAGTATAGCTTGATAAGAGGACATAGATTAGTGGAGGTTGATTACCAAGTCAAGTTAGGTGGTCTATGCAAGGGTTCGATCATGTCTTGAGTCCAAAATGTTAATTAATTTGCTTTTGAACATGTGCCCAAAATCCCTTTTGGTCCAAAGCACTACTCCAAAACTTATGAAAGGCATCCTCCTCTCCATTCCCACCTACTTAAGGGAAGTTGGATCACCTATGTCATGTAGAAATGGATAATGTAAACTCAAATCTACAAGGGGAGTCAAGAAAAGTAACAAAACCTTAACAATTTAACATGAAATATAAATAGAACTACAACAAATTATTTATGGGTAAATTTAAAGAGAAGAAAATGTAGAAATATACCAAAAATGTGACTAAAATTAGGATAAATATGCATTCATCATTAACCACAAACATAAATGTTGCTCATCCTCAAGTAACAAAAAAACTAAAACACTCACCAAATGAATACTTTCTACCCAAGCAACTACCTTACTTTCACATCATACTCATTTCCCTACCACCCGATATGGCCAAGCTTCCCCACTTCCTAAGATCGTGTAACACATCAATCCATGTCTTCTTCTCAAAAAAAAATTCCAGAAACATTTCCTTATAACTATCCCCAATTGCCAACCATGACTATGAGTTTCATCAAATTATAGAGGATCATGTGAAACAACAAGTATGTGTATGATTGTGACAAAGTGAGTTTTTATAGTATTTTTCTCTCTTAAAAGTTTATTATCAATTGTTTTGACCAAAAATGCCCTCATACACTTCCCTCACTTAATTGGACAAATAAAAGTCACAAATTGCAAAAGATATGCGAACCCTAGTATGCTATTATGATAAAATACATATGCTAATGTATTTAGCATTTTGAACACATCAAATATTCATTTTTGGACCCCAAATTTATACCATAGTTGCATTTTGAAATTATTGAGCTACCCCTAAAATTTCATTGCAATTGGACTATCCAATTAGGAGATATAAAGAATTGAAATCAATGTATATAATAGCTTTTCGAAATTGTTGGACCCTGGCCCGGATCCGGATCCGTGGAAGAGACAACTGAGTCGTCCTCCTCACCCGTTTCTCACGGAGCACGGCCTACTCAGTAGTGCCATCCTTCAAACCCTCGTCTCTCTCTCACCTCTCGATCATACCTCGTCAAAGTTAGCTCCTCAGGTCTGGTTTCTCCTCGCCTTTCGAACGAACCCAAAAAATATCCCTAACGATCAGGGATTCAAAAACGCCCAATGGTGGCGCCATGGAGCCGTTGGCCACTTGAAGGGGAGGCAACCCTAGGTCTTGCAGTGCCTATTTAAGGAACTTAGTAGCTCCGCAGCCCTTCCTTTAGCTGCAAAGACCCCTCAATTTCTCATCATCACTCCCCCTATTCTGCACCCAACTCCATATTCCTCAGCCTGAACCATTGCAACCTGCTCACACCTCAAAGCTTCTCCCTCCAATTGGTTCCGTCTATACCATCCTTGTGTTGAGGCGGAGGCATCCCAACACTCGCGGAAGGGGGTGTTGGTCCAGGGGCTGATACCGACTGGAGAAGTCTGCGACATCACCAGACCAGGATCCAACCACCTCCACGGACCACTTTTGCTGCTGCTTTGAGCTCGGGCACCTGCGCAGGACTCCATGAAGGACCGCAGATCTTCTCTCGACCCTCAGCTAATCAGCACTCGAGGTACCGTCGAACTGATCCCTTCTTTGCACTTTTGGTAGCTCATGCTCTGTACCTCCATCGGTTTTAACCTATGCTTCACAGAGTCACAATATTCTACCAGATAGTATCACCTCACTCGTAGCTTGCGCATACCCTCTCCTTTTTCCCATACAACCTCCCTTGCTCACAACACCATTGGAACAAACAAGGACCAGATTCCCTGTTCGGAACAAACAGCAGAATCCAAGAGCAACCTCAAGTTACTCGGACCAGGCCATGATCGTCATCTCAGCAATCCACAAATCGTTCGCAAATCCTTGGATCAATCTGAGCCGTAGATCCAGTCGGATCCGGCCATTGATCAAGGTAATTTCCTTTCCTTATTTATCTTAATCTATAGAAAATTGATTTTCTTAGAAAAATTCTAGAAGATACTATGAATATCAGAATATATCAAACCAATATACTATTTTGATCAGAAAATTATTATCTATCCAAATAAAATGCTACCAGGACCTAGATCCGTTGCCTTTTTCAAAAATAGTTGCCTAAGGCCTTAATGACCCCCTTAATTATAATTAATTTTTTATAATAGTTTTCCTTGATGATATCTGACCTTCTAAGGTGTAATTAACCCTAGATAGAACTATGTTCCTAAATAACTCGAAATCCTATTCTAAGTTGATAAATGATCAAAGGATTAGGAGAAACCCTAGATCTAGTTTCTCTTTCTACATGGGATTAAAGATATATCTTTATAACAAAATTAATATCACTAGATGATAATAAGTGATTATGATTGGTCTGAATCTTTAAAATGAACCCTGATGTTATGAATGGTTAATATGTTTAGGGTTGCTTTTTCCTTTTTCCAACCAGCTTGTAAACCCTAGTTTATGGAAATCTTCTAATTGATTAATTAAATGATATATTTTAAAGCAAACTAATTAATGACGGATCAGACTTGATAATATATTTAAACTCAATTAAAATATGGGAAATCCCTGATCTGGATTAAGATAACATAAAAAGGAATAATAACTAAGGACATATCTTAATCTTGGTCACATGGACCAATAGTAATGTTGTACCCTTGCTTCCTTTGCAGGGTGACTAAATTCTTGATTGATTCTAAATCTTTGGACATCTGATTTGAACAAGCAGGTACGTGGTCGTATAAGTATATGACTAGATTTCTGGTTGCCTATGATATGTATACCTTGAATGCTCATATTTGAATATTATTGCTTGGTTGACTAGTATGAGTTATACTTCGCCAAACCTAATGTAACATAAATGGTTATGATGGGTTGTAGCTACTAGAGCACATATCCTGGTGTGGATGTATGTTGCCTAACATGGATGTATGTTTCCTTGGCCCATGTTAGATGTATGATGATATTATATTGCCCACACTAGATGTAAGTCAAGTGCAATATGTGTAGTACAACCGCATCAAAATGATTGTAATAAAAAGGATGTTTACCTGATTTTTGCCTTAAGAAATGGTTTTATCTCTCCTTTCTTCTTGTTCAAATATTTTCCTTTATGCAACCTTATTAGTGTAACTTGTACCACGTACCAGCTCTGCTGATGTTTTGTTTCTCGTATTTTTCTAGGTGCAAGGAACAATTGACAACAAAGTGAAATGCATGCTCAAAGTACCTGAAGGCATAAAATAATAAACTTGGAGGATATATTAGATATATCTTTTCCTCTTATCTCATTTCTTACTAGATGTTAGTTTATTTCATTCCTAGTTGATGTTGAGGATGATTGAGATCATGTGTAATAAAGTTAACTCTCTCTCTAGAGCAATATTTTTCTCTCCATATGTAATGACTTTATTATCTTTATGAATGAATGTTTGTGTGGCATTATATGATGATGTGGACTTGATCTTGGCTCAATCTCTATTTTAGTTGACTACCTTAATCTCTTATATTTTCCCTTTTGACATCTATAGATATGAGTGCACGCATATCTATGAATGTCACTATGGAAAGTATATAGAAATTGGGGGACGTCACAATGATCCAACGTTGGCATGCATGAAAAGGAAAACAAAATGTGACACTCATTGTGTCCCTATGTGGAAAGCAAAGAGAAGTGGGTTTCTAAAAGATGTAAATCTCTCCTCTATTCAACTAAATATTGCATTTTTTTTCTTTTTTTCTTGAATTATTGTTAAGCTACTTGTTGTGCACATTGGCATCTTTTCTATGATTTCTGTGGTATTCTCCTATTACATTGATAGGGGTATGGAATAAGTGGATAGAGCAGGAAGGGGGTGTGCCACCTTGAACTTGGAATTTAGAACTTTTATAGATTTTTGTTTATTTTATTGGTGGATAGAAGTTAATAAGATGAAAGATGAACTATAGAAAGGAGGTAGGATCAAAATTACAATTTGGTGTACAAGGTGTCTTTGTTAGTCCCACTACACTCAAATAATAAAATGCTAGGGTAAAAGTGGTGATTCCATGAATTTGTTTCATTAGTTAGAATAAATAAGTGTTTGATCCCTATTGGTTTCTCAAATACCTACCATCTTTTCTAGGGAAACATCATGTCTAGGTTTCTATGCCACATATGGTGATTTCTAGTCGTTGTTTTCTTCTTCCTAAATTTGGTCATTGGTATGTGTTTCTTCAAATAAGGGTGGGTTAAATGATAAAGCGTGTATGGATTCAAGTAAAAAAATGAATCTAAGCTATCTAGATAACGTATTGATTACTCTGAAAAGGAAAAATATTGAAAAAATCTACCTAAGTGTGATGTATAAATGCAATGATGAGATCAAAAGTCAACACATATAAGTTTGAGGGAAAAGTAGAATACATACCACCCTACCTGCACCCTAAACAAAGAATTTTTTCATCCTCTTGCACACACTAAATTTGATATGGACGGGAAAAATTAATTCTAGTTGGACCATGAGCTTTAGTTGCTATCTATTCAACAAAAGGCATCCAACTACAATCAAAATTGTTATAACTAGTGATCTTATAATGGGATTCACTATCTAATTGATTCTATAATGACCTAAAGCAACAAAAAATGAAATTAACATGTCGGTTGTCTTTTGATAATTCACTATGTTTAACGCAATGACCCGACAATTGAACTCCAATCATTATGCATAGGTGGAAGAAGCATGAGCAATTGGTGGGTTGGCATGGTGTCTATTATGAAGTATCTTTCAAAAATTTGGCCTTTGATTTTTAATTCACCAGTACTCTCAATCTGAATCGTAATAGCTCCATCAAGGAGTATGTTCTTGATCATGAATGGACTCGACAACCAGATCCTTAGCTATCTTGGTGAGAGTTAGAGGTGAGAGTTGTGAAATACTACCTGGTCTTTGACCTGCATATCTTTGCTCATCAAATGGCCATCATGCCACATCTTAGTTCTCTCCTTGAAAATGTGTGTATTCTCATACACTATCTAGTGTAGATCTTCTAGCTCTTTCAATTGAAGCAGCCATTTTTTCTTTTTCCATATAATGATCAAAGTTGAGTTGTTTGATTGCCATAAAACCTTTTGGTCGAGATCCAACAGTAAGTGATAAGCCTTCTCATAAATTAAGCAAAAAAGGTGTAATGCATAGGGGAGTATTGTAAGAAATTGTGTTAGCCCAAGGTGCATCATTAAGTTTGTGATCCCAATCTTACCTTGTTTAACCAACTTTCTTCTCAAGAATGGCTTTGAACTCAGAATTGGAAACCTCCACTTGGCCACCCGTCTAAGGGTGATATGGATTATTCACACTGTGAGAGACATCATACTTATAAAGGAGCACTTCAAATCTATGCTCGAGGAAGTGAGATCCTCTATCAGAAATCATAGTGCATTGGACTACAAAGTGTGGAAGGATGATGTCTTTGAATAGCTTGATGACCATCTTGAACTCATTGGAAACTGTGGGGTTGGCTTTGACCCATTTGAAAACATAATGAGTTGCATCAAGGATGTAAGAGAATCCATAAGAAGTGTGGAATGAGCTCATGTAGTCCATACCCCAAACGTCAAAGACCTCCACTTCTTTCCAATGATTGAGTGGCATCTCATCCCTCTTGGATATATTGTTGGGTCATTGAATTGGTTACATGATCTGACATAGTTGTGAGCATCTTTGAAGATAGAACTAGAAAACCCCACTCTAAAGGACTTTGATAGCAGCCTTATTGGATCTCATGTGGCCTCTAGTAGGGCTGGAGTGACACTATGAAGGAATGAGAGGACCTTCCACTCCAAATATGCACAGGAAGTACGTCTGAGCATACTCAAAATAGATAAGGTTCATCCCAATAGTAATGACAAATATCTGACATGAACTTCTTTTTTTGTTCCATGTACTATCTGGGTGGAGGAATCTTACATTTAGGTAATTCACAAAGTCATCATACCAAGGGGTGAATGTGGTAAACTTCATTAAGTGATCATTACGTAAAGAGTCATGACTAGATTGGGTCACCATCTTAGATGTGCAATTGGATGAGATGATTGAGAAAAATATTTTTAGTTCCCATTTTATTCTTGATTTCTATATTAAATTATTGCTGCATTAAGATCCATTTTATCACCCAAGGCTTCACGCCCTTCTTTGACACTAAGTACTTGATGGTAGCATGATTGGTGTAGACAGTCACTTGCTATCCAATTAGATAGGAGAAATACTTATCAAGTGCATATACAATAGCAAGAAGATCTTTTTTAGTGGTTGCATAGTAATATTTGTGAGTTTTCCAAGTCTTTCTTAAATAGTAAATGACATGATGCTTCTTGTTGATACATTGTTCAAAATTGCACCTACATTGTATTCATTGGCACCGCACATGATCTCAAAAAAAAGACCAATATGGGGCACCAAGGATGGGAGTATAAATGAGAGATTCTTTTAGGGTGGGAACCTCATCATACAGTCAGAGTCCAAGATGAAGTCCACATACTTCTGGAGAAGATTTGTAAGAGGTTTGGTGATCTTACTAAAGTCATGAATGAACATCCTTCTAGAGAAGTTGATGTTTGCAAGAAATTCCCATACTTATTTGCATTCATTGGAGGAGATAATTTGGTAACCTCTTCTGTCTTCACCTTATCTATATTGATGTCTTTGGACCTAACACAATGTCCCACAATAATGCCTTCCTTCACCATGAAGTGGAATTTTTCCCAACTAAGAACCATATTTTTTCCAACATTCTAGAACTAGGGAAAGATGGCATAAGGCATGTCTCAAAATAATCTCCATAGAGATAGAAATCATCCATTAAGATCTCCATTATTTTCTTAGTAAGTCTGATAGAGATAGAAGACATTGATTTTTTCAAAGTGATAGGTGCATTGCATATATCAAAAGCATCCTACAAAAGGCATACATGCCAAAGAGGCATGTGAAGTTAGTTTCCTCTTGATCACGCTAGTTGATAGGGATCCGGTAGAACACAAAGTACCCATCTAGGTACCAGAAGAACTCCTAGTGTTCCCACATTTCCTTGAGTTCATGAAATGAAAGTGGGAAGCAATCCTTTCGAGTAGCACTTTTGAGTTTTCAATTGTCGATGCACATGCACCACCCTACTACATTGTAGGTTGGGATGAGCTCATTCTTATAATTCAAAACAACTGTAGTGCCTCTTTTCTTCATCACTACTTGTACATGATTCATTCATGGTGAATAAAAGATGGGACATACGAACTACGAGAGTAGTAGCTTTTTTTAATTCCTATTGAAAGACCTCCTTTATAATTGGGTTTATGTTGAGGTTTGATGGGGTAATTTTTGTTGTATATGATAGTAATTATATGTATACATAGGGATTGGATTACTCTAGTACGATTAGTCACATTATAGCCTAATCATGTCTTCCTTTTCCTAAGTTGTGTCAACAACATGTCTTCTTACATAGTAGTGAGATATGCATTGATGAAGACTACGTTAACCTTTTTCTCTTCTAGGAAAATATACTTTATCCCCTCGGGTAGAGGCTTCATCTCTCAGATAGTGGGCTCCTTGTGTTCTTATTCAATTATAGATATAGACTTGATCTCGTTAAACCCAATTTTAGGGTCTTCCTCAACATTTTCTAATTGGAAGAAAATTTGCTTCACATGTACATCATTTAGTTCATGAGCATTATGGTCAATGAGTATTGTCTCTAGAGGGTCTTCATAAGTAGGCTTCTCCTATTACAGTTGTTCCATCTTATGAATGCACTCATGAGGAATATTGTTCTTGGGAAAGGGTCCCTTAATACTTTCAAAGACTTAGAAATCAAGTGTGTATGTCCCAAGACTTAACGTTAAAGTTCTTGCTTCAACATCGATTAAGTCTATGGTAGTTGCAATGAATGATTGCCTAAAGATGAGGGGATATAAAAGGTCCTCATTGATGTTCATTATGAGAAAAATTATATAGGATACAAGATTTGGGACTCATACACACAGGGTTGTCTTGTAGAATCCCCATAGAGGTGGTCATAGACAAGTCAGTTGGTTGAATCACCATGCTAGTGGGGAGGATGTTGGTAATGAAGCCTAGTCTTTTGCACAAGTTGTACAACATGATAGAAATGTTTGCCCCCTGATCTGCTAGACCCTTTTGGTATTTGGGATCTTAGTGAAGTAGGAGATGACAAAGGATCTAGGATCCTTGAATTTTTTGTCATATCTTTCTCTGGATAATGTTAGACATCAACTTTTCCATCTTCACATTCTAGTACTCCTTTGGTCTATACTTGCAAGCAAGGAGTAGGTCCAAAAGGGAATTTCACCAAGTGAATCAAGGAAATAAATGTCAAATAGAGCTTCTTCCTCACTTCCTTGAAATTCATGAATCTTGATTCTATCCATGTCTGAGCTAGTTGGCTCTGCTAAGGTAGATGTAGCTTATAGGTAGGCTCAAGTGGGTAGTTGTAACACTTGGTTTCGCTACCTAAGGCTCTGGTAGAGTTTCAAGAATGACGACTGGCCCCACAAACCAACAATGGCCTTAACTACATGCTTTGTCCTCACTCACTTGAAATCTAAGATCAACTTCTTGATTGGTCACCCATCCTAGTACTACTCCAAGTTGAGCATGATTAACTTTGAAGTTCATAGTGATGGGCTCCCTGAAAAGGAGGCACACCTTGGTGATATGGGTATTCCAATCATTCTTTTAATATTCTTTTATATGAGGCCTCAAATAATGGTACGTTACAATATCCCCCACTTAGACTCTTGACGTCCTCATGAAGGCTCAACTATATGTCCTTATAACATTTCCCCATTTTAGTGTAGACTAAAAATGGCCCATGGACACCCAGCTCCCAATCATGGAATACTAGCATAAGGGTGGCTGCATCACCATGTACTGTTCTTTTTAACTTTCTCAGACCGCATGACTCAAGACTAGCATGCCACATTCCCATTTGGGGACCACCTACTAGAGAGGTTATAGATATGATACCATTTGTAATGCTTGGGCCCACTTCCCAAGGATCTAGTAGAGTTTTGTGAATAGAGATTGGCCCCATAAACCACCATTGGACTTAACTGTGTGTTTTGTGTTCCCAAATGCACAAGCTAGGATCAACTTCATGACTATTCACCCATCCTAGTACTACTCCAAGTTGAGCACGCTTAATGTTGGAGTTCTTAGTGATAGGCTCCCTAGAAAGAAGGTGTGCCTTAGTGATATGGGTAGTCCAATCATTCCTCTCGATATCATTTTATCTGATCCCTCAACTCCTGGGACATTACAGTAGCAACAGTTGATGTAGATCTTTGTTTCTTCTAATAATCACATGAGTTCTTTGTCTTCTGAGTTTTAGTCATCAATTCCATTAAAGTTACTTCTTCATCCTTATCCTTTTTCAAGATTAGCTTGTTGGTGATTAGGGTTTTTGGCTCTAGTAGCACACATCCAATTCATGGGGTCACAACTTCAATGGCTCCTTTTAATTCTTGGGTTTGTTTTCAAGTTGACTAGAAAATGAGCCTACCAGAGGGTGAATGGTGACAACCATTTTTGCTAGTTGATCCTCTATGGATATATTGTACGCATGTTGGCTTTATAGTACAATTCAATGGTATCTAGGCGAGCTTGATCAATAGAGACATGCGCATTTTGCTGGTTGCCCTATCCTCAGATAATTTGTTCATAGGTTTTCTATCTAAACTAGTTGTTTCATTGACTAAACTTGTTGTAGTATTATCTAGGATTGAAGTTGTTCAACAAATAGTTTTAGTAATGAAGGAAACCACGAGTAAATTGAATTTGGTTTTGATTTGGTTCTTACTTGATCTGGTGTGCATTTGCTTCCCTATCTAGATTCACATACTGGAAGCCTAGATGGCTTCTTGGTCAGTTGGGGTCATTGTAGCCTTGTCTTAGAATGGAGATAACATCACTAACTTCTTCAATTACTGGGATGCTATTGAACTTGGGTTGGTGCATGTCTACTGTGGCTTGATAGAGTTGATTGCACTCTAGACTTGGGTACCTCTTTGCACTATAGATCTAGAATACCTCTTAGGAAATATTTTTTGGGAAATAAGATGAACCTCTCTACTCATTCCTCTGGAAGAATGACTCAAGATTGTCTCATTTAAGGTATACCTTCAAAGATTCGACAACAGCCTTCAAATCATATTTATATTCTATCATAGTGTCCTTGAGAACTCCTATACAGTGATAAACCACAATTATCTTGGTTCTCTACTCTCCTTCTTACAACCTTCCATGTATCATGAAAACTCTATTTCATGAAGTCTCTACTAGAAGCAGCACTAAGAAATTGTTTGATGTCATCATCCACTGCCCTATCAAATTGCTCAATAATCTATGCAAAAGGAACATCATGATGAGGGCATTTGTACAATAGCTCTTGTATTTCTTCCAAGATTCAAAGAGAGTTTTGATTACAACTTGTTCAAATGAGGTGGTGTTCCCTCAAGTTTTGCAAGAATATGTGGCCATGAATAACTTCTTCAAGAACTTGTTGATATTCCTTCCAAGTGTTGATGCTTCCATCCTCTAGGTAGTTGTACCATACCCTATCTTTGTCAGTGAGGGTAGATAGAATATATGTAGCTTGATGATTGCATAGAAGACACCATCTTGTTCAATTATTCCACATATATTTGTGAACTTTTGTACATGGTTATGTGCATGTTTTTTTATTCTTCCTATAGAAGTATTTTTTGCATCATCATCACCCATTGTATCTTAGTTTTATTAGTTTGGCGCCTGGTTGGCTTGTTGGGAAATAGGGTGGAAATTTTCTAGCACTATAGACATAGAAAACTCTCGTATCTATCTTTGTCTTTGTACTTCTTTAGGTACTCATAGTTTTTCTAGTACAACGGCTCTAGATTCATCCATGTGTTTATCTCTCTATGTTTCAAGTTATTCTACCACTTTGTAATTGATCTCCTAATAGTTCATCATGCATGGTCCAACTCTAGTCTGAAACCAATGTTATAAGAGTCTCCTATGCACTAGTAATGTTTCCTAAGAAGGATGGAAATCCATAAGGGAGATGGGTGAAACTGAGTCAATTTCAAGAAGATATGTAATAATATCAAATATAAAAGAAAAATACTAACTAATCAAAGTGGTTAAGTTGATGAAAATAACCCCCCGGAAATAATGCCAAATAATTTTTGGGATTTTTATCACATATAAAATTACCTAGGGATGAAATCCCTAGGTTATACCTAACCCAAGAATTTGGCAATTCATCCTACAAGTAGACGGATCTTATCACATTCATCCCTAAGTTTTACCTAACCCAAGAATTCGACAATCCCACCTGAAAGTATATGGATCTCGTCGCATTATGGTTTAGGATCAAACCTAAAGGACAATATTTTAATGAATTTTTTTATCAAATTAATAGAACAAGAACTAGTATTTAACATTAAACTTGGATTTTCTTGATTTATAAGGTTTACAATAATTAAGAATCTTGATTAAATTTCAAGATTTATCAAATGTTGGAAATACTGGGGTGAATGAGTTTTGCCACTACTACTTATTATTCACTCTTTTATTGTATCACAACACACATTAACAATTACATTGAGGTCAAATAAATCCATCTTTACCGAATTTAGATTTAAAAAATGATACATATTACTCTAAGCTCGTCATTGCATGACCTAGAGATCATATATTCATCGCATAGGGAAACAAATACCCAAAGTTATCATCTAGGATTAAACAAAAATCTATCAATATCCTTGGTATTAGGTGGAAAATTCTCTACACCCAACTCCACAAAAAATGCATATATGTCGACCAGACACAAAACAAGTCATAAATGATATATTTAAAATGTAACCGAGTTCACACAAGTTTAGATGCAAATACCATATAAAAAATAGGTACTAGGGATATTCCTTATACCATAACAAGGGAATGACTTGCTCCTCATGTAATTAACAAGATAAACAATGTATGGAGAAAAAAATGCCATATTCAAAAAAGCAAACATAGAAATTGATGTGATGATGCTTGTCTACTTGCTTAGGGACATCCTTGAGAGGAGCATTGTATCTCAACCGTTGACTAGATGTTGAGGTGGAGATCAATTGTGGTTGAATGGTTGGTTGATCAAGCTAACAAACATGGGACCCAAATGGATTATTAATGGTACAGAGGTGATTCGTCTGAGTGGAGGTTGATCTAGCTAACCGATGAAGTAGGTATATTGACCCATGAAATGCTTGTGGTTGATGGAGTTCCCTCTATCATGGTAAAACAATCAACTTGAGTTAAAGGTTGATCGATCGACCTATCTCTTTTGGGGTTGTTCAATCGAGATGCAGAGTGGAAGACATTTATTTATCTATTTCTTTCAAGTTGGGTAGGTCAAAGTTGGGTGTAGGTTGATCGAGCTATCTCTTTTGAGGGGTTTCTATTGAGCCTTGTAGTGGATGGTTTCAAAGTGGAGTTTATAGATAAAAATATATAATCTCTAGTGTCTCTAGATGATTTCAAGTGGAGGCAAATGACTTTCATTTATTGAAGAGTATAGGAAGACATACAACTCTAAAGAATTAGATGCAATGCCTATAGTAAATTCATTGGTGTGAGGAAGATAGAGGGTTGCATGGTTTGGATGGCACATGAAGGTTGATCAATTATCATAGACTAATGGAGCTCGATTGGATATGGTAAACTATCAGATGGTCAATCACCAAGTGGTTGATCAGTGGATGTCGATTGGGTGGTCGGTCGAGGTGATCAATCAGTGAAGCTATATCATTAGGAGGTTGATTGGTTGATGTTGGTTAGTGGTTAGTCCTTGATCAGTAGAGCTTAATTGTAAGACATCATTGATGGAGGTCAATTACCAGGTCAAATGAGGAGGTTTATTGAGGTGGTTAACCATGGTCGTGAGACTAAAATGTTGATCAATTTGCCTTCTGAACATGTTGCACACCTTGAAAGTGGATTCCACCCTTCGACTTGTGTCTAGTGAAGGGAAGAGGGACCCCTATACCATACTGATATGAAGATATCAAACTCAAAACCTACAGAGGAATTCAAGAAAAGTATCAAACCCTTAACAAAAACCCATAACAAATGAACACAAAATCTATACAAAATTACATTTAGCTATATCTAAGGAAGACTAAGAAATATAAAAAGAAGTAGACCAAAATGTGACCAAAACTAGGATAAATATGCACTCAACAAAGTCCACATCATTATTTTTGTGAATGGATTCTTATTTTCCCTCATACTCTATATCATTAATCCCATATTGCTAGGATTTCATATCTTCTATGCCATTTATGATTCATGAGATCCAAGATTACATCTATCTAATGGATTCCATCTTTGACACCTTTAACATGTCTAGTTGATGTTGTATCATATTTACCTTCAATTTTCCTATACTTGGGGTGTTACTTTGTGGGTGAAATATAACTTCCTTGAAAGTTCATAAGTTCTCTCATTGATAGATATGTGGGTAAACTTAGAGGGATATATTGTGTCATAGAGGATTCTAATGTCAATAGTAATGAGTTATGTTGTCCTCATGGTGTCTTGATATCATGTATTCAATTCACCTTCAAGAATCTTATATGAGAATACCTCCATCTTGCACATATATATTCAAATCTTGAATCTAAATTTGCATTTGTCTCTTCTAATATTGGTATTTGTACCGTCAAACACCATATGGGCCAAATATCCTCCCCCAAAATTGAGTTGTCCAAGCAATTTTTTGATCATCTTATCATACTTGCAGGAGTATTAATCTTGGATAAATTTTTGCTCTAATACCACTTAGAATGAAAAGGCCCAAGAGGAGATGAATTTAAATAATATAAGCTTTAAAAAAACTTGTTACAACTTCATATCATATAAAAAATAATAGAAATGATGTGGAAATTATCACACTACAATTTCAGTGGGAGTGGAATTCCTAGAGTTTACAAAAACTATTTTGCAATAATGCCACCTGCAAGTGGATGGATCTTATTGCAGTATAGTTGAGGATCAAATACCGAAAGGACAACATTTTTAAGAAATATTTGATATAAGTAACTTACCAACAACTAATATTATCACAAAGTTTGAGTTGATTTGGTTAACTAAATTTGCAAGAATAAAAAGAGCTAGATTAAAGTTATAGTTATCAACAGATGGAAAGACTAGGGTGGAATTGGGCCACTACTCAAATTAGCACTTTCATTCAAATCCAAACATGTGTGAAGATATAGGTGGAGTTATGCAAGTTTCCCCTTTCTGGGTTAGAAACTTGCATGAGTAGATATATCCATAAGCTCAATGTATCATTACTTACAGATCCTATGTCCACCACTCTGAAGACTTCCCATTAGAAGTTCTCACCAGGGCATCAACTAAAGATAATCAATATTCAAATATTTTAAACATTGAAGTTCTCACATAATAAGATTATAATAAATCATGTAAAGTAGGTGACCAATCCACAAAATATGTGATACATAATTAGCTATGAATTGAATGAGTTCTTACAAAAATTAGCACAAATGAAATCACAAGAAATGGGTAGTGGGAATAATACCCTTCACCCTAGTGAAAAGACTAATCCCTCGATATGGAGAAATCAATATCACTAGCAGAGGATAAGGACAGATCATGGTCATGATGGTAGTAGAAGTAGCTCAACATGGTGTGGTACGGTAATTTCCTTCCTTCTCTCTCTTCCATGTACTATCCCTAACTTGCAGTTGAATTAGGTGGATGAATCATGCCTCTGGGAAGAGATTTATCACCTGGGAGAAGGAGGTAGATGGTTTTTTATGAGTGGAGGTCATGGAAGTAGCCAAGTCTAGAGGTTGCTAGTCTAGCTAGGTCGATGGGACTAGTTAGGTCAATGGTCTCTTAGACTTTATCTCTGAACTCCACATTAGCATTTCATCTTGTTGGTCTCTAATATTTGAGATGTCCGAAAGTTCTAAGTTTGCGCGTTGTCGACCATTTTTGCTTTCCATCAACATCAAGCATGGGTTGTCAACCGATGGGTTTTGACTCTTGGGCTTCCTGTCATCGATCTTGGAGGTTGATGTGTCATTGACCTTGAGGGTTGATGACATGCTTGATCAGTGGCCATCAAAATAGATGGTCGATGGGTCATTGACCTTGATCTATGGACATAGTTCAATGGCTACTATCATATCGACTACAGACTTATGGTTTCTTTCCTATTAATGGAGAAAGGTTGATGGGTCATCAACCTTGGTCATTGATGACCCTTAGTGTCAAGCTTCTGGATGTCAGCCAAATGGTTTTATGGGTAATTGACCTCGAGGGTCAATGGGGTGCTCAGGCCTTCATGATTTTTGGAGGTTGATTTGCAGGTTGGTTGATGGGTCAATTTTTCCCTCAGACACAAAAATCATTCATCGATCTACCTTCTGAAAGTGCTCAAATTCTATTTCAGTCTGAGGTACTACCCCGCACTCCATGAGAGGTGTCCTCCTCTTGACTCCAGCCTACTAAAGGGCAGTGGGACCCCCTAGGTAAACTTGTTGTAGAGTGTTAGAATCCAAAACCTACAAAGGGAGTCAAGAAAAATATCAAATTCCTACAGATTAACATAAAACCCTAAGTAGATTGAAACAAAGCTATTCTATTTAAATTCAAGAGATTTTCGATGCTAAACTAGACTAATAATGCAGCTAAAACTGGGACGAATATGCATTCATTAAAATACCCCAAACTTAAACGTTGTTCATCCCCAGGTAACATAAAATCTAAAACTATCACCAAATTGATACTTTTAGTCTATGTGATTGTCTCATCCTCCTACCATGTTGTTTTCCCTACCAACTGATATGGTCAAGCTATCGCCAACTTCTTGAGATCACATAACACATATTTCTCTATCTTCGTTACTGATTTCGATTCTCAACGACACTTCCTCACGACTATCCCAGCATCAAGCATGTCAAGGAGTTTCAGAGAGTTTAGAAAGACCCACATAACAACAAGTATGCACTTGATTAAGTCAATATGATGGTAAAAATTTGAGGCATTCATTGTGTCTATATGTAGAAAAAGGAAGTGAATGGAGGTATGGAAGAAGATGATCTCTCCTCTATTCAACTCGAGGTCTTGTATTTTCTTTGATTGAAATTACATCAATTACATGTTTTGGTGTGCACTTTGTCATCTTTTCTTGGTGGTATGCCCCTATTAAATTTATGATGGTTATGAAAGAAGCGATGGAGAGTGAACAAGGGGGATGTGCCACTACAAACTTAGGGTTTGTCACATTTTTGTGGATTTTATTTTCTTTTTGATAGAATGGAAGGTAAGAAAATGGACCAAGAAGTGTAGAAGGGAATTCAGATCATCATGCAACTTGATTTACAATTCAGCTCACTAGATTGTTCTCCATATCCCATTATTTTCAAATAATGACTTGAATAGGGTACAAGTGGTAATTCCATGCAGTTGTTTCACTAGTTAGTAGGAAGTGTGGTGTGTTTGATCCCTCTCAGTTCCTTCAGAGCTTACCATTTTTTTTCTAAGGAAGCGTGATTTTTGGATTCATAGGCCACGAAGGATAATTTCTAACCATTAGTTAGTTTCAAAATTTGTCCTTTTGAGGCATTGAGGGAGGTTAAATGATGTAAACATATTGAGATATTGAATCTAATAAAAATAGATATTGGCTTTAGTTAATATCATAATTTTGAAAAAAAATCACTACATATTGCAATGATGGAATCTTAAGTAGAAAATATGATAAGAGTGGGTGGAAAGTGGAATACATACCACCCACCCTCCACCCCAAACTTAGAATTTTGCTCATCCTGAGAAAACTATGAATTCAAGTTGGAGGGGGGAAATAATGCTGGTTGAACCACTAGATGTGGTTACATTCCTATCAACAATGTTTTTCTCCATTAAAATCTAAAAAGAAATTGCCAGAACTTTTTTTTTGAAAACTACAGCCTTATATATTACTTAAGCAGCAGCTGGATTCCTTACATAAAGCAGGGAAATCCTCAGAATAGAAGACATCTCCCTCCCTCCCCAAACCCATCTTTGCTAAATTATGAGCACAACAATTACCCTCCCTGAAAACAAAAGAGATATTACAATACATAAACGACTCCTTAACCTCCTTGATCTTCTTGTAGATCTGCGACACAGGCCCTCGCCCCTCCTCTTTCTTCTTAAGTCTTTGGACAACTCCCCGCGCGTCCGATTCAACCCAGATCCTCTGGAAACCCCTCTTAACAGTAGTCTCCAGGCTGAAAAGGATCGTGTAGGCTTCAGCAAGCGAGACATCCCAGCTCCCTTCCCTCGTCCTGGTGGCTGTGAGTATTAAACTCCTCGAACAATTCCTGAACACGGCGCCACAGCAGAAACGAGCACAGCCGAGCGTAGCTACATCTGTATTAACTTTGATTGTGAGCTCCTCCGAAGGCTCCCAGCAGACCACCGACCTGTCAACTGGTCTTGTAACTCGATCGCGATTGTCCCTAAGATGAGGCTTGTGGGCCTCAACCCAGTTCTGAAGACTCCGATTTAACAAATGAATGTTCGTCAGGTTTGTGGTGAAAAACCTTTCATTTCTAGCAGCCCAGATGGCCATACAGGAAGCTATGAGATGTTTGAAATCTTCAACAGAAAGCTTTGATAACCACCAGTTGATCGTGTGTAAAAGGGATGATCTAGGCATCATTACGGTCACCCACCTCAGTCTGTTATGGGACCACAAATCCACTGCCTGTGTGCATTCAAACAGACAATGGAACGAATCCTCAGCAGCCAACTGACACAAGGAGCAGACATCATTGGGAGTAATGTGCTTTTTCATGAGGTTTTTGGACGTCGCAATGTAATCCTTACCCATACGCCACAGAAAAGATTTCATCTTCGGGGGGCCCCTTATCTTCCATATTCTGTCCCAAACAGATATGGGCCTCTGATCCACCGACATCCAGTTCCTAATATAGCAGTTGTTGCCAAGGAGATAAGCAGTTTTGACTGAGAACACCCCGTCCCTGGAGGGATACCAGTACCACTCGTCAGGACCCCCTTACAGAACTTAAGACTGCATGATCTGATGCTTATCTAATGGATGAAAAATTAGAAATAAGAACTAAGATAAAGGTTAGGTTTCCTCTTGATAAGTGCCTTTGTTGTATGTCTATGGATCGACACCTAAAACTTAGTCATCATATGTTGGAGGGAGGAGATGGAGATGTTGGTTGTAATGCATATCATTCATTGTGAAATAGTGTTTGAGATGATGACCATTAACTTTGAATTCACTAGTTTTCTCACTCCAGATCAATACAGCTTTGTGAGGGAAGATTTTCTTGATGATGAACGAGCTAGACCATTGGGTCTTTAGATTTCCTAGAAAAAGGCGGGCGTGATAATTGTCCAGTAATACTTGATCTTGAACCTATAGATCTTTCCTCTTGAAGTGGCCATCATGCCACATCTATGTGTGTTCTTTGTAGATGTGTGCATTTTCTTATGCAATCAAGCATAACACTTCAAGCTCATGTAGCTAAAGTAGTCGATTTTCCTTTGATGCATGAAAGTCAAAGTTGAACTTCTTGATGTCCCATTTGGCTATCATTCGAGCTCCACCAGTAAGTGAAACACTTTCCATAAATCAAAGGAAAAGGTGTAGTTACTAACATAGTCTTGTAGGTAGTTTGATAAGCCCAGAGAGTGTCATTCAACTTATGGTCACAATTTTTCCTTGCATTACCGACCTTTTTTTCAAGAATGCCTTTTATTTGGCGATTAGAAACCTCCACCTATCCACTTGTATGAGGATGATATGGAGTGTTCACTTAGTGGAAAACGTCATATCTGAAAAGGATTGTTTCAAAGATGCGTTCAAGGAAGTGTGATCCTCTGTCATAAATGATAGTGTGTGTGACTCTAAATTGTGGGAAGATCATGTCTCTGAACATATTTATAAATGGCTTGGAATTGCAAGAAATAGTGGGGATGTCTTCAACCCACTTAGAAACATAGTCAAGTGTAATAATTATGTAAGAGAACCCATAATAAGAGGGGAATGGTCCCATGTAGTCCACACCCCAGACGTCAAAAGTTTCCACTTCTTTCCAATGATTGAGGGGCATTTCATCCATCTTAGAAATATTGCCAGACCTTTGGCATTGATCACATGATTTGAAAAGCTATGAGCATCTTTGAAGATTGAAGGCCAGAAGAAACCACATTGGAGAACCTTGAATGGAGTCTTCTTTGAGCTCTTGTGGCCCCCAGTTGGGCTAGAATGACATTGCTCCATATTGAGAGGAACTTCTTCTTCAGATATACATCATCGGTAGAGACCATTTGAGCATATCCAAAGGAGATAGGGATCATCCCAATAGTAGTGACAAATGTTTGACATGAATTTTTTGTTATCATTTCATGTGCAGTCTGGATGAAGGACTCCTATAGCTAGGTAGTTGATAATATATGCATACCATGGTGTGAACGTAGATATCTTCAAAAAGTGCTCATCGAAAAAGGAGTCATTAATGGGAATTGTGTTAGAGTCTTGAATATGCAATCGACTAAGGTGGTCTGAAACCACATTGTCGATCACCTTCTTGTCTTTTTTTCCAGGTCAAACTATTGTAACAATAAGATCAACCTGATCAATCTTGGATTCGCATCTTGCTTTGACATCAAGTAACTTATAGCAGCAATATCAGTGTATATTATCACTTATGATCCTATTAGGTAGGAGTGGAATTTGTCGAAGGCATAGACAATGGCAAGAAGATCCTTATATGTGGTTGCATAGTTTTTCTAGATGTCATCTAGTGTCTTACTTTCATAGTAGATGATGTGATGCTTTTTGTCGACACACTACCCCAATACTAAAGCTACAGCATAATCACGGGCATTGCACATGATCTCAAAGGGGAGCGGCCAATCTGGGGTAGGAAGGATAGGGGTCAAGATGAAAGCTTTCTTCAAGGTATTGAAGCTTTTCATGAAGTCGACATCGAAGTTGAAGTCCACCTCTTTCTAAAGAAGGTTTGTCAGAGGCTTGGTGATCATGCTGAAATCACGAATAAACCTTCTATAGAACATGGCATTCCTTAAGAATGCACAAACATTTTTGAGATTGGTTGGAGGATATAGCTTTAGTATTACTTCAATCTTTGCTTTATCAACCTCAATGCCTCTAGAGCTGACACAATGACTTAGAAAAATGCCCTCCTACACCATGAAGTGGCATTTTTCCCAATTAAGCACCATATGTGCTTCTTCACATCATTCTAAGACCAGGAAAAGGTGGTGTAGACATGATACAAAAGAATCTCCATATGCTGCAAAGTCATCCATGAAGGTTTCTATTATCATTTTTGTAAGGTCAGAAAAAATTGTAGACATGCAATGCTAGAAAGTAGTAGGTGCACTACATAGTCAGAACGACATCTGGTGGAAAGCATATGTTCCAAAGGGACACGTGAATGTCATCTTCTCTTGATCGTTGGGGTGTATGGGTATCTAAAAGAAACTAGAATACTCATTCAGGTAGCAGAAGAACTCCTGATGTGCAATTCTCTGTAAGACCTAAATAAGAAAAGGAAGTGGGAAGTAGTCCTTCCTTTTTTGTTGAGATTGTGGTAGTCTATGCCCATGCTCCATCTGGTCACAATGTGTGTGGGAACAAGTTCATTCATTTCATTTAGAGAAATTGCAGTGCCTTCCTTCTTTGGTAGAACCTCCACAGGACTCACCCAAGGTGAAATGGAGATGTAATAGATGATCCTAGAAGTCAAAAGCTTGATCAGCTCCTTTCGCACAACCTCCTTCAGAATCAGATACATCTTGTATTGAGGCTTGATAGAGGTCTTGTAGTTGTAAACCATATTGATTTTTTGCATGCAGAGGGTTTATCTTACCCCTATTAGGTAAATTGTTTTGTAACCTAGTTCCTTCTCCCTCTTCCTTAGTTCGGTCAATAGCTTGTCTTTTTGGTTTGTTGTGAGGTTTGCATTGATGATGACTGGGCATACCTTCCTTTCATTTACGAAAACATATTTGAGCCCCTTGGATAGAGGCTGCATCTCTAGTGCAGTAGCTTCTTTGTCTTCTTCTTCAAAAATGGTGGTAGATTTAAGTTCTTCCAACTCGGCCTCAAGATCTTCTTCAGTGAAGTTTAAGATAAGGAGAAATCTCTCCACATGTTCATCATTCAGTTAATGAATGATGGCATTGATGAGTGAAATCTCTAGAAGGTCATCTGAAGTGGTTTCCTCCCTTCGTAGTTGTGTCATTTTTTGACACGATCTAATAATTAACATCTCTCCTAAAAGGACAGACCCTTGAAACTTTCAAAGACCTTGATGTTGATAGTGTATGTTCCAAGCCTTAATGTCAAGATGTCTACTTCAACGTAAATAAGTACACTAGTGGTTTCAAGAAAAGGAAGGCCCAAGATGAGAGGGTAATGTTGGTCTTCCTTGACGTCCATGATGACAAAGTCACATAGGCAATATGATGTAGCATCTACACAAATAGGAATGTCTTCTATGATAGCCATGGGGGTAGTCATGGAAGAGTCTACAAGTTGAATCATGATGTTGGTAGGAAGGATGTCTGTAGTGAATCCTAGCCTTGTACACAAGCTATAGGGAATGATGGAAATGCTTGCCCAAGATCAGCTAGACCCTTCCAACATGTAGTGTCTCCAACATCATAAGAGATGCCAAAATATCCATGATCTTTCAGTTTCTTTAGCATCTTGCTTAGAGCAATGTCCGATGTCATCCATGCTAGCTTCACAATCTCAATCTACTCTTTTGGTACTTTTGATTGAAGAGTGTTTTGAAGAAATTCGTCCATCATGACATTTTGGCAAGAGCATTAAGGAAGGGGATGTCAACATGTAGTTTCTTCATTGCTTCCTTCACCTTCAAGAATCTCATCTCTAGATGTGTCTGAGCTAGACATCTCTAGTAGGAGACTCAAGGTTTGTAGATGGGCACCATAGGCATGGACAGACATGTTGGTGTAGCTTATGGTTCCTTATAAGGATTGGGCATGTTGTCTAGCATTGGAGATTTGACTAATGGTTATGTTGGGATAGTTGTGGGTATAACCATTAGAGTGACTTCTTCATCTTTGTCATCTTCAAGAATCATCTTATTATTTTTTATGATTGGGGATGGAGGTTTTGGTAGCACTTGACTTGAGTGTGTTCTTACTACTTTCAGTTGTTCATCCTGGTGCTTGGGGTTGCCATCAGGTTGGCTTGCAAATGAGCTAGTAGAAGGACAAATTGCGAAAGAAATTTGTGCAAGTTGAGCCTCCATGGATTTGTTGTAGGCTTGTTGGCTCACCAATATTTTCTCTATAGAATCTTGTCAGCTTTGTTCATTGGGGGCAGGTATATTCTGCTGACTACCTTTCCCTAGAAGAAGTTGACCTTGTTGGTTGTATTGTTGTTGCCCTTCATGGTTTATTGTTGTTTTCCTTGATTGTTGTATTGTGGATGCCCTTGATTGTAGTTGTTTCCCTCGTTGATATTGTTGCAGTATTGACAAGGGTTGTAGTTACTCTTGAAATAGCTTTGATTTTGTTGGTAGCCATGAGGACCCCAAACTTGGTTCTGGATGGGCCCCTATTGGATTTGTTGGGCATTAGCTGCTCCATCTAGATTTCCATATTGGAATCTGGGATGATTTCTTGTCCTATTGGGGTTGTAGTACTCCTATCCTAAAATGGAGTTGACAGTGTTAACTTCTTGAATGACTGGAGCATTGTTAAACTAAGGTTGGATCATGTTCATAGTGACCTGGTAAAGATGGTTGCACTGTAGGCCTGTGTGGGCTTCTGCACTACATACTTGGCAGACTTCTAGAGATACCTTAGGTTGGAATGATGATCGAATTAATTTCCCACTATTTAGAAGGATATACTCAAGGTTGTCTGTCTTGAGGGCGAGCATCTTTAGAGATTCTACAATTTCCTTCAATTTGGATTGATCTTTTGTCATTCCCACCTTGAGGATGCCTCCCTTACGAGATGAGCCCAATTGGCTTGGTTCTCGGCTCCTCTTTTGATGACCTTCTAGGCATCATTGAATCCTTTCCACATGAAGTCTCAACTAGAGATGGCATCAAGGAACCTCTTGATGTCATTATCAAATCCCCTACAAAGATTTTTGAGAAGTTGTGAAGCAGGGAATCCATGACGAGGGAATTTTCACAACAACTCCCTAAATTTCTCTTGGGCTTTAAAGAGAGTCTTAGGTGGATCTTTCTTGTACCTAGTGATTTCCCCTCTAATCTTATAAGTGAGTGATGCTGGAAAGAACTTCTCAAGAAATTGATTCTAAATTTCGTCCCATGTTCTGATGCTATGATCATCTAGGGAGTTGTATCACACCCTAGCCTTATCAGTGAGGGAGAAATATAATAGTCTCAGCTTCATCTGGCATGCCTACTTCCTTACTTAGTACACATGGGTCTTTGAACTTTTGTAAATATTCATGGAGGTCCTCACCGACACATCCTGCAAAGTTGTTGTTTTGCATCATCATCATTAATTCGTCTTTATTTCGAAGTCTTGAGTTTGGATGGTGGGTTGGACAATGGGATTCCATACATATGCAACCTTTGGGATAGAAAACTCATGTAGTTCTTTTTGTCACTCTCCTTCTATAGTTTCTTGTTTCTCCTTTGATATAGTAGCTTTGGCTTCATCATGGAGCCACACTCTTTGTGCAGTCAGGGTTGCTTGCACCCTGTGGTTGACCTCCTCATCATTCATCTTGGCTCTTTGTTCATGAAGGAGCCTATGATATGTCCTTTCAATATCAAGCTCCACATGAGTCAAGGAATTTGCACTAGAGGAACATCACATGCACAAGAATTATTACCTGAAATTGGAAAAGAATCCAAGTTTATATGATTTGGAGATGATTTTAGTTCAAGATGATATGCAACAATATTAATTGAAAAAAGAAAATTCATATAGTTACAAAGATTTAAAAAAATTGTAGTCCCCAGCAATGGTGCCAAAATTTTATGTGGAAATTATCACACTACAAATTCACTAAGAGTGGAATTCCTATAGTTTAACAAAAACATTGTGTAATAATGCAACTCACAAGAGGATAGATCTTATAGTAGTGCAGTTGAGGATCGAATCCTAAAGTGAAAAATCTAGAGGGGTGAATAGATCCTTATAATAATTTAATTTAATTTAATTTGCAACACAAATAAAAGAGGCAACCACAAGAGAGAGACAGGATTTAGAGTGGTTCCATCTATGACGTCAGTCTACTATCTAGTTGTTGCCAACTAGGATTTGCAACAAATAATTTTAGTTAATTTATCGATGAGGAAAAATTACAAAATAATTGTTGCAACTAAACTCACTTCTTTACCGACCATGGAAGAGAACCAATCAAACATCTTCTTTTTGGACTCCCAAAGCACCACCGAATGCGGAAGAGAATTAGATACCACCTCCTCTTCTTTAAGTATTCTAACTGTGAAATAAGAAAGGAAGAAGGATATTACAACACTCTTTCACAAGATATACTATCAAGCTCTTATAGACAAGTGATGATGATCTGATCCACAAGGTTTGGGCAAAGCTATATTTGGTGGAGAAGGATTCTAATATAAATCTAAGTCTTAGGCTAGATGGATAGCAACTTGAATTGTAGAACCTAAGCTCCTTGAGAAGGATGGAAAGTAGTAATCTCAATTTTGTGTATATGATTACAATTGTTGCATGCAAACTTGTTGTTTAGGAGTCCTAAGACCACTTCAATTTATAGGAAATGTTTAGAAGATGTTAGGACAACTTCAGGTGGTGTCTAGAGTGTTCTAGGATGTAAACTATTTGTTGGGATTAAGTCAAACAAATTACAACAGCCGATTCCAGAAAGTTTCCAGAGTCCACAATATTGTTGACCAGAAACCATCACGGTCCAAAATATTATCAAATGAGATTGTCTTTGGTTTGAAATTTTCTCCAACGGCTATATGGTGGTCGAGTTCTCCAGTAAAATGTGTGCAATAACTATATCTCAATCGAGAATACCTTTGACCGAGAGTGACTCGGGGCTCAATTTATGCAATAGCAATTTTCAGTTGATAGAGCCTTTGACTGAAAAGGAATATGGTTGAAAAAGAGTTCGACTGAGGTAGTCTCTAAAAAAGGAAATGCAAAAAATAGGAAAACCTAACTAATGATACATCTAATAAACCTAACAACCCTAAAGTCTTCACATGAGTATGGGATAGGGTTTTGGGTAGGTTTTGGAATATCATCACTTGTCCTTACATTATGTCTATCAAGTTGTACAAAAATACACAAGTACAAGTACATATGTGGTAAAAATTAATTTGCAAGTATCCAAACATATGTATTTGCAAGGTATTTGTAGTTGGATCTTGGTATGCTCCTTGATCTCCTGAAATACTTAATACAAATGTTAGTAATATGATTCGGGAAATATTTGTGTCATCAAAATATGAGTGTGGTATATCCAAAAATCTAACACAATGGACAAAGTTTTTAAGAATTATCTGATCTAAGTAACATACTAAGAATTAGTATTTATCACAAAATTTGAGTTGACTTGGTTAACTAATGTTTCAAAAATGAAAAGAGTAATATTAAAGTTCTAGTTATTGATGGATGGAAACACTAGGGTGGAACTGGGTTTCACCTCCAGTCCTTTAATTAGCACTTTCATTCAAATCCAAACACATATGAATATATAATTGGAGTTATGCAAGTTTCTCCTTTCTGCATTAGAAACATGCATGAGTACATATCCTCGTAAGATTGATGTCTCATTACTTACAAAGCTTATATCCACTACTCCAGAGATTTTCCATTAGAAGTTCTCTTCAGGTGTTACAACCTCAATTTTTGCATATGTTTTTCATAATTGAATTGTAAAGATTTTGTGAATATAGACTTAATTGAAAAGGTTGTATGCTTTGCTTCAAAAGATGGATTTCTTTGCAAATATCCCTTTGGATAGGAATTTTGTGATTCCTATTATTAGATTAATCCATTAATGGATATAAAAGAGAAGAAAAGAAGAAAAGTACAAATAAAAGGAAAAAAAAACAAGATAATGGATATTAATCAAAGTAATTATGAGAAATACATAGAAAACTATAGAAAGTGGAATTAATGTCCACAGTTAAGTAAATTTCATTTCTATGTGATTTCTAATAAAAGAAATATGAAAAGAGGAAAACGGAGATGAAAGATAATGAGAAATCCTTGAAAAGAAATCTTTTGAATGAAGGAATAAATAAGAGAATGAATAAAAGATAAAGAAAAGGCTAAGGAATATTCCTAAGATGGTATTTCGAGCCATTAAGGTTCCTTGAGGTCCAAGGAATTCAAGATAATAATTTAGTAGAAAAGGAAAGAGAAAATAGGTGAGAAATATACATAATTGAGTAATATCTTGCACCTAAAGAAAAGGCACGTTTTCTGTTATATAATGAGCCCAAATTCGGCACGATGAAAGATTAAGTTATTATTAACTTTCCCTAAAATTTTGGAGTTAATTGGATGAGTGGTTTGGGAGATATGAATTTCACAAAAATACATAAAATGTAGAGGAAAGTATTAAAAGTTGCAATTTTGATTTCTACTGGGAATACTATTTGCTAATGTGTGTGGCATGACAGCCATTGATCTAAGATCCAATGACATCTTCTTTGTCACCTACCTCGAGCTAAGTAAGGAAAGTAGCAGAGATTTCCAAAGGGATTCTCTCGCAAGTGAATGCATAGGCAAACTCGAGGACCTTTCCTTTAGATTTGGGAAACCAGGGCGAACCCGCCTACCGTGGGTTTTTCCTGGTTTAGAGGTCTCTAGAAGCTTTGCCCAATCCACCTGTGATGTGAAACCCAAATCTCAATCCTAGTAGCTATATAAGGGCATTAGCGCCCAATGCAAAGGATTGGACTAGTCGTAAGACTCGGCCAAAGTTAGGGTATCCATCCTAGCCTCCAATTCTGCCAACCGATCTCCGCTTTCTTCCCTTCCTTCTACCATGTTCCTCCAGTGAGCTCCCCCTCTCCTTCTTTGTTGGCACCGCCTCCCAAGAAATTGAGGATGCTGGTGAGTCCAGTGGGGAGCAGCGGAGGATTCCGCTCCAAAACCCAACCCTCCCGCACTCTGTTGCTCCAAGTCAACCTCTGGGTTGACTGCAACCTGGAGACGGAGAACACAAGCTCGTGAACGGTGGGCAAGCGTGAGGTTGAAGATGGAAAAGAGGAAATGACCTCCCTACCCCCGGGCGCGAGTGACCCTGGATCAAGAACTCAAGGGTAAAGGTGTAATATCACCCTGACCGAGATGCAAGCCAAGCGGGCCGTGTGCTGGGAGGGCCGCCTACGTGACGATCTCTTATTGGTTAGTTAATCATTATCTTGTTTAATTCCTAGGAAATAATTGGTAACTCAGATTAAAGAGTATTATATATCAAAATTGATCAAAAAAATGCAAGGAATGCAATAAATATGTAATTGAAGCCTAATACTGCTTTCAATTCAAAAATTATGTAAAGATGCTATCTTTAATGGTTTATCTAATGAAAACCCCTAATCTTTATTGATTAATGATTTGAGAAGGGTTATATGGATGATTAAAGTTGTTAATAACCTGTTAATCATAAAAAGATACATTAAGATCAAAAAGGATGAACTTTGCATGTAATTGGTTTAATTTAGAGTTCCATGTACATGAATGAGCTTTAATGGGCCTTGAAACCCTAATGTTAGTCATTGTGACTCTTAATGGCTTTAATTGTTCAAATTCATGAATAAGCTGAGATATTATGGTTCTAAGCTATTTCGAGTATAAGAGTTCCTAATTGTGGATAAATACCCTTAATATGGTAATTAGGGTTTTCTAATGGATAAAGGTGGAGTTAATGATAAATAGAGTTCATATGTGAATTAGATCATTATGAACTATGAGTTGTTAATCCGGAAGGAACCAAAGATGATAATTAGGCCTAATGATCTTGTCATGAATTAAAAGGATAAAATGGTAGTTTTAATGTAAAAGAGCATAATGGACTTAATTGATGGTTAATTGTGCCTTTAATCTGAAGTTAAGGTTATATGTTGTTAAATGGTAACCTTAATATCTTTCATGAAGAATAGATGAGATAATTAGGGTTTGTGAGTAATTGTATCAAATTAGGGTTTAAAATAATAAAAATTAAGAGGAACCATAATTCCAATAGAAACCCTAAAAGTGGACTAGAAACCCTAGGAAGCGGGCTAGGTTTAATAGATCTTGATGGCATGATCAATGATAGGAAATTGTATGCATATTTCAGGATCTCTTTGTGTGCTTGCTTGCCTATTGGATTTCTTGCATTGATTGGATTAATTCTATCTCAAATCAGCCTGACAGGTATGTGGTTAATTATGGTTAATCACATTAGTTTCCAGAATACTTTCCCAGATGATTCATCGCATTGAATGCAACCTATCAGTTTGGATGTTCATACTTTCAAATCATAAAGTCACTATGATTATCACAATAATAATAGAAGTGTGTATTCTCGCACCTACATGCCACCCTGATGGATGATACCAAAAGTTCAAGCCCAGGAGGGAAGACTAATGGGCACCATGAGTGGTGACCCTAGACACCAAGCTCAGGATTGAGAAGGTGATCTTTATAGAGTGACTAATGGGCACTATGAGAGGTGACCCCAGGCACCAAGCTCGGGATTGAGAAGGTGGCCTTCAGTCATTGGCAAAAGGGAAACCCTAAGGTGGATATGCCAGGGTTAGGGCAAAAGCAGTGGAGAATGTCACACTGAAAGCATAATTTGGCTTGTTAATTAACTTGATTGTGATATTTAGATTGTTATCCATATTTGAAAAATTTTGGTTGTCCCCACATACTGACATATTCATTTATGCTGATCGAAATTTTGTTTGTCAGCATTTTAGGTATAAGATTGAAAAGGACAAACTGTAAAGTGGAATATGTGGAATTAAATAAGAATTAAATTACAAAGGAGGATTAGTTAGAATAGACTCCATATTTGGATAGAAGTAGATATCCAAGTTTTTGAAAAAGGTATGCAAAGTTTTATTTTATACCAGATTTCAGTTTAGTTGGTAGAATTTCATAATTAATACTGATTATTTGTCGAACCTTTGATCCTGTTAATTGGGATAACGGCTCTGACCTTCGTGTCTCCCTTAATTGGGGGTTACTGGGAGGTGGGGTCATTACATCAGGGCATCAACCAAAGCTAATCAATATTCAAATCTTAAATGTTGAAGTTCTTGTAGAATAAGATTATAATAAATCACGTAAAGCATGTAATCAATCAAAAAACATGTAATAAACAACTAGCTATGAATTAAATGAGTTCATACAAGAATCAGACAATGAATGAAATGAAATGAGTAGTGGGGCTAATACCCACACCCTAGTGAAAAGTCTACTCCTTCAATATGGTGAGATCAAAATCACTAGCAGAGGAAAAGAACACTATCATGGTCATCATGGTAGCAAAAGCAGCTCGACATGGTGTGAGAGGACAACTTCCTTCTCACTTTTCCATTTAGTAACCCTGATTTGCCGTTAAAGTAGGTGGATGAACAGCGGTTTGGGAAGAGATTGATCACCTTTTAGAAGGAGGTCGATGGTTGTTGATGAGTGGAGGTCGATAGAAGTAGCCAAGTCTAGAGGTTGCAGGTCTAGCTAGGTCGATGGTCTCTTGGACTTTAGCGCTAATCTCAGCATTTCAATTTTTTGTCTCCAAAATTTGAGATCCCTGAAGTGTTGTGATTGGGACCTATTTATAAGGTCATGGTTCGACCACTTGTGATTTCCATCAACATCAAGCATAGGTTTCCGACCGATGGGTCTTGACTATTGGGCTTCTAATCATTGGTATTAAAGGTTGTTTAGTCATCGAACTTGAAAGTTAATGACATGCTTGATTGGTGGCCATCGAGCTAGATGGTCAGTTGGTCATCGACCTTGAGTTATGGCCATAGGTCAATGGTTGTTATCCTATCAGCTGCAGACTGATGGTTGTCTTCCTATCGATGGAGAGAGGTCAATGGGTCTTTGACTTTAGTCATCTATGAGCCTTAATGTCAAGATTCTAGATGTCGACCAAGTGGGTTGATGGGTCATCGACCTCAAGGATCGATGGGGCTCTTGGTCCTTGATGATTTTTGAAGGTTAATTGGTAGGTAGTCGATGGGTCAATTTTGCCCTCAGACACAAAAACCATTCATTGATCTACATTATGGAAGTGCTCTAAATTTGTTTTTATCTAGGGCACTACCCCACACCCCATGAGAGGTGTCCTCCACTCAACTCCAGGCCACTGAAGGGCAGTGGGTCCCCTAGGCAAACTTTTTGTAGAGTGCTAGAATACAAAATCTGCAAAGGGAGTCAAGAAAAATATCAAATTCCTACAAATTAACATAGAACCCTAACTAGATTGAAACAAAGCTATTCTAGAAAAATTAAAGAGATTTAGATGTTAAATTGGGATGAATATGCATTCATCAAAATACCTTGAACTTAAACATTGTTCATCCCCAAGTAACACAAAATCTAAATCAATCACCAAATTAATACTTTTGTCCTGTGTGATTGCCTCATCCTCCTATCATGTTGTTTTCCCTACCACCTGATTTGGTCAAGCTGTCCCAATTCTTGAGATCACATAACACATCTTTCTCTATCTTCATTACTGATTTCAATTCCCATTAACACTTCTTCACCATTGTCCCAACATCAAGCATGTCAAGAAGTTTCATGAGAGTTTAGAGAGATTCGTGGAACAAGAAGTATGCACTTGATCTGACACTAGTGTAAGTCAAGAGGATGGTAAAAATTTGAGGCATTCATTATGCCTATAGGTTGAAAAAGGAAGTCAATGGAGGTCTGGAAGAAGATGTTCTCTCCTCTATTTGACTTGAGATCTTTTATTTTCTTATATTGTAATTACATTGATTGTATGTTTTGGTGTGTTGGCATCTTTTCTTGTGGTATGCCCCTATTAAATTTACAAGGGGTATGAAAGAATCAATAGAGAGGGAATAAGTGGTGTTTTCCACTCTAAACTTAGGGTTTGTCACATTTGTGTGGCTTTTTAATTTCTTTTTGATGGAATGGAAGGTAAGAAGATCGAGAAAGGAGTGTAGAATAGAGTTTAGATCATCATGCAACTTGATTTACAATTCAGTGCACCAGATTGTTCTCCTTATCCCATTATGCTCAAATAATGACTTCAATAGGGTACAAGTGACAATTGCATGCAATTGATTCATTAGTTAGTAGGAAGTTTGATGTGTTTGATCCTGCTCAGTTCCTTTACAACTTACCATCTTATCTAATGAAACATGATTTTTGGATTCATAGGCCATGAAGGATAATTTCTATCCATCAATCAGATTCAAAAATTGGTCCTTTTGAGGCCTTGATTTGAATAAGGGGGTTGAATGATGTAAACATATTGAGAAATTGAATCTAAAAGAATAGATATTGGCTTTAGCTAATATAAAATTGTTGAAAATTGCACTACATGTTGCAATTATGGAGTCTTAAGTAGAAAATCTGATAAGAGTGGGTGGGAAGTGGAATACATGCCACCCACCCTTCACCCTAAACTTAGAATTTTTCTCATCTCGAGCAAACACTAAATTCAAGATGGAGGATGAAAATAATGTTGGTTGAACCATAGAATGTGATTGCTTTCATGTCAGCAATGTTTTCATCCATATGAAATCAAAAACAATTTGTCAGAACTTAAAATTGTATCTTGTAATGCTTATCTAATGGATGCAAAAATTAAAAACAAGAACTAAGATAAAGTTTAGGTTGCCTCCCAGCAAGCACCTTTGTTTTATTTCGATGGCTCGAAACATGAAACATAGTCATGATATGTTGGAGAGAGGAGATGGAGATGTTGGTTGGCCTGCATATCATTCATTGTGAAATAGTGTTTGAGATTATGACCATTAACTTTGAATTCTTTAGTTTTATCACTCCTAATCAATACAACTTTGTAAGGGGAGATTTTCTTGATGATGAATGGGCCAGACCATCGGGTCTTTAACTTTCCTGGAAAAAGGAGGGGTGAGAATTGTGTAGTGATACTTCATCTCCAACTTGCATATCTTTCCTCTTCAAGTGACCATCATGCCACATCTTTGTGCGTTCTTTGTAAATACTTGGATTTTCATATGTAGTCAAGTGTAACCCTTCAAGCTCATGTAGTTTAAGTAGATGGGTTTCCTTTGTTACATCATGCATGAGAGTCAAAGTTGAGTTGCTTGATTTCCCATTGGGATTTGTGTTTGAGTCCCACCAATAAGTGACAAGACTTTTCATAGAGCAGATGAAAAGGTGTAGTTCCTAATGGAGTCTTGTAGGTAGTTTGATAAGCCCAAAGAGCATCATTATACTTGTGGTCTCAATTATGCCTTGTATTACCGACCATCTTTTTGAGACTGCCTTTTATTTGGGAATTAGAAACCTCCACCTATCCACTCATTTGAGGATGATATGGAATCACCACTTGGTGGGAAACACCATATCTTTGAATGAGTGTTTTGAAGCTACACAAATGGAAGTGTGATCCTCTCTCAGAAGTTATGGTTTCTGGGACTTCAAAGCGTAGGAAGATAATGTTTTTGAACATCTTTATGACTGGCTTTGAAACACAAGAAATAGTGGAGATGGCTTCACCCACTTAGTAACATAGTTGAGTACGATGATTATGTAGGACAAAACATAAGAAGAGGGGAATGGACCCATGAGTCCACACCCTATATGTCAAAAGTGTCCACTTCTTTCCAACAATTGAGGGGCACTTCATCCCTCATAGAAATATTGCCATACCTTTGGCATTGTGATGAATGCATATTCATCTTAGTTTAAGTCATCAGTTTTGGTCCAATTTTGCACTGAAAACTCTCATATGCCCCCTAAATCTACTCATATATGATTTTCCTCAGTTTTAGATGAATATTCAGAATTTTGATCAAATCCATTCACCTCCATTGCAGAATTAAGCATTGCACTAGGTGCACTAGTGTAGGAGGCGATGGTCCTGCTAATTGACTAGCGGGCCCAAGAAACTTTTGATAATTTGGACCCTTTTTGGATGGCCAGTTCCTTCATGAAAAATCATCCTCATCAGTCATAGGATTCATCAAAGTAGGCCAATCGACCCATAGAAATAGCCCCCCCCCACGGGGTGGGTTTGTTCAATGAGGGCCGCGACCACGGATGAGAAGAGAAGGAATGTGACCACAGAGAAGAAGAAATGACCATGACCACGGCTCCACCATCACGATCTCGACCGTAGCCAAGGGTACAAAGCTGCAATCGATGCACCCACCGCGACCACAACTAGTGTCTCCACCGCGACTGAGGGATTCCCACACAACTTCGGCTGAGGGAAAACACCTCGACCGCACACAACCCCTCGACTACGGACACCACTGCAACCTCGACCCCGATTGCAGTCAGTGCTCGACCGTGACCTTGACCCCGACCGTGGTCAGTACCTCGACCCCGATCGCGGTCAGTACCTTGAACGTGATGTTAAGTCAGTGTTGACCTCAACTGTGATGTTAAGTCAGTGATCTGCACCTATAAATAGATGACCCCTTCATTCATTTAAAGCATTTCTTCCACACCACAATAGCAAAAGGTTGCCGCCTTGTGCCCAGCCAAGGAAAATGATCTCCACCGCCAAAGACTACCTTTGTGGTGTCCTTGCTACTCCTCCATATCTAGTCCATCAAGATCTATCTCCTAGCCACAGAAGTGGGTGGATTTCAGATCTTAGCACCTTCATCCATCAACCATCTATCGCTCCATCTTTGGTGAGCAAGAGAACGAGAAGAGAAGGAATAAGGAGAGAAGATCATCTGCATCTGCCTTGGTGTTCTTCCCCTCCTCATCCAGATCTATCCTGCCATCATGTAGAAGACTATTTCACCACCAAGCCACGACCATCTTCTTCACCATGACCACGATAGAATCTTCCCTCTCTCTTGTTCTTTTTGTTTCTATCATGAGGAGTGAGTAGTCCTTTTCACTGGGGTGTGGGGACTAGCCCTGCGGCCCATGCTTACATGTTCATCTTATAACATTCCATAGCTTTTATATAACTTTCCATTTTGTTGTTAATCGTTTAATGCATGCTTTGTGGATTGATCACCTACCTTGCATGATCTATTATATTCCTTTGTTGCGAGAACTTCAATACTTAGGATTTGAATATCGATTAACATGGTTGATGCCTAGACAAGAACTTTCGAAGGGATATCTATGGAGTAGTAAGTGTGTGACCCATGGGTAACAAGACATCGAGTCCATGGAGATGCTTATGCAAACTCTATTTCTTAACAGATGGTTTGCTACTCCACTCGGATAGTTGTATCATTCTTGGATGTGTTTTGGATGTGTTTGCATGTGTAGTGGTGGTGAAACCCAGTTCCACCCTAGTGATTCCCATCATTAATCTAAACTCAGTTTTAATCCCGCTCTTGTACTTTACTTGCAATTAGTTTAACTAAACCCAAATAAACTCTTGTTCTAAATATTAGTGTTAGTTGATCCATATTTGACTAGAAAGATTCTTAAAAAAGTTGTCCCTTAGGATTCGATCCTTAACTATACTGTGATAAGACTTGTCCACTTGTGGGTGGTACTATTGCACAAGGTTTTGGTAAAAACTTAGAGATTTCAGCCCTAAGTGAGTTTGTTAGTGCAGTAAAAACCATGTCAAATTATGGCGTCGTTGCCGGGGACAACAGAATCATCTAGTTAAATATAGTTATTTTGAGACAAATCTAGGATTTTACTTTTACTTTTGATCATATTGATCATCTAATTGAATTTGACTCTAGTTTGCCCATCTGACTCCCAAAAGATCTTTCCATTCTAGGTATCCCCAAAGTTTAGTGCATGACACGCTCCAACAGCTCTGACCTTACAACTAGCTTTGACCCTGAGATAGAATGAACCTTTTGTCATCAGAGTAGAGAGAACCAAGATTGGATGTCACAAAATGAGGAAATTGCCCAAAGGGTAACTCAAGCCCTTAATGTGCAAAGAGAAAGGCTTATGCAAGAAGCCTGAGTTGCAATTCAAGAAGAAATCCAAGCAGCTCAAGAAACAACTCAACAAGCTGAGTTATAAAAGGATCTTAGAGAGTTCTCAATCCTTAAGGCTGCTTCCATTCAACACCCAGTGCAATCTCCTCCCATCACTGCTCCAAACTTTGAGATCAAGTCACATTGGATTACACTGCTTCAAAATAGCCCTTTCTATGGCAAGAAAGGTGAAGATAGTCAAGAACATCTTCTGAGGTTCATAGATTTATGTGCTATGACAAAGTAGAATGGAGTTACAGATAATGCCATCAGACTCCGTCTCTTAAAATATTCCCTCGAAGATAGGGCCATGAGTTGGTATAACTCTTTGGAATGCTACCCCATAACCACTTGGAAACAACTTCAAAATGCTTTCTTAGAAACATTCTACCCTCCTTCCCTCACCTATGACATTAGGAGCTGGATAACACAATTTGTTCACATTCCTGGAGAAACCCTGGAGGAAGCATGGGAAAGATACAATGAGTTACTATGCAAGTGTGCACACCATGGCATACCTAAGAATCAGCTCATTGAAATCTTTTATAGGGATGTGGATGATGATATAAAGAAGTTTTTGGACTCCTCGTCTGGAGGAAAATTCATGCGCCAAAGTTATGATAGAAGATGGAAGGTTGTCACCCTTAGAGATAAAAATCAAGCCAACTGGGGTAGATCCGTAGGCAAAGGGGTGTTGAAGGTAGCTAAAACATAAAGTAGTCTTGAGTACAAATCTATCGTCGAGTCTCTAAAGCTACTAGTTACCAAGAAAGACAACCTTGTATCGTCTTTCAACACATATGAAAGGAGGCACTCACCTCCTTGACAATAAGAGCAAGTCAAGTCAACTTCTCTATTTTGTGAAGCATGTAAAGGCACTGATCATTCTACTCTAGCTTGTAATATTCACTATGATGTCTATTTGAGCAATGATTGTACTGAAGGAGGTAATGGTTAGATGGAACATTTGAATGTCATCCATGCTATACCTGGTCAAGGGTATTATATTCAGATTCATAATAGGAATCATCCTAGTTTTCAGTACAGAAATCCTTCAGGAGTAGAAAAATCGCAACAACTTGGTTCAGATAATCAACAACGAGGCCCGTTGGGATTCCAGTATAATCAAAAACAAAATTTTAGGAATCAAGGGAACTTCAAGGGTAACTTTCAAAATAGGAATTACAACCAGTATCAAAGCCCGTCTCAGTTCTAGAATCTCAACCAAGTCCCACATCCACAACTACAACAAGGACAACAAGCTGGTCCCATCTCTTCTAATGACAAATTGTTAGGCATTGAGAAGATGTTACAATCACAACAAATTATGACAGCAAATCATCAAGACCATCAGAAGGCTATTGAATCCCAACTAGCTCAACTTTTAGCTAGCCTCAAGCCACTTGTTGGAGCTTTTGTTGGCCAACCAGAGAACAATCCTAAACATCCTGAGCAACTAAAAATTGTTTCTACTTGATCTGGAAAAGACTATTTCAATCCTCCTGTCAAGACACATGTAGTAGTTTCAGATGAGCATGACTTGGTGACTGTCCAAGACACTGAAGTACCTGAATATCAACTGAAAGAACTGTTGATGAGTGATAAGGCAGACAAAGCAAGTTCTGAGAAACTTGTTGTTGCAGGAGTAGAAGACACTCCTAAGCCAGTTATACCAGTATACAAGACTCGTCCTCCTTTCCAAGCTCGACTAAATAAAACAAAGCTTGACACTCATTTCATGAAGTTCAAGGAATCAATGAAGAAGCTTCATGTTAATATACCCTTTCTAGATGTGCTGGTTGAGATACCAACTTGAACAAAGTACTTAAAATCTCTCCTCACAAGGAAGTATATAATGGAGAATATGAGACAGTCGAATTAGCAACAACTACCTCTGATATTATTCAGAGAAAAATGCCCAGGAAGCAAAAAGATCTAGGATGCTTTGGGATTTCGTATCATATTGGTGACTCCACATGTAAGAAGGGACTAGCTGACCTCAGTGCTAGCATCTCTATCATGCCACTTAGCCTTTGCAAGAGGTTAGGGTTTGCAAAACTTCTCCCAACTAGCATGACCATATAGCTTGTAGACAATTCGATGACTCTCCCTCTAGGAATCATTGAGGATGTTCCAATAAAGGTAGGAAAATACTCTTTTGTCCCATGTGACTTTGTAATCATGGACATAAAAGAGGACTCCAGATACCCTATTATCTTTGGCCTTCCATTCCTATCCACTGCAAGAGCTTTGATTGATGTTGACGTAGGAACCCTACTCCTCAGACTAGGCAAAGAAATACTTGAGTTCAGAGTTTTTGAAGTATGTGAAGACCAACCATGCAAGAAGAGATCTATTTGATTGATTGCATACAGAAAATGTCACTCTTCATGCAGGAGAATCAAGAATCAGATGATCTTTTAGAAGTGGCTCTAACCAACCCATCTGTTGATGACTCCATCAACAAACAAGTAAAGAATTGTGTTCTCCACCTCTACTCTATAGAAGAAGATCTTGAAGCTAAATTTGAGGAACTCAAGGCTGTAAATGTAACTGAAGATCCATGAGAGAAACCATAGGCCCCTAAAATGAAGCCCTTGCCTGAGGAACTGAAGTACGTGTTTATGGATGATCTCAAGGTTTGCCCAATTATCATAAATTATGACCTAACATTCGAACAAGAAGATAAACTTCTGACAAAATTAAGGGAAAGAAGAAAGGCCCTCAGGTACAAAATGGGTGACCTCACCGAGGTCATTCAAGTGCTTTGCATGCATAGAATCCCCATGGTGGAAGACCACAAGCCGACTATTGAACATCAATGGAAGATGAATCCAAATATGAAAGAAGTGATCTGCCTTGAAGTCATTAAATTGCTCACAACAAGAATCATCTATCCTATATTTGACTCGCCATGGCTAAGTCTTGTACATGTTTTCCCAAAGAAAGGTGGAACTACCATGATACGGAATGAAAATAATGAACTTATCCCCACTCGTTGGAGGATGTGTATCGATTATAGGAAATTGAACAAGGCCACTCGTAAGGATCATTTCCCAATGCCTTTCCTAGACTAAGTCTTAGAGTGATTGGCTCACCAGGAATAGTTTTGCTATCTCGATGGTTACTCTGGATTCTATCAAATCCACATACATCCAAACGAACAAGAAAAGATAACATTCACTTGTCCCTTTGGAACATATGCCTTTTGGACTTTGCAATGGGCCTTCCACTTTCTAATGTTGCATGGCAGCCTAAACCCTAAACCCTAAACCCTAGTCCTCAAATGATGTGAAGAAGCACATCTAGTATTAAATTGGGAGAAATGTCATTTTATGGTAAAAGAGGGCATTGTACTCGGCCATAGGGTCAGTAATAGAGGGATCGAAGTAGACAAGGCAAAGATGAAAGTGATTTCTAAACTCAATCTCCTAACCAATGTAAGAGATGGTTGTGCATTTCTTGGTCATGCAGGCTTTTATAGAAGGTTTATAAAGGATTTCTCCATGATAACCAAGCCGGTGATGAACTTATTACTTAAGGATGTTGATTTCAACTTTGATGAAGAATGCATCAAGAGTTTCAACAATCTTAAGCATACCCTAACATCAACCCCTATCATCAGAGCTCCAGATTGGGGGCACCCATTTGAAATAATGTGTGATTCCAGTGATTACACAGTGGGTGCTATTTTGGGCCAATATATAGAAAAGAACCATCATGTCATCTACTATGCATCTAAGGCCCTTGATGAAACTCAAAGGAACTATGCAACTACTGAGAATGAACTTTTAGAAGTTGTGTATGCCTTTGACAAGTTTAGATCATACCTTATCGGTTTGAAGGTCATCATCTACACAGATCATGCTGTAATTCATTACCTCCTAGCAAAGAAATATGCAAACCCCAGGTTGATCGGATGGATTCTCCTCTTGTAATAATTTGATCTTGAGATAAGAGATAATAAAGGCACAGAGAATGTTGTGGCAGACCACTTAAGTCGTATCCACACTCCGGATACTAAAAAGATTCCAATTAATGACTCCCTTCCAGACGACCAACTCATGAAAGCTTCAGAAGCTATCCCATGGTATGCAGACTACGTGAACTACCTTGTGGCCAGTGACATCCATCCTGAATGCACTGGCATTTCACTAAAGAAATTCATACATGATGTGAGGTAATATCACTGGGATGAGCCATACCTCTTCAATCTCTATGATGATGGTCTCTATAGACAATGTATCGCTGAGGAAGAAGCTCATCTTGTTCTAGAGAAATGCCATTTAGGCCCCACTGGAGGCCATATGAGTTCTAAGAAAACTGCTTTGAAAGTTATACAGTGTGGTTTCTTTTGGCCAATCATATCCAAGGATGCCTACAACTTTGTCTTGTCTTATGAAAAATGTCAGAGGGCGGTTAACATTACAAAAAGATATGAGATGCCCCTCAAGCTCTAGCAGGAAGTCAAGATTTTTGATGTTTGGGGAGTGGACTACATGGGCCCATTCCCATTCTTGTATGGATTTTGCTACATTCTAGTAACGGTGGATTATGTCTCTAAATAAGTAGAATACATACCAACCGTCACTATCAATTCAAAACCAGTCCTCAAAATGTTCAGAGATATTATTTTTCCCCATTTTGGAGTTCCACGCATTGTGATATCCGACGGAGGTTCTCATTTTTTGGAAAGAAGTTTTGAGGCTCTATTGAGAAAATATGGTGTGACTCACAAGGTAGCTTCCCCCTATCACCCACAAACAATTGGACAGGTATAGGTGTCAAATTGTCAACTCAAAGCTATCCTAGAGAAGACAGTAGGTCGCAACCTAAAGGATTGGTCAGTAAAAATCAATGACGCCATGTGGGCCTACATAACTGCTTTTAAGACTCCTCTCGGAACAACACCCTTTAGATTAATCTATGGAAAATAATCTCACCTGCCCTAAGAACTTGAACATAAAACTTGGTGGGAAATAAAAAACTGAATTTCGAGATGTAGAAAGTTGGCCAAGCTAGGATTCTGTAACTTCATGAACTGGAAGAACTTCGGATGACAGCCTGTGAGAATGCATGAATCTACAAAGAACGCACAAAATTATGGCACGATGGTCATCTGAAGAGGAAATGCATACAAGTGGGAGACCAAGTTCTACTATTTAACTCAAGACTGAGACTATTCCCAGGGAAACTCCGTTCTCGCTGGTCTGGACCATATAATGTCAAAAGCATCAACCCACATGGTGCTTTCATTTTATGGAGTGAAAAGTCAGGAGAGTTTGTGGAAAATGACCAACGCTTGAAGAGATATTTCACCACTGCTGACATGAGAATTGAAGCATCATTGAATCTTTCCAAACTAGATTATCAACCAGAAAATTGAAAGAAGCATGTCGAGCCAACAACATAAAACAAAGGCACTTGTCGGGAGGTAACCTGATCCTTACCTTAGATTTTGCTTTTAGAAAATTTTGCACTTAGTAGATAATGCATCACAAGATGCAACCTTATGTTTTGATAGTTTTCATTTTTGAGATTTCAGATGGAGGAAACATTGCTGAAAGGAACGCAACCACATCTGGTGGACCAACCAATATAGTTTTTTCCTTCCATCTCGGATTTAGAGTTTTCTCAGGATGAGCAAATTTATAAGTTCAAGGTGGAGGATGGGTGGTACGTACTCTACTTTCCACCCACCCCCAACTGTTTTACACTTAAGATTCCATCATTGCAATTTTGAAACAATTTTGAGCAAAATTTTCAAAATTTTAAAGTTTTCAAAGTAGTTTTGTATAGAAACTTGATGAAGTTGTGTTGCTTTTATTTCAATCAAAGCCTTTACCTAGCTGGCTATTTCTTTTTCCATGCAATTTTGAATCATTATACCCTCCTTATTCGAAGTAAAGCCTTAAGAGGGACAATTTCTGAAACTAGTCAATGGTTACAAATCACCATGTGAAGCTTATGAATCCTAACATCATGATCCTTTGGTAAAGATGGCGAGTATATGTCGAACTGAGAGGGATCAAACACATCATGCTTCCTAACTGACTAGTGGAACAATAGCATGTAATCTCCACTGGATCCCCATCAAGTCATTATTTGAGCATAGTATGATAAGGAGAACAAATTGGTGCACTTAATTGTAAATCAAGTTGCATTATGATCAGAACTCTCTTCTACACTCCTTCCACCATCCTCATACCCCTCCATCCATCAAAAAGAAACAAAAAGCCATAAAAATAGTGCCAAAGACTAAGTTTGGGGTGGCACACCACTCCTCTCCTTAACCTCTTCTTCCATACCCCTCTCTATGTAATAGGGTAGTATCACCAAAATGAAAAAGAAAAGATGCCAATGTGCAAACAAAAAAATGCAATCTCGAGTGGATTAGAGGAGAGATTCACATACAAAAAAAAGTTTCTATCAATGAAATTGCAACCATATAACAAAAATATCAAGTTGAATAGAGGAGAGATTTATTATTCCCTTCCAAACCCCCTTTCACTCCCTTTTCCACCTACAGGCACAATGTATGCCTCATTTTTGCCACTCTGTTGTAAAACACCAGTGTCAGGTAAGATGCACACTTGTTGTTCTGTGGGTTTCTCTGGACTCTTACAAAGCTCTTCGACATGCTTGATGTTGGAAAAATGGGGAGGAAGTGCTTTTGGGAAACGAACTCAGGAATAAAGATGTTGTAAGATGTGTTCAGTGGTCTCAGGAAGTTGAGATGCTCATCCATACAAGTAGAAAAAGAAACAAATGTGATGTGAAGATAAGGCAATCACAAGTGTTGAAAGTATTCAATGGAGACTTTTTCAGATTTTGTGTTACTCGAGGATGAGCAATGTTTCGAGGATGAGAAACGTTTAAGTTTGGGGTGTTTTGATAAATGCATATTCACTTTAGTTTTAGTCATCATTTTTGGTCCAGTTTGGCATTGAAAGCTCTCATATGTCCCCTGAATCTTCACATATATGATTTTCCTCAATTTTAGATGATTATTCAAAATTTTGATCAAATCCATTCGCCTCCATTGTAGTATTAAGCATTTCACTAGGTGCACTAGTGTAGGAGGTAGTGGTCCCGCTAATCGACTAGCTGGTCCAAGAAACTTTTGATAATTTGGACCCTTTTTGATGGCAAGTTTCTTCATCACAAAGCATCCTCATCAGTCAGAGGATTCATCAATGCAGGCCAATCGACCCATAGCAATAGCACCATTGATCCATGAGGTATGCAACCACGACCGAGAAGAGAAGGACCACGACCACGGCCAAGAAGAAATGACCACGACCATGGCTCCACCATCACAATCTCAACCGTGGCCAAGGGGACAAAGCCACGACTGATGCACCCATCGTGACTACGACCAGTGTCTCCACCACGAATGAGGCATGCCCACACAACTTCGGCCGAGGAAAAACACCTCGACCACACACAACCCCTCAACCGCAAACACCACCGCAACCTCAACCCCGACCATAGTCAGTGTTTGACCGTGACCTCGACCCCGACTGTGGTCAATACCTGAACCGCAAAGTTAAGTCTTTGCTGACCTCAACCACGACGTTAAGTTAGTGATCTACATCTATAAATAGATGACCTCTTCATTCATTTGAAGCATCTCTTCCACTCCACGACGTCGACAGGCTTTTTCTTTGTGCCCAACCAATGAAGACGATCTCTGCTTCCAAAGACTACCTCTATGGTGTCCTTGATACTCCTCCATCTTTGCTCCATAAAGATCTATCTCCTAGCCACAAAAATGGGTGGATTTTAGATCTATATCACCTTCATCCATCAACCATCTACCGTACCATGTTTGATGAGAAAGAGCATGAGAAAAGAAGGAAGAAGGAGAGAAGATCATCCTCATCTGCCTTGGTGTTCTTCCCCTCCTCATCCAGATCTACCCTGCCATCATGTAGAAGACCATTTCTCCACTGAGCCATGACCATCTTCTTCACCATGATCACGATAAAATCTTCCCTCTCTCTTATTCTTTTTGTTTCTATCATGAGGAGCGAGTAGTCCTTTTCACTAGGGTGTGGGGACTAGCCCCTCTGCCCATGCTTACATGTTCATCTTATAACATTCCATGACTTGTATATAACTTTCCATTTCATTGTTAATCATTTAATGCATGCTTTTTGGATTGATCACCTGCCTTGCATGATCTATTATATTCCTTTGTTGCGAGAACTTCAATACTTAGGATTTGAATATTGATTAACATGGTTGATGCACAGATGAGAACTTCCGAAGGGATATCTCTGGAGTAGTAAGTGTGTGACCCATGGGTAACGAGACATCGAGCCCATGGAGATGCTTACGCAAACTCTATTTCCTAACGGATGGTTTGCTACTCCACTTGGATAGTTGTATCTTTCCTAGATGCATTTTGGATGTCTTTACATGTGTAGTGGTGGTGAAAACCCAGTTCCACCCCACTGATTCCCATCATTAATCTAAACTCAATTTTAATCCTGATCTTTTACTTTACTTGCAATTAGTTTAACTAATCCCAAATCAACTTTTGTTCTAAATATTAGTCTTAATTGATCCATATTTGACTAGAAAGATTCTTTAAAAAGTTTTCCCTTGGTATTTTATCCTTAACTATACTACGATAAGACCCATCCACTTGCAGGTGGTACTATTGCACAAGGTTTTGGTAAAAACTTAGGGATTTCATCCCTAAGTGAGTTTGTTAGTGCAGTAAAAAGCACGTCACATTGATACATGTTTTGAAAAAGCTATGAGCTTCTTAGAAGATTGAAGGCTAGAAGAAACCACATTGGAGCACTTTGAATGCAGTCTTTTTTGGGCTCATGTGGCCCCCATTTGGGCCAGAGTGACAATTCTCCAGAATGAAAGGAGCTTCTTCTTCAGATATACATTGGCGGTAGAAACCATCATATAAAAATGAAGGAGATAGGGTTCATCCCAATAGTAGTGACAAATGTTTGACATGAATTTCTTCTTATCATTACTTGTGCAGTCTGGATGAAGGACTCCTGCAACTAGGTAGTTGAAAAAATCTACACACCACATCTTGAACTTAGATATCTTCAAAAAGTAATCATCGGGCAAGGATTCATTAATGGGTATTGCTTCAGAGTTTTGAATATGCAATCAACCGAGGTGGTTAGCAACCACATTGTTGGTCCCCTTCTTGTCTTTTCTATTCAGGTCAAACTCTTGTAACAATAAGATCCACATGATCAATATGGGCTTTGCAAATTTCTTTGACATCAAGTAACTTATAGAAGCATTATCATTGTATACAATCACCTATGATCCTATTAGGTAGGAGTGGAATTTGTCAAAGGCGTAGACAATGGAAAGAAGCTCCTTCTCAATGATTGCATAGTTTTTCTAGGTTCCATCCATTGTCTTGCTTGCATAGTAGATGATGTGATGTTTTTTGTCGACATGCTACCCCAATATTGTGGCTACAAAGTAATCACATGCACCGTACATGATCTCAAATGGGAGGGACAATTTAGGGAATGAAGGATAGGGGTTGAGATGAAAGCTTCCTTCAAAGTATTGAATATTTTCATGCAGTTGGCTTCAAAGTTGAAATCCACATCTTTTTAAAGAAGGTTTGTCAGAGGCTTGGTAATCTTTCTAAAATCATGATAAACCTTATATAGAACCTGGCATGCACTAAAAATACCCAAACTTTTTTGACAGTGATTGGAGGAGATAGCTTTGGTATTACTCAAATCTTCTCTTTATCAACCTCAATGCCTATGGAGCTGACAGAATGCACTACAGCAATGCCCTCCTTCACCATGAAGTGGCATTTTTTCCAATTAAGCTCTGAATGTGCTTCTTCACATCATTTTAAGATCAGGAAAAGGTGGTGTAGATATGATTAAAAATAATATACATAAATTGAGAAGTCATCCATGAAGATTTCCATTACCATTTATGTAAGGTCAGAAAAAATGGCAGACATGCAATGCTAGAATCCAGCAAGTTCATTGCATAGTATAAAAGGCATCTAACATAAAGCACATGTGCTAAAGGGGCACATGAATGTCCTATTCTCTTGATCACTCGGTGTATGGGTATTTGATAAAAACTAGAATACCCATCTAGGTAGAAGAAGAACTCATGGTATCCAAGTCTCTCTAAGACATGAACAAGGAAAGGAAATGGGAAGTGGTCATTCTTGGTTGCATTATTGAGTTTGTGGTGGTCTTTGCACATGCATCATCTGGTCACAATGTGTGTGGGAATAATATAATTCTTTTCATTCAAAACAACTATAGTTCCTTCCTTCTTTGGCACAACCTGCATGGGACTCACCCAAGGTGAAATGGAGATGGGATAAATGATCCCATAAGTCAAAAGTTTGATCACCTCCTTTTACACAACCTCCTTCAGAATCATATTCATCTTGTGTTAAGGCTCGATAGAGGTCTTGTAGTTGTCAACCATATTGATTTTCCACATGCAGAGGTCTTGGCTTACCCCTATTAGGTCAGTCATTTTGTAACCTAGTGCCTTCTGCATCTTCCTTATTTTGGTCAATATCTTGTCTACTTGGGTTGTTGTGAGGTGTGCATCGATGATGATTGGTAAGACCTTCCTTTCATCTAGGAAAACATATTTGAGTCCCTTGAGTAGAGGTTTCATCTCTAGTGTAGTAGCTTCTTTGTCTTCTTCTTCGATGATGGTGGTAGATTTAAGTTCTTTGAACTCGACCTCAAGATCTTCTTTAGCAGAGTTTAAGAGAAGGAGAAATATCTCCACATGTTCATCATTCAGTTCATGAGCATTGGTGTTGATGAGTGTGGTCTTTAGAGGGTCATCTGAAGTGGGGGTCCTCCACTCTTAGTTGTGCCATTTTTTGACATGATATTTTAAATATTAGTTCTCCAGAAAGGAGGGACCCTTGTGACTTTCAAAGAACTTATTGTTGATAGTGTTTGTTCCAAGCCTTAATGTCAAGATGCCTTCTTCAAAATAAATAAGTGTGTGAGAGGTTGCAAGGAAAGGACGATCAAAGATAATAGGGTAATGTTGGTCTTCCTTGATGTCCATGGTGACAAAGTCACATGGGCAATATGATTTGGAACCTACACAAACATGAATTTTTTCTACGATACCCATGTGGGGGGAAGTCATGAAGGAATCTGCAAGTTGAATGAAGATGAAGCTAGGAAAGATATCTCCAGTGAATCCTAGTCTCTTACACAAGCTATAGGGCATGATGGAAATGATTCCCCCATGATCGGCTAGACCTTTCCGACATGTAGTGTCTCCTACAAAACATGAGATGTCAAAATATTCAAGATCTTTTAGTTTTTTTGGCTTCTTGCTTAGAACAATGGTGGATTCCATCAGAAATAGCTTCATAGTCTCAACCTCCTCTATAAAGTACTTTTGAGTGAGTAGTGTTTTTAAGAAATTGGTCCATGATGGCATTTTGAGAAGAGCATCAAGTAAGGGGATGTCAACATGTAGTTTCTTCATTGCTTCCTTGAATTTCATGAATTTCAAGTCTAGATGTGTCTGAGCTAGATAGCTCTGGTATGAGACTCGAGTTTGTAGATGGGCACCACATGCATAGAGGGATAGGTTGGTGTAGCTTCTGGTGCCTTCTCAAGATTGGGCATGTTGTCTGACATTGGAGATTCGATTGTTAGTTCTGTCAGAATGGTTGTGGGTATAACCATTGGGATGAATTTTTCATCTTCATCATCTTCAAGAATCAGCCTATTATTGTTGATGACTGGAGCTAGAGGTTTTGGTAGCACACGACCAGATTATGTGATCACTACCTTTAGTTGTTCCTCCTGGTTCTTGGGGCTACCTTTAGGTTGGCCTGTAAATGAGCAAGTAGGAGGAATAATTGTAGCAGCAATTTGTGCAAGTTGAGCCTCCATGAAATTGTTGTAGGCTTGTTGGCTTGCCAATATTTTCTATATAGTATCTAGGCAGATTTGTCCATTAGAGGAAGGTATATTTTGCTGACTACCTTGCCCCAGTAGAAGTTTCCCTTGTTGGTTGTATTGTTGTTGCCCTTATTGGTTGTATTGTTGTTGCCCTTTATTGTTGTACCGTTCATGCCCTTAATTGTAGTTGTTTCCCTAGTTTAGATTGTTGCAGTACTGACCAGGGTTGTATTTAATCTGGCAATAGCTTTGATTTTGTTGGAAACCAGGAGGACCCCAAACTTGGTTTTTGTTGGGTCCCTATTGGATCTGTTCGCATCAGTTGCTTCATCTGGATTTACATATTGGAAATCAAGATGGTTTATTCACATGTTGGGGTTGTAGTACCCTTGTCTTGGATTGGATTTGACAACATTAACTTCTTCAATGACTGGAGCATTGTCAAACTGAGGTTGGATTATGTTCATAGTGGCCTAGTCGAGATGGTTGCACTACAGGCTTGTGTGGCCTTTTGCACTATAGACTTGGCATACTTCTAGAGTTGCCTTAGGCTGGAAGGTGGATTGAATTCGTTTCCCACTATTTAAAAGGGTATACTCACGGTTATTTGTCTTGAGGGTGAGGATATTTAGAGATTCAGCAATTGCCTTCATTTTGGATTTATCTTCTTCCATTGCCACCTTGAGGATGCCTCCCTTGTGGGATGAGCCCAATTGGCTTGGTTCTCGGCTCCCCTATTGACAACCTTCCATGCATCATTGAAGCTTTGCCGCATGAAGTCTCAACTAGTGGTGAAATAGAGGAACCTTTTGGTATCATCATCAAATCCCCTATGGAAATGTTTCAGAAGTTGTAAAGGAGGGATTTCATGATGAGGGCATTTTTTCAGCAACTCCCTAAATTGCACCCAGGTTTCAAAGGGAGTCTCAGACGGATCTTTCTTGAACCCAATGATTTCCCCTCTGATCTGATAAGTAAGTGAAGGTGGAAAGAACTTCTCAAGAAACTAATTCTAAAGTTCCTCCCAAGTTCTGATGCTACAATCATCTAGGGAGTTGTACCACACCCTAGACTTTTCAGTGAGGGGCTAATAGAACATCCTAAGCTTCATTGCCTCTTATGGCATGTCATCTTGCTTACTCAATCCACAGAGGTCTATGAACTTCTTCAAATGTCTATGGGGGTTCTCACCATTGCGTCCTGCAAAGCTATTATTTTGTGTCATCATCACCCAATGTGTCTTGATTTCACAGTTTTGAGATTGGATGGTGCATTGGACAATGGGGTTTCATACATCTACAACATGTAGGATAGATACCTTTCATAGTTCTTGTTGTCATTGTGCTTTAATGACTTCTTGTTGCTCTGCTTGTGTAGCAGCTCTGGCTTGAGCCACGAGCCTCTCTCTTTGTACATTCAGGGTTTTTTGCACACTGAGATTGACCTCCTCATCATTCATTTTGGCGCTTTTCTCATGAAGGAGCCTGTGATATGTCCTTTCAATTTCAAGGTCAATGGGGGTCAATGAATCGGTACTAGAGGAACGTTGCATGCACGAGAATTACCACTTGAAATTTGAGAGAAGCCAAGTTCATATGATTTGTAGATGATTTTGGTTCAAGATGATATGAAATAGTATCATTTGAAAAAAGAAAATTCCTATAGTTACAAAGATCAGAAAATTTTATTGTCCCCAACAATGGCACCAAAATTTGATGTGGAAATTATCACACTACAAATTCACTAGGAGTGGAATTTCTAGAGTTTACTAAAACTATTGTGCAATAATGCCACCCACAAGAAAATAGATCTTATAGCAGTACAATTGAGGATCAAATCCCAAATGACAATGTTTTTAAGAATTATCCGATCTAAGTAACTTACCAAGAACTAGTATTTATCACACAGTTTCAGTTGAGTTAGTTAAGTTGCAAGAATAAAAAGAGCTATATTAAGATTCTAGGTATTAATGCAAGGAAACACTAGGGTGGAACTGGGTTTCACCTCCATTACTTGAAATAGCACTTTCATTCAAATTCAAACATGTATGAAGATATAACTGGAGTTATGCAACTTTCCCCTTTCTACATTAGAAACTTGCATGAGTAGATATCCTTGTAATCTTGATGTTTTGTTACTTAAAGATCCTATATCCACTACTTTGGAGGCTTCTCATCAAAATTTCACATCAGGGCATCAACTAAAGCTAATCTATATTTAGATCTTAAAAAAAATAAGTTATCATATAATAAGGTTATAATAAATCACGTAAAGTAGGTGATTAATCCATAAAAATGCACTAAATGATTATTTGTGAATTAAATGAGTTCATACAAGAATTGGAACATGAATGAAATTGTAAGAAAGAGGTAGTGGGACTAATTCCCACAACTCAGTGAAAAAACTACTCCCTCAACATGGTGAGATTAATATCACTAGAAGAGGAAAAGGACATGATAATGGTCATGATGGTACTAGAAGTAGCTCGGCATGGTGTGTGATGCCATTCCTTCTCTCTTTTTCATTTACTAACCCTAACTTGTAGTTGAAGTAGGTGGATGAAAAGTGACTCTGGGAAGAGATTGGTCACCTTGGAGAAGGAGGTTGATGGTTGCTGATAAGTGGAGGTCGATGGAAGTAGACAACTCTAGAGGTCGATGATCTATCTCGATCAATAAGATTAGCTATGTCGATGGTCTTTTAGACTTTATCCATGGTCTTGGCATCAGCCTTTTAGCTTATTAATCTACAAAATTCAAGATGCCTGAAAGTGTTGTGCTTGGGGGCTAGGGTCATGGTTGTCAACCACTTGTGCTTTCCATCTATGTCGAGTCTGTGTTGTCGATCGGTGGATCTTAACTCTTGGGCTTCCAATCAATAGTCTGAGAGGTTGATGTCATGCTTGATCAATGGCCATCCATGCATATGGTCGATGGATCATTGACCTTGAGTTGTGGCCATTAGACAATGGTTGTTATCATGTCGGTTGCAGACTGATGGTTGTCTTCCTGACAATGGAGAGAGGTCAATTGGTCATCAACCTTGGTCATCGAGGAGCCTTAGTGTCATGCTTCTGGATGTCGATCGAGCTACTTGATGGGTCATGGACCTTGAGGGTTGATGGGGCACTCGATCCTTGATGATTTTTGAAGGTTGATTGGCAGGTCGTTCGATGGGTTGATTTTTTCCTCAGACACAAAAGTCATTCATTGATCTGTCTTCTAAAAGTGCTAAAAACTCATTTCAATCTGTGGTGCTACCCCACACCCTGCTATAGGCATCCTCCTCTCAACTCTCGCCCACTGAAGGGTAGGGGGGACCCCTATGCAAACTTGTTGTAGAGTATAAGAGCTCAAAACAAGTAAAGAGAGTCAAGAAAAGTATCAAATTCCTAAAAATTAACATTAAACCCTAAGTAGATTGAAAAAAGCCACTCTAGTAAAATTCCAAAGATTTGGATGCTAAACTAGAATAATAATGCAACTAAAACTGGGATGAATATGCAATCATCAATAAACAATACATGGAAGAGAATCAGCAAAGTGTGTATATTAGTTATGTCCTAAAATTTAGTAGATTTCCTACCAAGTAGATATGAACTTCAAAGTAACTTACAAATATCTAAAAGTTTAGAAGATAGTTAGTGCAATTACTCAAATCCAATTTACAATAATAGTCTAATCAATATGATAAGGTGATCATATAGACCAAATTCAACTTTAAAACATCTTTTAGAGCATGTCTGTGAAAAAATTAGTAGATGTTTCTTAATTCAGAATGATAATATTTTAGCATAATTAACAAGTCAAGGTCTATACATTTAGAATAAAAACATAACAATAACATCATCTTTGTGACACCCATAATCCAAACCAGGAACACATCTTGCAATCTTGTTGCTGAAGTACACATAACACATGTCTATCATACATGACTATTCAAATGATAGGGAAATAAAAAAAATCATATTAAGAGTGACATTAAATCCCAACATCAACCGTTTGTCAACATTCAATATCATATTCCAAACTAGACTGATAAGAATATGGAAACATATTACCTTTATGAAAGAATCATTACTTTCTACAAAGAAACATATTCAACAATAGTAGGTCTATCATCTAGTAGGAGGCATGTAACAATCATTCAACTCATATACTACATGACTTGTCAACTTTTATATATTTTCCTTAAAACTACTTGGCTCATACCTTACCAAGTAGAAGTCACCACACCTGATTCTCGTGTCAACAACTCATTGCCACTATCTTAGGGTATAACCAGCCACCCTAAGATATCAACAACATGCCCTGGTCCACTATAGGGTTTCCTAAAGAGGCTCAGGTCCTCATCTCAAGTACACAAGATATGAACAAACATAACAACATATAAAAATATCTTGTATCATCATACTTCCCATGTTTCACAATTTTCATTTCATTAGAGTATATTCTTCATGGACATAGACTATCACAGTAAAGGATTTAGGACAAAGTCTCACTAGATGACTCATCCCTAAATATTTATGGTATAAAGTTCAAGGTCTTGATCCACACTCCAGAAATCCTTCTCATAATACTCTAATTACTAAAAGGAGATTTGTTTCATTTCCCTGTGTGGCACTTAAGGAAACTCATTTTTTCAAGGTTCCAAACTAGAAGTATCATCATTACACTTGTTATTAATCATTTTTACTCATCTTAAAGAAATTTCAAATCATCATTCATCATATGTTGATATTCTCGTGCAACTAAAATGAGATGAATCAAATTATACTAATAAAGAAAGATAATGATTAAAACAAGATGCAGAACAATCTCTAATTTTGCAACACATATAATTATTTCCATTCCCACATCATATTATAACAGTCATTGTCAACATGCTTTCATCTCATGACATAATGTTATTATCCAATATCTAGATAGGGTTTCTCAAAGGTAATTTATGCATGCTAATTCAATCTCAACGTATATCTTATCAGTTCATTACATATTATAGTTCTCATCAAATATTCAGAAAGACATTACAACTAGAAACAATATAGGCATATAGACATCTTATGTCATTCATCATACTCAGAATAGGTTTATCAATCAACATATAACTATTCAATCCAAATTATATCGATGTGAAAAAAATCAATAATGAACTTGTATAACACACATAATACTCCTTGTTTACTATTTACCATTTTTTAGTTAGGGTTATCGTAGAGAACATATGTAATATCATTTGAAATCCATCATTAAACCATTCTCACAACCAACTCTCTACAAATAATTACAATCCAAACATGCATTCTTATGAATGAAATTGCATCCTTGAACTTCATCTTGTAAACAAATTAGACTATACTTTTGTACATTACTTAACCCCTTGTTTGAGAGAACATTACTTATTATTTTCACATAGATCACCATCTTAGGGTTAGAGTTAGATTCTCATATCCACCAAGATAACTACATGGTTTTCTCCTTGCTTTAAGTTTGTTAATCTTAACCTTAGCAAACACAGCTTGCTTGGATTCATAATCCAAGACAACCTTATACCTTTCCAAGGTATCCATCCCAAGGATTACATCGAATCCATGCATCTCAAGCGGTATAAGATCCACTTGAATGTGATGTTCAAAAAAGAAGAGGATGCAGGGAGAACATATCTCCTGCAACACAGCATATCCCATCAATGGAGTTTCTAGCAACAAACTATCTGTTCTATGACTTATAGTCAGGTTGCAGTCAAAAATCACTCTTCGAGTGATAAAGGAGTGTGTAGAACCCGGATTAATTAAAACATATATGACGTAAGATGTAGACATATCAGAATACAACAATTCCATCTGACCTACCATAACCTGAGGGTTGAGCACTGCATCAGGTGGATTCATCGCGTAGAATCTTTCCATTGCCTGTGGTTGATTCGGTGCTCGATGACTAGGTGTCGATGATCCAGCTTGGGACGCTTGTCCACGTCCTCTAGCACTACCTGGAAACTGTCGCCTTTTAGATCCTTGTTGACTCTGCCTTTGAGGTTGAGTTACACTCACTTCTATGGCTCTACAATCCTTCATCAGATGTCCCATCTTTCCACATATGTAACAACTTTTGTTCAGTTGATGAGGTCTGGGTGGTCCTGTAACCGACATAGATGTTGAGCTACGAGCTCCTTCTAAAGGTAAGATTTGTCCTCTACCCCTATTTGACGTCCACTGCGTCTGGGTACTGAACCTAGGTGGTGGTGTAGGCACGGAAAACCTCAGTTTCTTAAAACCTTTAGATGAAGATCCTTGGAACTGGGGATACATATTCTTGTTCTTATAGTCTGTCTCTTTTCTTCCACAGACCTCTCTACCCTTCTGACAGACTCCACAAAGGTAGCAAACCTTTCCCTGTTCTCCAGAGCAGACACAGGAGTAGTCAACTCAGCGTTTAATCCTTTCTCAAAATGCCTAATCCTTTCTTCATTTGTGGTCGCCATGTGCGGACAGAACTGCAAAAGCTCCATGAACTTAGCCTCGTATTCGCTAATGTTCATCGGTCCTTGTCTTATCCTCTCAAACTGAGAGATTTTCTCATCCAAGAACTTCTTAGGGAAGTATCTGTTGACAAATTCCCATCGAAAAACTTCCCATTCGATCTCCACGCCTGGTCTTTTTCCTTCCTCCATGGTCAACCAATGACCAACACTCCCCTTAAGAAGATACACAGCATGTCTAACCTTCTCAGCCTCTGGGATGTTTAGGATTCTAAAGGCTTTCTCTAGTTCAGTTAACCACAATTCAGCATCTGCTGGGTCAGCTGTTCCAACATACTATGTGGCTCCAACTCGGCAAAGTCATTCAAACGTCTTGTCGGATCCTTGTCCTTCAGGATGGGTAGGTACCCTAGGTGCAGGTATAGGCATCCTATCAGTCATGTGTGTCATGGCAGTCATGAACTGCCCAAACATGGCTTGGACGGCTGGGTTTCCCATGTCAGTTGGATTGAACTGGGGTGGTTCAGGCACAAGTTCTTCTCTTCCTTGGTTTCTTGCACCTCCTCTGGGTGCAGTGACACTACTCTCTGCAATGTGTTCCTCGTGTGATCCAGACATCTTTAGTTTTATCTTCTCCTCCTAAATGAGCAGAAGACACTATCAGATATACTGGAAGGCACTAGAATAGACTCAACAACCTAAGTCCTATGTCTCTGTAGACTCAGCGAACCTAGAGCTCTGATACCACTTAACTTGTGACGTCTGTCTCGAAAAATGAGATCAACGAATGCGGAAGCGATTAATTAGCAGCAAAATTATTGAAAATCACTAAAAATTAAAACTTTTGGTAAAGAGATCTTCAAATGGTAAAACTCTTTCATAAAGAAACAAGATAAGTTAATTACAAACTGATCTATCATTACATCTCTGTAAAATCACATCTCGAGGGTTACAACCATCAAATGCCATGTTAACTGTACAAGGCAAGATACAAAAATCTCAAAGTATTACGCCAAAATTTCATATCTATATTAGACATCTACTGACTCCTAGGACCTGAGAGTACAGAGACGACACATAGGACATTCTATATACAAGACCTAACAGACAATGTCTCCACTTGAGGATCACTGTTGTCCCTGATGTTGCTGTTGCTGCTGTTGCTCACCCACTGAAGGGTTCCTTCGTCCTCGGTGTCTACCTAAAAAGTTGAATCCCACGGGGTGAGACAATTGAATAATTGTCCCAGTGAGAGTTATAACTCTCCGCCAGAAGCATTGTTATTGCAATAATGGAATAACATTGAGCAGTAGAACTATAATTATTCAAGAGCAGGTAAACATTGTATAAGCTAAGTAGAACAGTATTTTATAAGCAATCATTTCATCTATAACTTGATTGAATGACAAGACATATATCAATAAGGAATATGAAGAACATGTATACTAGATATTCAACTAGAGCACTATAAACAATGTATCATCAATCATTGTTTCCCGTAATTCAACCTAAGCAGTTATGCTATACTGCTGATTACATTTTTCAAACATATTTATGCCCTGAGGAGATGAGTTACACCTCTCATACTCCAACCGACCATTACAAAATCGCAATCGGTACCATACATAGGTCATCAGAAGAGCTGGATTCCTATGACCTCATCATCCTCAGTCAGTGTGAGGATCAACATGCAGGACATCTTGTGTCTCTGCCATAATAGCTTTCCAGGGTATTCTAGAAACTTCGCTATTAGAGTTACAGTGGCATGTTGTACTCTCTTCACCATCGAGGGATTTCTTGTTTATCTCACATCAATGCGGCATTAACAACATCATCAGGAGAATAGTGATACATCATCCCGACATACACATATAATGAAGGATTGAGAGATTTTTTTTTGGAGAAGTTAGGAGGCTTTATTATTCATCCCGCCCTCCTCTTGCAGGTCTAAACTCAAAATTGACTACATTATCAACAACGAAATTAAATTTGGTAGGACTCCTACCATTACAGGGAAAGGGGGAAAGATTAAGACCCACAGGGTCGAGGGGAGAAGTTGTGTAGGTACAACTCTCCTTATGTTTTTGGAGGTGATGCTTAGCCAGAGCATCGGCAATACATGTTTTCTGCCTTGGTACCTTGATAATACGAGTGTCAGACATGCCTTCTAGCATCTTGTGTATAGATATGAGCCATGAGTGAAACATAGGATTTTCATCCACCCCGTCTTCAATTGCCTTCATAGCTTTATCACTATCTGTAAGTATTATCGCTGATTGCAGGGAATTTCCGGAGAAGATCTTCAGAGCAAATTCAATAGCTCGTATTTCAGCTTCAGTGACTGACTGGGTATTAATATTCAAGGCAGCCCCTCCTATCCATTTGCATGTGTGATCAAGCCATACCACTGCAATTGCAGAGTTCCCGCCTTTCACAGATGCATCCACAACTAGGATGTCCTGCTCTCCGTAAAGGTCCCAATCATAGTTCTGATTTTCATCCGCTCTTTTACAGCTTCCAGAGGTGCTTTCTTTGGATTTATAGATTTGTTCACAGAGATATTGAGTTTGAAAAACTTGGTGGTCAACTCCCATCCATTTGTTATCAAAAACCATGGCGTTTCGGGCTTTCCATATGGTCCAGCATGTGGTCATGAAGCTTATAGCTTTCCTCTTTTCCCCTTGTAGATTCGACAACATCCATTCCTGTGTGCTCTCCGCGGTGGCGGAAACAACTAGGTATGCTTTCTCCCAAACTTCTTTTGCATATGGGCAACGATACAAAGCATGAAGAGTGTCCTCCTCCTGGGTTTCACATCTTGGGCAGATTGCAGTCTCCGTTAATTTGCGTTGTTTTCTACGATAGTTTGTCATGATGGCTTCATGTGCTACTAACCATATGAAGGTTTTGATTTTGCTGGGAACGTCTGAATGCCAAATGCACGTCCACAAATTGTTAATGGGGTACTGAATGTCCTCGTGGATCAGACGATAAGCCGAGGTTGTTGAGTAGTTTCCGCCCTCAGCATGGAGCCATATGTGCTTGTCTTCGCCCTTTTCAGTGGCTGGGGCGGGCAGATTAAGAACTTCCTTTACACAGATTTCTGGAAGGTAGTGATTTAAGAAATCAGCATCCCAAGCGCCATTCAGGTTTTGCAGACTCGCTACAGAAAGGTCTAAAATATCCACACTAATGGGTTTGGTTGCTATACTAGAGAGGTCCTGAAAGCCTGGAACCCAGTGGTCCGTCCACACCATGGTATCCTGGCCATCATTAATCTGTATCTGGCTATTTTCCTTGATGAACACCGTCCCAGCTTGCATGCTTCTCCAGAGAGCAGTAGACCTCCCTCTTCTGTTGGATGTGTAGTTTCTGTACTTGTAATCTAGGCACTTTGTCCATAAAGAATTTTTGTTGGTCATATACTTCCAAGTGTTCTTCCAAAGAAGAGCTTTATTCCAGTCAGCCATAGATTTTATACCCAAGCCTCCATTCTCCATGCTGGTGCTGACCTTGTGCCACGCAACAAGGGACAAAGGTTGGCTATTCTGGTTTCCTCCCCAGATAAATTTTTGAACTGTTCTGTCAAGCTTGGAGCAAATAGAGATAGGGATGGTGCTAGTCTGCATGACATAGGTGGGTAGGGTAGTAAGAACGGACTTGGCCAGGCATATACGCCCGCCTAAGGACAACGTTTTTTCTGCCCAGCCAGTGATGCGATTTTCCATATTGTTCACTAAAAACGAGTATGTTTGTTTGTTAATCTTTTTATGTAACAGAGGGACGCCCAAGTATTTCCCCAAATCATCAGTTTCCGATATGCCACTAGTCGTGCAGATTGCCGCTCTAGTAGTTCTATTGACACTGGAGGAGAAATAGATTTTGGATTTCTCAGTCGAGATTTTCTGGCCTGAAGCCTCTTCAAAGAGTCGAAAGCAACTATTGATAACATTGATTTGCTCCACCGATGCTTTAGCAAACACTATGATATCATCTGCAAACATGATATGGGATATATGCGGTCCTTGCTGAGTTAGCTTGAGTGGTTTCCATTTGTTGGCTTTAACCTGCTGCTGAATGAGTTGTGTAAGTCTCTCCATACACAGGACGAACATGTATGGTGACATTGGGTCACCTTGTCTGAGACCCCTGGACGTTTTGAAGGATGGCAGAGCTCCCCCATTGAGAATAATGCTTGTGTTTCCTGCTCCTAGAGCATTTAGAATGTACCGCTTAATGTGAGAAGGCCAAGTCATTCGATTTAACGTGTGTGCAATGAATCTCCATGACATGTGGTCATACGCCTTAGACAGATCGATCTTTATGGCCATATATGGAGCACTTTGTTTCCTTCAGAGATTGTGGATAATTTCCTGTGCCATGATAATGTTGTCAGTAATGCTTCGTCCAGGGATAAAGCTAGACTGCTCTTCTGAGACCCAATTAGATATGAATTTCTGGACTCTGCTGACTACCACTTTGGACGCCAGTTTCAGACATGTGTTATTAAGCGTAATGGGTCGTAGTTGATTGTAGTTGAGGGGATGTTTAACTTTGGGAATCAGAACTATACTAGCATTGCCAACAGAATCAAGGATATCATTCCCATTGAGCAAGCTGCGGATGGTAATGAGTAAAGAATTTCTGATCGTCTTCCAGTTGGATTTGATAAAATATATATCAGTTCCATCCGGCCCGGCTGCCTTGAAAGGATTCGCCTCCTTGATAATCCGCCACAGTTCATATTCAGTTACCACAGCACCCATGTGCCTGAGTTGTCGGTTTGTTAGAGCTTTAAATTGCCCGAGAATCTTGTCCATGGCCTCAGTAGAAGGAGCTCTATTCTCCGTAAGAAGATTGCATAAGTGATTCATTACTAGCTTTTGCAGTTCAGGGATATCTTCTGTCCGAACGCCATCCTCATTCTGGAGGTATTTGATGGTATTGAACCTGCGCCGCATGTTAACATAAGCATGGTAGAACTTTGTATTGTTATCGCCATTCACTAACCAGTTTATATGACTTCTCTGCTTCCAATCCTCTTCTTCTTTCAGGTATATATTCTCGAGCTCATTTTCCAGTTCAATACATTTACGGTCCTCTTCAGCATTGAGACTTATTTCCAGGTTTTTCTGTAGCCGGGATATGGTTGTTGTTAGTTTATGTTTTCTCTTCCCCTTATTGCGGCAGACCCCCGTGTGCCAGTCCATGATCGGTTTGCAAGCAGCTTCCAGAGCAGTCTCAAATGGAAGGGATGAATTCCACTTCTTCTGCATCAGAATATTGAAGTCTTTTTGTTGTTGCCACGATGCTAAGGTCTTGAACCTCTTCTTGTTCTTCAGCTTGATGGAGTCGAGGATTCCGATTGGGTTATGGTCCGAGCCTATGCGAGGTAAGTTAACACAGTTGAACGAGGCATTACTGTGAATCCAAGCTGCGTTGGCGAGAGCTCTATCAAGGCGCTCATGGAGGAGGCCCTTTTTATAAGTGAAAGTGTGGCCCATGCTTCCGATATCAGAAAGGCCAGCCATCATGATGGCGTTAGCAAATCTGTTAGCTTCATTGAAGTTAAACTTATCGCTTCCAATCTTCTCGTCAGGGTGTATCATACAGTTGAAATTGCCAAGGACGATCCAAGGGTTAGCGATTTGATAGCTAAGTCTCTTGAGATGCTCCCACAAGATAGGCCTGCCGCCTGGACAAGGAGACGCATAGACAAAAGTACAGAAAGTTTTGTTGTCAACACAGCAGTGGATGAAGTATTTGTGACTTTGCAGAATCTGTATCTGACACTCGTCTTCATTCCAAAGAATCCAAATTCCCCCAGAGAATCCATTTTCTTCTACTCTATGAGAGCGAGTAAAGCCAAGTTCGTTAATAACCTTTTGCGCTTCTGGACCAGATATTCTAGGCTCAGAGATAGAAACAATCTTAATTTTATGCTCAACAACAAGTTGTTTGAGGAAGTGCTTAGCAGACTTCTTGCTAGCACCTCTAATATTCCAGGCTAGTGTGTTTAACATTAACAACAGATAGAGTTGATATCTGGTTAGTTACCCGCATTTCCCTCCGTGCCATCCATTCCTTTTCTAGTTCTGCTCCGCGTGATAGAAGAAGAGTTCTTCTGTGGGCTGCTACTGCCCATTTGGCTTTTCTTCTCTTTGGCTTTCCTACCTGCAAGCACTGCTTCCTTATTTAATTCATTCTGTGAACCGGTGATATCGTTAGCTTCAGTAGACAGTGCTTGTTCAGCCGTGTCCTCCTTCCCACCTTTATTTGAATCTTCAGGTTCGAGTAGTGGTCTTCCCATTATAACTTCATGACCTACTGGTTTCACTGCGGTATGTAAAGGGACTGAGTGTTCTTGAGGTCTTTCTTCTGCTCTAGCTTGGCTTGACGTAGCAGCTGCAGTTGCAGGTTGTTTCTTGGATGAGACATCAGTGTCCTCGTTGCGTCTTTGTTTTTTCCGCCAAACTTTTGGTCCGCGCCCGTCTTCTAGGTTTGGCTGTGCTTCTTGGCCATCATTATATTCTTCAGTAATCAGATTGTTACCTTCATCTTCTTCCTCCAGAACCTGATATTTGTTCTGCTGTACTTTCTCTTTGTCTTTGCCCGTATTCTTCCTTGGGTTGTCTTTATTGCGCTGCGGCCGTCGAGCAATGACATTCTTGCCGTAGTAGACATGCCACTTCTCTTCTTCCTCCATCCATCTAACCCCTGCTTCATCTTCCTCCGAAATATTCTGTTTCTTTATCAACCCCTTTACAGTCTTCGGCATCATGCCCAAGCCTGCCGCAGTTGAGACACATATTTGGGAGGGACTCGTACTCAATTTATATTCATGTCCATTGATGACGATGGCCGGGTGGATTGGCTTTGTTGTTTCTATTTCAATTGCGAGCCTTGCGAATCTACTGCGAGTTCGATTAACTGAGTGAGTATCTGCTCGCACCAGACATCCGAGAGCTTCCCCTATACGACAGAAGATCTCGCTGTTGTAGTAGTGGATCGGTAGACCAATCACGCGTACCCATGTCACGATATGATCTGGAAGTCCCTTGGATGGTTCAAAGTAGCCGTCCCATGGCCAAACAGCCAAGCAACTACCGAACAGCGACCATGGTCCCTTCGTCAACACGTTTTCTTGATCAACTCGACTGTAAAATTGCACAACATAATATTGCTCTGCCAGTTCATAAAGTTCGAAGCGACTCACTGGTTGCCATAAAAGTTTCAGTCTTTCAGACATTGTTAGGAAACCAACGTGCCTGTCTATGATTTTGACGATTACGGCATATTTAAACGGCTTGCTCATGACTTCCTCCGCTTCAGGTGCAACATATATTTCTGGGTATCCTTTATGATAGACCAGTTCTATATCCTCTGGATTTACGACTTCCTCTGGCTCATCGTCAATGAAGAACAGATCACCTGCGTTTCCGCCGCCGCTTCCCTGTCCAGCGACCGCTTGCTTAAAAGACTTCTTATTGGTATTGGATGTTCCGTCTGTGACAGACGGATTGCCTTCGTCCTCCTTTATTGGGTCGAGTTCCATCATACTTGAATCAGATGTTCGTTCGGCAGGTTGCCCTCCTCGCATACCCTTATAGGTTAGGTTGATTCCGAGCTTTTCTAGATTATCAAGAGTCTTCCCCTTAGTGGCTGACATCGTCGGCCCGCCTGCCTTTTCTTTCCGATTGGTGCCGCCGCCGTCATCTTCTAGGTTTTCCCTAGAATCGCCCAGAGCATCGTCAGCCCCCCTCTCCCGTCAGCCGCCATCTTAGAAATGTACATCTCGCATCAATTCCTACATTAGGACGTAAGGATATTCACGTCCATAACCCCCACATACTCAAAAGTATGCTCTCCAAGAGTTCCCTTAGGAAAACATGTTTCACCATCATTTAACTTCTAACAATGATGGATCTATGGTCAGGGTTCTACATGATATCAGTATACTTGATTATTTAAGTACATTATGGCATTCTTTTAGCATCAGGCATGTAACATACCGGATCTTGGACCCTGCCCTAGAACTTTGACCTTTTGGGTTTGACCAAACAAGGTTGAGGTCAGGATGATCCTAATAATCTAATGCATGAACAATGTAATCTAATATGTGACATAATTCTTTTGGTGAAAATAAGATGATAAATAATTTAATTACATGCATAATATGGTTAATGGGCCTCTAATGGGCCATATCACAGAACCCATGTAAGAAATCCTCAAAATAAAGAATAGAGTTCAAATTCGTAATCTACACATCAAAATAAGCTTACATATCAATTTTCATTTTATTTGGACTGCCTTAAAATAACATGGTAAGTTAGGAGAGAGAAATTGCTTAAAAGGTGTAATTAATAAATACATATAATTCATGACTCCAAAAGAGGAAAATAATCTTAGATTCGTAATCTACATAATAAATATAGCCTTTGGGTAAATTTTCATCCAATTTGGAGAAAGTTTGCTTAAAAGGTGAAATCAGGAGAGAGAAAGTGTGTAGAACCTTCAAAATATTAATTAAATACTTAAAAAAACTCCAATATGTAAAATTGATGGCAAATTCATATCCAACACATTAAATATAATTTGTGTATAAAGTTTTATAATTTTTGGATAATCCTAATACCATTAATGTAGGAGGAAAGAGAAAATATGATTTGATTTATTTGACACATTAAACGTTCTCAAAAGGAAAATCTAATTATATATTTGGATTCCACATATCAAAAATAGGCTACTTGTCAAATTTCATTAATTTTGGGATTCGTTTGCACCCCCAAAAGAAGAAAGAGAAAAAGAGAAATAAATGCATTGCCACTTTAATCGAATATGGTTTGGATAATGTTTTTCCTTTAATTTCCTTATCACACGGGTTATCATTACACGACTTCTTTTGACCGTACGATTCCAATCTAACGGCAACAGAGTCATCTCCTACCTTGAGTATGAGACTAACTCGTGATGCACAGTAAACCTGGATTTGTCGCTAGCTTTTCTCGCTGCTCATAACACGATTCTTTAGGATTTCATTTTCTTTGATTTCATTGCCCCTTTCCACGCTAGCCAAGCCCTTATATTATGGGTTTTGTCTCTCCAATCTCTCGGTCAGCTGGGAGGGTCTCGTCGCTCCCCTATTTCCTATCTTCTCTACTTTTTCTCGCCTCTCCAGTCTATTGGATTCAACCTGTGCCCTCGGTGATATCGTGCGGGACTTTACCTACCTTCTCGCGATCCCTATTCGCTGGCTTTATCTTTGGAGGGTGTTTTCCATGGCCGGCCGGAGTCCGGCGAGTCCCTGGGCTCGGGATGGCGTGTCGGGTCTTCCCAGTTCCCTTGGGCGATTGCTAAACTCTCTATGAGTCGCCTTTGTGGTGTGTGACCCTCCAACTAGTTTGGCTACGCAGGTATGCAGTTTTCCCTCTTTTTCACCTTCTCCGCAATGCTTTCCGGCTTTAACCAGGTGATGGTCGTATCTTCTATGAGTTTTGGTTCTTCGAGTTCGTTGGGGCACGAGGAGGACGATGAGAACCCCCATTACCTTCATTTCTCTGCGAGTTGTCGTGTTGATTCTCGTCCTGAGCTGCTTCTGCTCTTGTCGTTGCTTCTGTCAAAACAAAGAAGACGACCATAGCGATTGGTCTGGTCTGCCCTTCAGTTTTCTTTATCTTTGGTTTTTCTTTCAGGGGCATTTTAGTCTTTTCGTGCTCTTGTCTCTTGCTTTGGAACAAGTCAAGTGAGCCTTTGACCCGCTGACTTAGCCGACGTCCATTGGGCCAAGTCATGCGAGCCCAACTTGCTTTTCGTGGATTTTCTCGCCTACGTGGCTTTATCTTATTATCTGATTGGCCGATTTTCAAAAATCAATAGCTAATTAATGGATGATCAAAAAAATATGGAAAATTATTCGTTGGATTCAGAAAAATAAGATCTAACTAATTATATATGTTTTAATAATTGAATCGAAAGATTAATAACGGGTGTTTTTATGGATCTAATTAAATAAGATAATAAATTTTATAATTCATAACTAATAATTTATAAGTCAGAAAAATATAATAAAATATGTTTTGAACTCATAAAAGTATAACCTAAAATATGGCATAGTTTTTATAACCTAATTCACACATCAATAAAAGGGTGGTTTTTAGGGTTTTGTATATTAATGGAAACCTAACCCTAATTCCACATATATGCATAATAGGTTCTTTGGAAGCCTAGGCTTGGATCTAGTTGGACTTTGGATCGTTTGAATCTGATGTTGATGTATGATTGCATCCCACATTAATTCTGTTTTGAGCAATTTCTTATTCAACTCTCTTGATGTATGTTGTATCCCTGATTATTCTTTATTGAGCAATTCACCTAAATTTTCATTCTCTTAAAATTGGCCTACACAATATGTCTTATCTTTTGATATCATGGTTCGTGTGAACTATCTTGATTATTATGGACTTGGATATTTTCTTGATATATCCCTTGTGCCTTGGTGCATGTTGGACATGTTGGTCTCTTATATTGTTATGTGCCACTTTGAAGTGGATGTTATATGTTTGTGTTGTCCATTGTGTGATGGCAACTTTTGTTTCATCTTCTGACTAAACTATTTACTTGCCTCTATATTTACATGAAATGTGAATCAGTAGCACTAGAATAATGTAAATTACTTTGGTTTTTGGGTGTGTGCCCTTTTTTTTATGGGATGGTGGTGGTGGTGCCCCATACCCGAGTTTCAAGGATGTGAAGCCTTGGCTCAACTTTTATATATTGGGAGTTTGACGGTGAGTCATTCTCTATCAGGTTTTTAAGGATGTGAAGCCTTGGCCGCCTTTGTGTTTATATTTTTCTAGGGCTATGTTTATATCACATGCATGCAGGTTGATGATGTTGTGGGGTGTGTGCCCTACTCTCTTTATGTGCCAGTATTGCACAAACTTTATTGGTGTTTTGATTATGGCAAGTATCTTCTTTTTATATGTGTTGTGATCTTATTCTTTTATGCCCGATTGGGTAGTCCTTATCTCTTGCATGGGAAGCCTTTTATTTTGATGTCCCTATTTCTTTATAAATTTCTCAATTTTCTTTTTAGTATGCACATACCAACCTTTGCTGATGTCTCCTATTGTTTCTCTTTTGCTGGGGTATGCTTCCAACCCTAGGTGAAGGACTTGGATGCATGGCATGTTGACCTGGACTTAGTTTGTGATGATGAAGCTTGGAGACAATCTTGAGGTGGTTTAGATTTCCTCTACATGGATCTTTGTGATGTAAGTTTAATTTGTAACCCTTTGTTTTATAACTGAATAGTCAAATATTTTATTATGCTTCTATACTTTGGTCTTTTGTTACCATTAAATAAAGATTTGAAAAATTTACACCCACTCCAACATACCTTCTGAGTGTGTTTGGACTGGAGGTTTTATTGTTCAAATTTTTAGTAGAGAAGTGGTTTCACTTCTTTACAAGGCATGTTTTCAAACATAAACTATTAAAACAATTGCTATAAAGAAAAAGTATTAATTGTATCAAGCTCATATAACAGTAGGGACATGATTGTGGCAATGCAGATATTTCTCATGGCTCATACAGCCTATCAATCTCATATGTTACCTCTTACTAGGCAACATAGCATATCATTACTTTCAAATCTTATAAAGTGCTTTTAATGAATATGGCATCATAACCCTTACCTGGCTATGCTCACTTCTTTATAAAGACCTGCATGACTAACACAACTGATAACATGCACACTACATCTATATCAACACAATACAAATTATTTCCAAGTCAAGTATAGAACACCACGGTCGTGCAGCTCAGAACGGGCGTGCAAGGGAAAGCCACCACGGTCGTGCTACCTTGCACGGTCGTGCTACAGAAGGTTACCACGACTGTGTTACATCACCATGGTTGGTTCCTAGGGTTAGGGTTTCTTATTCAATTCAATTAGGGTTATTCAACCCCTTTAACTTAAAAAGGTATGGTGATTCCTCATTTCATAATTCAATCATAGAGTTTCATGCTTAAAAGCATAACCCAGAATTAGGGTTTACTGTTCACATCATCACATTTCCCTAAATTAGGGTTATCATTAATATATCACCATTAGGGTTTACTATTTACCCTAATTAGGTATGATTAACAAAGTACCTTTAATTTAAGGATTACCATGTCATCATTATGAATTATGATTATATCATCATCATATATTAGGGATACTCCCATTATTGCCCTCAATTAGAGTTATGATTCATCAACCATTATAATTAGGGTTTCATGATCTCACTAACATGGATCATACCCTAATTAGGTATTCCTTCATGTTGGAAGTCTATTGCTTGATTAATCATTCATATAAGAAGTCTTCTCTCTCATCTTTCTATAAGTTGATGTTTACATCACCCTTGATTAAGCTAAGTCAATTCAACATTGTCATCATGGGTTATGTTATTACTATTATGATCATTAAGGTTTACTCATTCAAAGAGTACCAATCACTCTATCCCATCAAGGATACTTTTATAATAATCACTATTGATCATATCATGTCTTAATCAACTAATTACTTGGTCCTTTAACTTAAAGAGGTTTAGGTTAATCAACTACTAAACCATCTTGACCACTAAGGAATCAAACGATCTTAACCTTTTTAGACCTCAAACGATCTTGCACACTAAACCCCCAAACGGTCTTGAACAGACCTTGAAACCGTTTGGTGTTGAAGACTGTTTGGTCTTGTTGACTTTGAAACTGTTTGGTAAATGCACACTCAAGACCGTTTGCTAAAGTAGAGGTGAAGACCGTTTGGTCACCTTTGACTTTGAAACCGCACGGACATAACCAATCTTGAAACCGCATGAGACTAAACGGTTTGGGGTCGTTTGGTCCCAAACGGTCTTGAGACTGTTTGGTCCAAACCACCTCAAAATCGCATGGATCAAAAAGTGTCTCAACCACTTCAATTGAGTTAGGGTTTCCATTGTTGAACCCCTCAATCACTCATGCACTTGTTAGACAATCATCAATTGAGTTAATTAGGTCAACCCTCAACTGATTTGACACTCAACTAACCCTCAATTAGGGTTTGGATCAATTGGATTAAGGTTTGAAATCGATGACCCTTCAACATACTTCAATGTGAGTTTAATTGATTTGAAACGATTGAACCATTATTTAATTTGATCATGACCTGACCCCAAACGGTCTTGGTATCGTTTGGATGACCTCCAAACGGTTTTGAGAACGTTTTCTCAAATCAACACCAAAAACTAACTCAACCAAATAAGGTTTGGCTCTTTGGATTGATCACTAGGTCAACAACCGATTGCACTTCAGCTAATTGCCTTTAAATCTTCAACCACTTAACCATAGTCAACCCTAGACCTCCAAATGGTATTAGGTGACCCCCAAACAGTCTTGGGGTCGTTTGGATATCCTCCAAACGGTCTTGAGACCGTTTGCCCGTTATTTTATCAAAAACCAAGTCATTCTATTAAGGTTTGAACCCTAGGTTTGGTCACCAAATCAGTAATCAATTATTCATCAACTCGATATCATTGGGTCCTCAATTGGTCAACCCTACTTAACCCTAGACCTCCAAATGGTCTTGGATGATCACCAAACGGTCTTGAGACCGTTTGGGTGATCCCCAAATGGTTTTGAAACCGTTTGGGCCACTCAACCCAAACTTCAACATAATTCAATTATGGAAATCAGCAATTGACCCGATTAGGGTTTAGATGGTTGATGGGCCTTCAATTGGTGATTCACTTGGAATTAATTGATGATTTTTGGTAGGTGATTAGTCTACATTATTCCCAACAGACATCTAAAAGTTCAACGCCTGGTCAATGCCTCCAAACGGTCTTGGACCGTTTGCTTCCATGCGTTTATGTGAAACCGTTTGCATTCAAACGGTTTGAAAACCGTTTGCTCGAAAAGGTTTGGCAAACCATTTGCTAAAGTTGGGAGACCGTTTGTTAAAAAAAATTTGGATAAACATAGGAATTAACGTCATATTATTCTACCTCTGTTCAATCAAGAACAGGGGTTGTTCTTCATAGAAATGATAACAAGAACACACAAAGGCGTCTAAAGAAGAAGTATAAGCAACGATTCTAAGGAAGAAGAATGCAAAAGCAAAGCTTAAGGGTTTCGAGTTATAAAACCCACCTCTAGGACTGATCCAGAGCTCCAAGCTTCGTAGATTTAATGGTGGCTTGAGCTCTAGTAGGTGTCCAAGATCCGTTCTTCAAGTTTTGGATGGAGAAGATGGCTAGAAAGAAGAATCGTATGAGGAGAACCAATAAACCAACCTTGTTTTAGGGTTTCCACCATGAATTTGAGGTAGATGGTGATCAACACTTACCAAGTCAGTGAGGTCATCCTTCCTCTGCTCTAGAGATCCTTATTGGTCGGTCAAAGCAAGAAGATAAGAAGAAAAGAACTAAGGAACGATCCTTTGCTTTGTTGTTAAGGACTCCTTTATATATTTATGGGTTTTTAAGGAAAAAGAGGATTATTTCCTTTATTTCCCAAACCTATCCACCAAGTTCTCCTCCACTTCTTGGCTACATGGCCACCTTCTAAACCTTGCAAGACTTCTTAATTATCTAAGGCTAAAAAAACTAAACACCTTTTTAAGAGAGATATATCAATATCCACCCTTATTGGATATTGCTTAATATATTATTAGAGTGAGTAGTTTCCACTTCTACCATGATCATTCAAATGAGGTGCCCCTCTCATTTTCCTTGATCTACTTGATGACAATAAACATGAGAGATCCTCTAGAGGGTTTATTTTACATGTTGGGCCCTAGGTTTTGGGTAAATTGCACATTACACAAAACTAGGTTTTAAAACACAAGGATTGATCTACAAGCTATAACTTGGTGACCAAGCTTGTGGAATCCATATCATCACATCATATTCATTCTCATGAGGTCTCAACATCAGAGGAACATCTTAACATGTGCAATATGCAAGTTAACCCTTCTATCTAGGTAATTTTCACTTTAGTCCAAAATTAACAAAACAATGTTTCAACATGATTCAAAAAGGACTGAAATAGAAATATAGGTTCCTCAAAAGCCTTAATTATATTTCAAAGGATAAACACAAGCATCTAATCACTTAATTAAGCAAAATACCTAGGGTTAGTACATAACCCAGGTCAGGGATGTTACAATGGCATCCCAAGTAAAGGGACTTTACTACTACTTATAATGATGCAGATTATGCAAGGTGCTTGATTGATAGAAAGTGCACAAGTGGCACTTATTTCCTCCTAGCTAGGACCATGCTTGGTGTCTTGGTTCTCCAAGAAACAGAGCACAGTGGCATTATCAACCACTGAGGCTGAATACATCACAGCCGGGAGTTGTTGTGCTCAGGTCCTATGGATGAATCAAATGCTCCATGACTTTAACATTCATTTTTATGCTTCTCCAATCTATTGAGATAATACTAGTGCAATTAACTTGTCATATAACCATGTCTTGCATAGTAGATCTAAACATATAGAGGTTCACCATCATTTTCTCCATGATCACATTGCCAAGAAGGATATTTATATCACGCATGTAAACACAGAAAATCAATTGGAGGACATTTTTACTAAACCTCTAGCTAGAGAGCAATTAAACTTTATTAGATCTAAACTGCTCATCACAACTTTGAATGAATCTGATATGCCTTCTAGCTAGTTGTCATCTTTCCTATATGTTTTACCTCTGTTTTGATCACCTCTACTTGCAAATATGCTAAAGATCCATTTTTCATGTTCTTTTGCCTTGTTTTTATCTTTTTTGGGTATTTTCTGCAAATGCATGTTTTACCGCAAATTAGTACCCAATAATGAGTGATATGTGCCTAAGTATGTTCAAAATATATAACAGACTTGAAAAATAAATTTTATCAGCACTCTAATGTCTAGAAACTATGATTTTTAAGTTTAGGTCAGGTTGACCATCGGTCGAGTTGCCAAGTCGACTGATTGGAGGCTGAGAGCTTTTTTAAAGAGCCCATCGGTCGAGTTTCCGAGTTCATATAACTTGATCGATGGCCGGTCTGGAAAAAATTTAATATAGGTTTGGCCGACTATTCTCCCTCTCAACTAGAGAAATGTCAATCGACCCGACCTTCAACTCCCCTATGCTCTCAACCCTAGCCCTAACCTTCCTCTCTCTAGTCCTAGTTCGACCTAGCTTGACCCTCCCCCTTGCCAACCTAGGTTTGTGGATGAGTTTTGGTGGTGAGTCTTTAGCTTGTTCTCTCTCCTTCCTCTCCTTTTCGTCTTTATGGCATCCAATAGAAGGAAGAGGGCCGCCCCAGCTAATGCAACTTCATCTTCGTCCAACTCCCGTTTGATTATGTTTGATGACACTTTCTTTTTCTCAAATGAGGCTCTAAGTAGGTATAAGGAGCTCCTTCCCCAGAACCCTTTCCTTTTTTATGACCTATTTGAGCCTAAAACATTAAGACAAGAGGTCATAGATCAAGAAACATAGTTGCTTTATGATCACCATCTCTCTGCCTTGGGTGTTGAACGTGTGTGCTACAACAATTCCATCACTAGAACCAAAGCAGTTCATGAATTCAACACTAACTTGTGTTGTAATTACGACACCCTTGTACCCCCACCTGATACTCAAGTAGTCTTCACATCCATGATAGCTGGGAAGAAATTTCAAGTCTCTGAGGATACCATGAACATCTTCTTTTCAGGTACCGAAGTGACTGACACCTGGCGTAAGGACTACCTAGAGTACTTTGACTTAGTTGAGCCTGAGGCCTTCTACAAGTAATATGATCTTACTCTCCCTAATATTCATAAGTTCTTAAAGAAGCCTCAATTCCCATATAGGAAGAAGTGCACCCTTCCCTCCACTTCCTTAGACCTCAAGAGACGCATCCTCACCCTAGTTGTTAACTGCAATATTCACCCGAAGAAGAATCAAACTGAGATTGTAGAAAACACTACAGTGATCATAATATTGTCTCTTAAAGAACATCAGAGTCAAGTGGTCAAGATATGTTCTCCATCATATGACTTACTTTGACTCAGGTAAGAACACCTGTGGCACCCACCCACCCTACCCAGCCCTGATCTGTGGTCTGTTTCAGCTTGCCACTGGCAAATATCTTTTCCACGACCTTCACTACAAACATTCCCGGAAAGGAGTTTGCATCAGTTAGACCACTCTTTAAAAGTTTGTGCCTATCCTCTCCTCCACCAACCCTGGTGCCTCTACCTCTGCCTCTACCCGGGCACCTCCACCACCTCAACCTACCCGACTTGCATGTGCCTCATTTCATATATCAAATGAAACCCTTATGGGATACATGATGCATCAGCATGCATACAACCTTCAGGTTCAGGAGCACGTGCATCAGGACCTATGTTCCATCATGTCCAACATGAACATGTCATGTGCACACCCCTACCCATCCTACCAGCCTAACCTAGGAGGTGACTATGCATCCTATGCATATGATCACTTTTACCCTGCCCCTCCACCTGTATCTTCCGCTGTTACACCCTCATCTGTTGGTGGATCTACCCCTAGTGTGCTGCCTCTGACTGCTAGCCCCTTGGCCACTTTTCTTGCCAGCCTTGGTAGTTATGCTCCTTCCTTCCCACAGGACAATGAGCTCCATGCTCGTGTTATGTATTGGGATGAGTAGAATGCATGTTGGCCCAGTCAAGGTTTTGGCTCTCTTACTGATGAGAAGATACCAGACCAAGGTGATGAGGAGGTTATTGCTGACAAGGAAGCTGATGATGATGATGGTGAGGCATCTGATGATGATGGCTTTGATGGTTTTGTTAATGCCTCCAGTGATGAAGGCGATGTTGTTCTCTCTGCTGCATCTTCAGACAAAGATGATGACTACGAGCCTAATGATTCTGATGCTGGTGATGATGATGATGTGGACATAAATAGCTTAGATGTTTAGTTATCTTACTTTCTAGTCTAGATGATAATCATATATATCTTTCTAGGCTATTTTGTATTAGAAGTGTATGGGCACATGTTGTGAGCTGTAATATTTTATCATCTAGCTTTCATCATTTTGGCTTGTAACTGTTTTCTGAGAACTTGCTTTTTGGATTGTAATCTTAATATTTTGTTCACTTACTCTTTGATTCACTATATCTCATGAGTTGGTGCCATGTTTTACCATATTTTGATTATGACTTAGACTGTTTGTTTCTCTCATTTCTGTTTGGTGTATGCTTTGAGATTGCATGTTAAGGATGTATGCTTGGTTGTGCTCAGAAAAGACCTATTTTTATGCTCTTCTACCCCCCTTCCTTTTTGATAATGCCAAAAGGGGGAGATAAGTTCAATGTTTTGAAGCTCAACCATATTGCTTTTATTGCCTATGTGATCCTTTTCCTGTTCATTATATGCTTTATCATGTGACTTGCTAAAGGACCATATAATATATATATGTCATGTTACTTTGTGTAGATAAACAAACTATGCATGTTAGAGTAAGCATAGATCGAGGGGGAGCAATTCACATTGTTCAAATCTTGAATCCCCTTATAATTCACATATCAAAGGTATAACTTCAATATCCTTTTCAATATGATTGAGGAATGGTTTGTCATTGTCAAAAAGGGGGAAAATGTTGACTTGAGAGTTATACAATGCCCATATTTTGATAATGACTTAATCATTCCATTCCTATGTATCTAATATGTTTGTTCAAGATTGATTTCAGGCTTTAGGTACGTGAAAAGGATCAAAATATACAAGCCCTAGCTTGTTCAAGTTCAAGTCAAATGCAATGGAAGTGTGTAATTTGGAAAATCACTCCAAATGACCTTAGATGATTTTTGTAATCACTTGTATTGATGATATGATTTGTAACTAAGATGAGAAAAAATCAAGGACACTTAATTCCATGATTTAATCACTCAAATGTCAATTTAGAAAATTTGTCACATGTTGTTCGTCAGTCGAGTTGGAAACTCGACCGATCCTATGATGGATTTTCTGAAGATGACCCATCGGTCAAGTTGCACACTAACAAAACTCGAACGACCGACTCACTGAACCTAATTTTAGCTCATCGGTCAAGTTTCCCAGAACAAACTCGACCAATAGTTTGAAAATTGGCTTTGTCTTTTAGTGGATTGGTCGAGTTACCTTTATTGAAACTCGATCGAATGTACTGTACAGAAAATGCAGAAAAAGTGATTATAACCATTGGTGAATTGTTTTGGAAAAAAATAAATCACTTGCATCTTAGAAAATGGCTATATTTTGACCCTAAGTGATCCCATAGTCAAGGGAACACCCTCAGCTATAAATAGGACCCCTTGGAATTCATTCCAATTTTACTCATTCATGCTATTCTAAGTCCTTGCTATAGTTGAGTGTGTTGCAACTCCTTAAGCCATTTCTCTCTCTAGTTTACACTTCATTTCATGATTATGATTGAGATAGGTCTGTTGTAAGACAGCTACTTCCTTGTGCTCGTAAACCTCTCATCCATTTCATCTTCCCTACCCCTTTCCTCCATGAAGCAAAGATGAATCAAGCTACTCCGAGTGAAGGTGGAACTATTGTTGTTCTTCTTCAAGGTTGGAGAAGAGGTGAAGATCTTCTCCAGGTGAAGGAGAAGGCAAAGGCTGAAGATCCAAGAAGAGTGGGTAAATCCTTGAAGGCGGAAGACTTATGCAAGAGTAGGTAAGACCTTGGGGAAGGCTGAAGACTCTTAGCAAAGTAAGTAAGTCATTGGTAAGGTGGAAGACTTTTGGTGCTTGCATGGGTAATGTGGAAACACATCCCACTATCACACAGACAGCGAGGTGTTACGCGAAAACGTGCGGAAATCACCATAACCACAGATTATCAAAAACACGGGCTAATTAAAGCCAATTTCGGAAAGCGTATAAACTGAGAAACCATAACATATAGGTCCTCGTCCTGCAAGAAAACATGTTATATAAATATATATACAAGGCTTGATACGTGTCCACAGCTTAGGAGACCAGATGTTCTGTCATCACATGAGTCCATCACCTGTTATATATATATACATAAAGGCCCACATCCGGCCAGTAGCAGGATATACAAAGGATCAACAGCCATACATAGTGAAACAACGCTAAAATGCTCCCTAGGACCTGAGAGTACAGGGATGACTCTAGACTCTACTACAAAACACCAAAACAATAGCATATCCATCTCTTGCCTTCTACTGCTCTTCTTGCTGCTTGGCCGCAACTCCACGACCACCACCACGCCTAGCACGAACACCTGAAAACCAGTGGGGTGAGACAATTGAACATTGTCCCAGCGAGAAACATAACTCCTCGCCAAAACTATAAAACCTTAGAAAGATAAAGCAACTACAACAGACAACTGGTAGGAAGTATAACCAGAGCAGTTTATATAGTAAATCTATTCATACCGTCAAGCTTACCAGATGTACGGAAGGCATATATCCACTTGTTTCTTTATGGAACATGATTAACAAGATAAGATTTACAAGGTATTACCATATAACATGAGAGACATATAATTAACTGCAAGATATCACAAGATTATATACACAAGCAAGGCCTCAACCAATGTTCCGTGTTTTGTCTTAAGCAGTAACTACTATACGGCTGGATTACGTATTATTATGCCCTGAGGAAGTGAGCCGTACCGCTCAAATCCAACCTTCGGTTGCGAAACCCAAAGTCGGTGCCATACAAGGTCAATGGAAGAGCTGGACTCCACGACCTCCCACCTCGTAGTCAGTGTACGAGTACAACGCAAGCAGGACCGCAGTCTCATGCTTAAGTGGCCTCAGCCACAGGGTCAGCTCCATAGGCTACCCATCCTTTAGCCCGCCTTGGTACAGGTCACGGCGCTAGTATACTTGAGCCACGGGCCTGTTCACTGTGCTCTGAGCCATGAACACATTCATGCTCCCATATCACATATCCTGAGCCATGGGCCTGTTCACCATGCTCTATTCATATCCCGAGTCTACAACCGTAGCTGCACTGGAATCCTCACTATTTTAGGCTAGAAGAAACCTCGCATATTCAACAATATGCGCTCCGGGTTAACCCGCAGGAGAACCCGTTTCACCATCACCAACTCCTGACGATGATGGATCTATGGCCAGGGCAACTACATGATATATTTCACTGTAATTAATTAGTATCTTTTATCTGGATTGCAAGATTCAACCAAGTTATATAACATGCAAACTATAACAGAAAAAACACAACAACATTATGCTTTTATTGTAGTCACATCAACCTGATCCATCACAAGGATCCAACATCACATGTTATCACTTGGCCTCTTGCCAATCATCCAGATCCATCTCAAGGATCATCACATACCATGGGATCTCAATCCCTCATCATATACTACCACTGCCTCTCAAGGCTTCATCATCATCATGGGATAGCAATCACAAGTATATCAAGAATAACCATCACAGCAGAGTTACTCAACATATATATTTACCTCATAGCCCTTTTACTTGGCTATGCATCACCTACATGGTTAGCGTACGCAATAATCATAGGATTAACAGAACGACCATGCTTGTCAATATAGGGTGACATTAATGACTATATACTTTATCAATCATGTCTCAACTTGTGATCATGAGCTTAGGTTTCATCACAAAGCAAACCATATTACATGCTTACCATTTGTTTAGCATTATACAACATATCACGATGGTCACATTCATGGTTAAGGACATGTGTGTTACATAAACAACCTTTAACATATCAACAGCATTCAGCATGTCAATTTAAATGAGGGGTAGAACTCTCACTAAAAGCATCACAAACCCTCACCATAAGTGGTATCCGGCAGGATACCCTCACCTATGGGTGATATTGGTCAACATAGAAACCAACCCTATCCGTGCACTTCAAAGGTAACGGGCAACGCATGTCGTGCACGTCTACAACGCTGTGTCGTGTGCAAAGATAACAGCCAAGGACCTGCCGTGCAGCTAGGTGTATCGGGCAACATGGTGTCGGGCTGGTGTGACGTGCACCATGTCGTGCAACACAACATCGACTAGCATGACGCCCATCAGTAGCGTCCACCTCAAACACAATGACACTAAAACCCCAACTAGAATAGGTGTATATCAGGCAAGGTACTCTACAAGAGGTATCGTCCAAAGGGGTGTAGCTCAACCAACTAACAGAGGACCTATCGTTCAACCAACCAACTCATGGTCTATCGGCCGTCACAAGGCAGAGTGGTAGTGTGACGCCCGTCACATAGACCAGGGGTATCGTCCATCACCATTACACATGTGTCGTTCAAGGTGTTGGGTCAAGAGGGTTGTCGGGCAGCACCTCCCCAAACTCATCACGACCAAGGTACAACTCACAAGATCGTCACAAGGTCAGGGACCAAGGTATCATCCACCTCAACCACAACATATCGTCCAAAGTCAGACCAAAGGAAGGATATCAGGCATCACCACCAACAACACCATATCGGGCAAGACAAGGAACAACTCTAACAAAGTTCACAACCACCACAAAGCTCACCCTTCAAGTCCAAGGTGAGAGGTGGGTGTTGCTCAAGCTACTAGATCACAAGCTCACCTCTCAACTTAAACGAGAGAGGAGTGTTGCTCATGATACCAGAACTCAAGCTCACTCCTCAAGACCTAGGAGAGAAGAGAGTGTTGCTCACCAAGAAACACATGGTTCGGCCAACAAGAACAACTTAGCAAGAAACAAAGCTAGCAACATATAAGAACATGAAAGGAGGTAGTATAATTAGGGTTAGGAGTTATGCAACCCACCTTAAGCAAGCTCCAAGCTCCTAGCTCCAATGAAGAAGAAAGCTCCAAGGCAGGATCAGCCACCAAGCTTGCTCCTCCAAGGGTATCGGCCTCCAACTTGCAAAAGAGAAGGGGGTGTCGTGCACCAAGGTGGAGAAGGAACTAAGGACCCAAAGGAACTCTTAGCAAGGGAAAGGAACGCCTATATAGAAGGGAAGGGAGGAGAAAACAAGGTAGAGCCAAGCAAGGTGTCGCCCACCTAGGGACACTTGTCCTAGTGCACAAGCCACCACTCTAGCAAGCCCTAAACACATGTCCAAGGTCATTGCTACATGCAAGCATCAAGCACCAAGTGTCCACTAGTGGTGACACAAACGAGGTCAAAGCTTGGTCAAAGGATCTAGGGCGACACACCTCCAGCATGGGCGACATAACCCCTGGGTGACACAGCCTTGGGCGACACAAGCTCATGCCGACACAAACACTCTCAAGCCTGACGCAAGGTCCAACCAAATAGAAGAAAGGTACCACAAGGCCCAACAAGCTCAACCAAGCCCAAAGGAACTCAAGCAACGAGCCCCAAACCTTCCTCTCTACTCTAGAGGAACCAAGGAGAGAGAGGAACACCTCACAAGGTGGCAAAATTGCCCACAAACCCTAGACTTGGGTTATTTGCAAGTATCACCTACAACTCTCAACAAAGCACAACCAAACCCTAATCACCACTTAAAGGTGATTAGCAAGCAACAAAGCACCAAGGTTAAGCAAAGCAAATAGGGTAAACCCTAAACAGAGGTCAGGGTCCTTACAAGCTAACCCCCTACAAAGGGATTTCGTCCCCAAAATCCGAAGAGAAAAGCGAGGGATACTTCCTCCTCATCTCTTCCTCAAGCTCCCACGTGGCTTCCTCAACGTCACGATGATGCCAAAGAACCTTCACTAGAACAAAGTCCTTTCTCTTCAACTTCTTAACCCTTTTGTCAAGGATCGCCACAGGACCTTCCTCGTAGGTCACATCTTCATCAAGCTCAACTTCAACTGGCTGTATCACTATTCATGTATCCGGATGACTTTTCTTCAGCATACTGACATGGAACACTGGATGTAACCTGTGCAACTCTGGCGGCAGCTCTAACTCGTAAGCTACCTTGCCAACTCGTGCTAGGACTGGGTATGGCCCCATATATTTGGGTGCTAGCTTACCCTTCCAGCCAAACCTCAGCACACCTTTCCACGGCGAGACTTTAAGATATACTTTGTCTCCTACCTGGAACTCCAAAGGTCATCGGCGATTGTCTGCGTAAGACTTCTGCCTGTCCTGTGCTGCTTTCAACTGTTGTTGTATCACTTTGATATTTTCTGACGTCTGTTGTACTAGCTCAGGACCCAAAAGCTGATATTCAGTAGACTCATACCAACACAAAGGAGATCTGCACTTCCTACCATACAAGGCCTCATAAGGAGCCATGTCAATGCTCCACTAATAACTGTTGTTGTAAGCAAACTCTATCAAACTGAGATGTACATCCCAACTACCTAGAAACTACAAAACACAAGCTCGAAGGAGATCCTCCAACGTCTGAATAGTCCTCTCAGACTGTCCATCTGTCTGCGGGTGGAAGGCGGTACTGAACCTCAATTGCGTTCCCAACGCTTTGTGCAACTGTTCCCAGAAACGACTCGTGAACTGCGGACCTCTGTCAGAAACTATCATTGTTGGTACCCCGTGTAAACGCACTATCTCATCCACATATACCCGAGCGAGCTTCTCGGCGGTATACATTGTCTTTACCGGTATGAAATGGGCAGACTTCGTCAATATGTCCACTACTACCCAAATGGAGTCATGATTCCTAGTTGTCCTGGGTAAACCAACTACGAAATCCATGGTTATATGATCCCATTTCCACTGCGGTATTGGCAGGGGATGCAACGTACCTGCCGGCTTCTGATGCTCAACCTTGACTTGTTGACAAACTGCACACCTAGCTACAAACTCAGCCACATCTCTCTTCAAGCCGGGCCACTAATACAAGTCCTTCAGGCTATGATACATCTTGGTGACACCTGGATGCATAACATGCATCGACGTGTGTGCTTCCTTGAGCACTAACTTCCTCAGATCATCAGCCTCTGGAACCACCATCCTATAACGATAGCAAACTAGTCCATCCTTAGACTCATGGAACCCATCACGCTTTTTACTGCCGAACTCTGATATGATCAACTATACCGCATCATCTGTCTGCTGTGCATCTTGGATATGCTGTCTTAGCATAGGTTTGACTTGCATCTGTGCTAAAAGTCCAGCTAGCGAGGAAACTTCCATCTGCACATTCATCTGTCGCAAGGAAACAAACATATCCCGCTTATGACATACCAGGGAACTCAATTGTGCCTCTTTTGAAGAAAGAGGAGAAGATTTTCGGCTAAGCGCATCAGCTACCACATTCACTTTACCAGGATGATACTCGATGGTGCAGTTGTAATCATTGATCAACTCCATCCATCGACGTTGTCGCATGTTCAATTCATGTTGCAAAAAGATGTACTTCAGATTCTTATGATCCGTAAAGATCTGATACACTTCCCCATACAGATAATGTCTCCAAATCTTTAGCGCATGAACCACTGCTGCCAACTCCAAGTCATGAGTCGGATAGTTCTCCTCATGTTTCTTAAGCTGTCGTGAAGCAAAAGAAACCACATGATCTTCCTGCATCAGCACACAACCCAAACCCTTCTTGGAAGCATCGCAGAAAACAACATACCCCTTTCCCGGCTCTGGCAGCACTAGTACTGGAGCACTAGTCAGCTTCTCCTTCAAACTCTGGAAAGCTTGCTGACAACAGTCATCCCAGATAAAAGGTACATCCTTTCTAGTCAACTTAATTTGTCATCGGCAACGCAATCACACTGAAGTCCTTGATAAACCTCCGGTAGTATCCTGCTAAACCAAGGAAACTACGAATTTCGGTCAGCGTCTTCGGCTGTTCCCAATCCGCAACAGATTCCACCTTCTTCGGATCTACTTTGACTCCTTCTACAGATATCACATGACCCAAGAAAGTCACTTCTTCCAACCAGAACTCACACTTACTGAACTTGGCATACAACTGATGTTGGCGAAGAAGAGTCAACGCTTGTCGAAGATGTCGCTCATGCTCTTGCCTGTCTCGACTATAGATCAAGATGTCATCTATGAAGACTACAACAAACTGATCTAATAATGGACGGAACACTCCGTTCATTAAGTCCATGAAAGCAGGTGCATTCGTTAGCCCAAACGACATAACCACGAACTCGAAGTGACCATACCTCGTCCTGAAAGCTGACTTTGGTATGTCATCTGCCTTAATCCTCAACTGATGATATCCAGACCGTAGATCGATCTTCGAAAACACTGTAGCACCACACAACTGATCGAACAGATCATCTATCCTCAGTAATGGGTACTAATTCTTGATCATGACCTTGTTCAACTGCCGGTAATCTACACACAACCGCATCGATCCGTCTTTCTTCTTGACGAACAACACTGGAGCACCCCAAGGAGACGTACTCGATCGGATGAAACCTTTCTCCAACAACTTTTGCAACTTCTTCTTAAGCTCTACCATCTCCACTGGAGCCATCCTATACGGTGTATGTGCAACTGGTTGTGTTCCTGGAACCAGATTGATCTCAAAATCAATCTCTCGCGGTGGAGGAACACCGGTGATGTAACATCCCTGACCTGGGTTATGCTTTAACCCTAGGTGTTTTGATTAAGAAAGATGATTATATTCTTAATCTCATCTTGTGAAAAGTAATTAAGGCTCAAAAGGAACCTATGTTTTAATTTTGGTCCTATTTGAACAATGTTGAAGCAATGTTTGCTTATTTTGGACTAAAGTGCAAATTACCCAAGTTGAGGGGTTAAATTGCAAATTTTGCATGATAAGATGTTCCTCTGATGTTGAAACATCATAAGAATGAATATGATGTATTGGTATGGTTTCCACAAGCTTGGACACCAAGATTAAGCTTGTAAAGCAATCCTTGTGCATTAAAACCTAGTTTTGGTGTAATGTGCAATTTATCCAAAATCTAGGGTTCAATATGAAAATTACCACTTCAACAAGGTCCCTAATGTTTCTTAGCATCATTTAGAGCAAAGAAAATGAGAGGGACTCTTTATTTGAATTAAGTTATAGGAGAGAGAATCTTGACATTAAAATAATCAAGAATAATGCCTAATTGAAACCCTAATTCGATTTAGGGCAAAAATGAATAAAAATAATTGAAGGACTTTCAACCAAAATGTTTTGGGTTGATTTTGAATAAGGATGGACGTTCCTTTAACAAGATAAGGAACGAAAATATCTTAAGTAGGTGAAATTCCACTCACCTTTTTATAAAGAAAAGTAATTTCCACTCACATATGGGATATTAATATAATAAGCATTAAGGTGCTTAATTTGCTTTTCTTTAAATTGAGGATAATGAAGGAGAATTAAAGGCAAAGATGGTGCCTCGTACCCAAGATAGTTGAGGGGGAAGAGGCGACCACTTTATTGGGATTAATTGGATTTTTATAAGGCATTTTCTCTCTCATCAATTTCCTTATAAAAGTGCCATTCCAAGCCCAAACCAAGGCCTTTTTCGGATTTTATTCTTCCCCTTTCTTGAAAAACCGACCAAGGAGCTAGGGAGGAGCAGGGATCACGTCCCCAACCTGTGGGTAAGCCCTTTACCTTCGTTCTCCATGATTTCATGGTGGAAATCGAAAATAAATTATGGATTCCTTCTTATTTCGATCTCCTCTTCAACCCTAGCCAACTTTTGCAATCAAAAGCTTGAGGACGAGCCTAGGGGGAGTTGTAAGAGCTTAATCCACCATTAATGGCGTGATCTTGGAGCTTTGGAGCTCAATTGGAGGCGGGTTTTATAACTCAAACCCTTAAACATTGCTATTGCATCAATTCTCTATGCTTTGTTGATTGATTTCTTCAATTTGATACACTCTTGTTTCTTTGCTGCAATTTCCATCAAGAACGGTTGCTGTTCTTGGTTGTTCGAAGGAAGAGGATTATGACATCATCCTAGATGCTTATCCAAAGAAAATTACCAAGCAAAACCGTTTTGATAGCTACTCCAAATCGTTTTAATTTGAATGGCTATGCGGTTTCAGCAAACCGTTTAAGGGCAAACGGTTTGAAACCGTTTGGGAGCAAACGGTTTCAAGACCGTTTGAGATGGTTGACCAAGCATTGACCGTTTGGGAATTTTGTTCCTAATTATGTAGGCTGATAACCCTCCAAATTTGAGGGATTAACTCTAAATGTATCGAGAGTTGAAGGCCAATCAATTAGGCAATCGGATTAAATTATGTGCTGACTTTCAACCTGATTAACTTGACCTGGTTGAGAAAACGGTTTCAAGACCGTTTGAGATGGTTGACCAAGCGTTGACCGTTTGGTATTCCTGTTCATAATTATGTTTATTAATAACCCTCCAAATTTGAGGTATTAACTCCAAAGGAATCGTGAGTTGAAGCCTAATCAATTAGGAAAACCTAATTGGATTAAGTGCTGATTTTCAATCTGATTTAATTGAACTTTTTGGGCAAACGGTCTCAAGACCGTTTGAGTGCGTTGACCAAGCGTTTACCGTTTGGTATTACTGTTCCTAATGATGTGATCTAATGACTCACCAAATTTTATGGATTAATTCCAAACGAGGCATGAGTTGAAGGCTAATCAATTGGGCTAACCCTAATTGAAATCAGTGTTGAAATCACAATGAGCTAATTTGAGATTTTGGGTTGATTAGCCCAAACGGTCTCAAGACCGTTTGGGGGATCATCCAAACGGTCTCAAAACCGTTTTGGGTCACCTCAAGACCGTTTGGAGGTCTGGGGTCAAGTATAGTTGACCAATTGAAGGTCCAAAGGTACTAATCATATTGCAATGTAGTGCTGATTTGTTGATCAACTCGATAGACCAATCCATGATGAATTTTCACTAGAGTCCAAAGGTTGGATGGGAAAACGGTCTCAAGACCGTTTGGAGCTCTTCCAAACGGTCTCAAGACCGTTTGGTGGTCACCCAAGACCGTTTGGAGGTCTAGGGTTGAGTATGGTTAGGTGTTTGAAGGTCTAAAGGTACCAAGATGTTAAACAATGTAATGTTGATTTGGTATCCAATGAACCAAACCCTAATTGGATTGCTTAGATTTGAGTGATATGATGGGAAAACGGTCTCAAGACCGTTTGGAGGTCATCCAAACGACCTCAAGACCGTTTGGGGTCAGGTCATACCCAATTTGGATGATGGTTCAATGGTTTCAAAGCAACTAGTCTTACATTGATTAGTGTTGTTGAATCATCGATTCCAAACCCTAATTCAATTGAATCAAACCCTAATTGATGATCAATTGAGGGTCAATTGAGAGTCAAATCAGTTGAAGGTTGACCTATTATACTCAATTGAAGTATGAGGGTAGGTCCAATTGATGATTGGTTCCATGAATTCAATGATTGAAGGAATCAACATTGAAAACCCTAATTCAATTGGATACCTTATGTAATGGAGGTTCAATGTGATTGAATCTCTTGAGAATAGAGATGATGAATCATCCAATGATGATTAGTAATGATAATCAATGAAGGTACAAAGGTTGAAACCCTAATAGTACCTAAGTGATTAGTGCCAATTAAGGAATGAACCCTAATTGCTTATAAGAACAATGTCTTAGTACACTATGTTAACCATAGTTGTATATACTTGATTGAAGGGTTGATGTAACCTAATCAAGTTGATAGGATGATGGAAAGGAATTCATACATGAGTATTGATCATGTGATGAATAGGGTATGATCCTTAATAAAGAGATCATGTGAACCCTAATTGAGGTTGATTCCATGTAAACCCTAATTGAGGGTGATGCCATGAGAAACCCATGTTGGGATGAATAGTAAACCCTAATTTTAGGCAATATGATGAGAAAGACTAATGAAGGGTGATGTTATATGCAATCCTCACCCTAATGAAGTATGATAGTATGGGAAACCCTAATCCTAATAATGGAATGGTTACTAATATTCTAATGGGGGAAATGCCTAAAGTGATTGATTGTGGATACCCTTATAGCAAGTAATGCTTTAACTTGAGATGAGTCCATATCATTAAAGATGGTTGGACCATTCTTATGTGTGACCTATGCACTTCATGGTAAGGGTGATAGGTTAATGGATTAAAGGATTAAGATGGGAAATACCTTAATCCAAGATAAGCTGATAACTTAAGGAAGTTGAAAGTGATGAGGAAAGTGATATATCAATATGTGATAAATATCACTTTTAGCATTACACGATTGATATAGTTCAATATTTAGAATAGTTGCACGGGATTAGCATAGTCTAATACCTAGAATAACATCTGCACAAGATTGGCTAACTCCCAATACCTGGAATGATAACACAGGATTGGCTAACTCCCAATACCTGGAATGCACAGGATTGGATAACTCCCATTACCTGGAATGATAACACAAGATTCGCTAACTCCCAATACCTGGAATGATAACACAGGATTGGCTAACTCCCAATACCTGGAATAATAACACAGGATTTGTTAAATCCCAATACCTGGAATAATAACACAGGATTGGCTAACTCCCAATACCTGGAATGATAACACAGGATTGGCTAACTCCCAATACCTGGAATAGTTGCACAGGATTGACATAGATCAATACCTGGAATGGTTACACGGGATTGACATAGATCAATACCTGGAATGGTTACACGGGATTGACATAGATCAATATCTGGAATAGTTGCACAGGATTGACATAGATCAATACCTGGAATGGTTACACATGATTGACATAGTTCAATACCTGGAATGGATACACTTGAATAATATAAGTCTAATGCTTGTACTAGTTGCACAGGATTGGTGCAATCCAATGCCTGGAATATTTATATAGGATTGGTATAGACCAATGCCTGAATAAGACATGATGATGTACACTCTCATGTCCAAAATAACCAAAAATTTGTTTAGCAGATTGGCTAAGGCCAATAAGTTGAAACAAGAATGTCTCATGGGTGACATATCAAGATAATGAGTGTCACAAGAGAAGTTTGACATGATGGTATAATATGGAGGATAAATGATATACATGTTCTTCCTATTCCTTATTAAGAGAATAGTTGATCTATTGTTCTATCATGAATAGTTACAATACTTTAAGACGAGAATGCTTTAAACTGTTTATCCTCTGCCTAGTTTTATATGATTAAACTGCAATAACAATGTTTTGGCGGAGAGTTATATCTCCCGCTGGGGCAATTTACAATTGTCTCACCCCCGTGGGATCCAATGTTTTTAGGTGAACAAGCACGGAAGAGAGTGAGAACATCTTGCAGAGGAAGAACATCAGCAACATCCGGGACAGCAATGAGATCTCAGGTGGAGATACTGTCTGTCAAGTCATATAGTTTAGAAGTCCTATGTGTCGTCTCTGTACTCTCAGGTCCTCAGAGTTTTTAGTCTGTGTTTTTGATATATCAGTCTGAGGTTTTGGCTTGATGCCTCTTGATTCATATGTTGTCTGTATATAATGTTCATAAGGCAGCTGATGTTGTAGTCTCTGAAAAGAGATGGTACAGGTTATATATGTTTGAAACAGAATGTATATGATATACAATGGCATTTGTTGGAAAAGATTTCCTATGTGTGGATCTCTTTGCAAAAAGTTTTAATTTTTAGTGATTTTCTCTAATCCGCTACTTGATGAACGCTTCCGCATTAGTTAATCTTGTTTTCGTGAGACAGTCGCCACAATTTAGTGGTATCAGATCTCTAGGTTCGCTGAGTCTACAGAGACATAGGACTAAGTTGTTGAGTCTGTGTTAGTGTCCTCCAGTATACCCTATAATGATTTCTGCTTGTGCAGAGAAAGGGTAAAGTTTAAAATGACTGGAGAGCACAATGAACACATTGCTTAGGGAAATGTTGTTGCACCAAGAAGAGGTGTATGGGATCATGCAAGAATAGAATTAGTGCCTGAGAATCCCCATTAAGACCTGATCATGATAGAGAATCCTATGATCATGCTCTTGTTGGGAAGATTAGGGCAACAGTAATGCATATGAGTGGACTGGATGCTAGGCTTATAACCTAGGTTATCAGTCCTTAATACAAAAAGCTTGAGCTTTAAATGAGTTCCTAAATGAATTAGTCATGATGGAACAAGGGAAAATATGGAAAAGATTAACTTATAGCAAGAAAGTGGACTCTGCTATGAGTTCAGACAAATAATAAATATGTGATGGTAGTGCCCAAGAAGGGGCAATAAGCTGAGAAGTAGGGAATTGTCTCTATAATTCTAGAGACATTTGCCTAATGGTTTTAAAATGCCAGGTTTTTGGTACAAATAGTGCAATAAATGCCTAGTGTACCAGGGAAGTAGCCACTAAGTAAGTGCAAAGGTCTTAACCTTTCACCTGAAAGATTCTATGAATTAGTTTTTGCTTCAGTAATAAGACTAGTAAGACCATGATATGATTACAAGGTATGTTATAAATGTGTACATGTTGAGTACACTAAACCCTTTTTGTTATTAAAAAAAAGATTGTTGATATTGTTTTCCCCATTGGTTGCTATATAGGGATGAAATGATGAGAACTAGAATTTGAATTCTGTTCAGTATTCTTTTAAATGCTCTATATTGATCTTACCTCCATGAAAGAGGAAGAGGTATAGAAGAGATGCCTGGATAAAATCCAGGGATGTTAAATCTTATGTTATGGTAATATGAAAAGAAAGGAATATGATAGCATGTAAGTGCATACTACTTGATCTCAGTACTTGTAAACCCTGATCAGGTGTACAACTATTGATGATAAAGTGAGTATGGAAACTCTTAGATTGATATTTTTTGATTGCCCTGATCAAGCAATCATTCTGATACAATCTAAAGAGTATCATGAAATTGGAAATATGATATGGATAAATGTATCATATCTTAAGAACAAGAAAGAAGGATCTGATAGGAATTCAGATCAGTATGTGTATATGAGGAAGTAAAAGTATGACCCTCATATGATGAGAAAGAGAACAAGGGAGGTGATCCCTGTTCAATAAAGTTGTAAATATGATAAAAGAAAGATGAGAATATGATGTGTTTTCAACACATGTGACTGATACCAGGGTAATAGATTCTGGTATCTGAGAATTATCAGATGGTTTAGATTGGCTACCTGGAATGGTCAACTATGAAATCAGTCTGATTATATAAAATGATATGAACATCATATGTTAGGGGTTTATGCTTTGCATAAACATAACAACTAAATATGTCTTTAAGATAAGTTCTCATTTGACTCTATGAGAATATTGTGCGAAGGAACTTTGTGCTGATCAAAGTTCTATGATGTCTACATAACAATGAGGTGTTATGAAGAGACTTGATGATATGATGAATGAATAATATATGTTCCCTTTATCTGGGATTTCGGGGACGAAATCCTTGTTAGGGGTTTATAATTTGTAACATCCCTGACCTGGGTTATGCTTTAACCCTAGGTGTTTTGATTAAGAAAGATGATTATATTCTTAATCTCATCTAGTGAAAAGTAATTAAGGCTCAAAAGGAACATATGTTTCAATTTTGGTCCTGTTTGAACAATGTTGAAGCAATGTTTGCTTATTTTGGACTAAAGTGCAAATTACCCAAGTTGAGGGGTTAAATTGAAAATGTTGCATGATAAGATGTTCCTCTGATGTTGAGACATCATAAGAATGAATATGATGTATTGGTATGGTTTCCACAAGCTTGGACACCAAGATTAAGCTTGTAAAGCAATCCTTGTGCATTAAAACCTAGTTTTGGTGTAATGTGCAATTTACCCAAAATATAGGGTTCAATATGCAAATTACCACTTCAACAAGGTCCCTAATGTTTCTTAGCATCATTAAGAGCAAAGAAAATGAGAGGGACTCCTTATTTGAATTAAGTTATAGGAGAGAGAATCTTGACATTAAAATAATCAAGAATAATGCCTAATTGAAACCCTAATTCGATTTAGGGCAAAAATGAATAAAAATAATTGAAGGGCTTTCAACCAAAATGTTTTGGGTTGATTTTGAATAAGGATGAACGTTCCTTTAACAAGATAAGGAATGAAAATATCTTAAGTAGGTGAAATTCCACTCACCTTTTTATAAAGAAAAGTAATTTCCACTCACATATGGGATATTAATATAATAAGCATTAAGGTGCTTAATTTGCTTTTTTTAAAATTGAGGATAATGAAGGAGAATTAAAGGCAAGGATGGTGCCTCGTACCCAATATAGTTGAGGGGGAAGAGGCGGCCACTTTATTGGGATTAATTGGATTTTTATAAGGCATTTTCTCTCTCATCAATTTCCTTATAAAAGTGCCATTCCAAGCCCAAACCAAGGTTTTTTTTCGGATTTTCTTCTTCCCCTTGCTTGCAAAACAGACCAAGGAGCTAGGGAGGAACAGGGAGCACGTCCCCAATCTGTGGGTAAGCCCTTGACCTTCTTTCTCCATGATTTCATGGTGGAAATCAAAAATAAATTATGGATTCCTTCTTATTTCGATCTCCTCTTCAACCCTAGCCAACTTTTGCAATCAAAAGCTTGAGGACGAGCCTATAGGGAGTTGTAAGAGCTTCATCCACCATTAATGGCGTGATCTTGGAGCTTTGGAGCTCAATTGGAGGTGTGTTTTATAACTCAAACCCTTAAACATTGCTATTGCATCAATTCTCTATGCTTTGTTGATTGATTTCTTCAATTTGATACACTCTTGTTTCTTTGCTGCAATTTCCATCAAGAACGGTTGCTGTTCTTGGTTTTTCGAAGGAAGGGGATGATTACATCATCCTAGATGCTTATCCAAAGAAAATTACCAAGCAAAACCGTTTTGATAGCTACTCCAAATCGTTTTAATTTGATTGGCTATGCGGTTTCAGCAAACCGTTTAAGGGCAAACGGTTTGAAACCGTTTGGGAGAAAACGGTTTCAAGACCGTTTGATATGGTTGACCAAGCGTTGACCGTTTGGGAATTTTGTTCCTAATTATGTAGGCTGATAACCCTCCAAATTAGAGGGATTAACTCCAAAGGAATCGAGAGTTGAAGGCCAATCAATTAGGCAATCGGATTAAATTATGTGCTGATTTTCAACCTGATTAACTTGACCTGGTTGAGCAAACAGTTTCAAGACCGTTTGAGATGGTTGACCAAGCGTTGACCGTTTGGGATTCCTGTTCATAATTATGTTTATTAATAACCCTCCAAAGTTGAGGGATTAACGCCAAAGGAATCGTGAGTTGAATCCTAATCAATTAGGGAAACCTAATTGGATTAAGTGCTGATTTTCAATCTGATTTAATTGAACTTTTTGGGGAAACGGTCTCAAGACCGTTTGAGTGCGTTGACCAAGCGTTGACCGTTTGGTATTACTGTTCCTAATGATGTGATCTAATGACTCACCAAATTTTATGTATTAATTCCAAACGAGTCATGATTTGAAGGCTAATCAATTGGGCTAACCCTAATTGAAATCAGTGCTGAAATCACAATGAGCTAATTTGAGATTTTGGGTTGATTAGCCCAAACGGTCTCAAGACCGTTTGGGGGATCATCCAAACGGTCTCAAGACCGTTTTGGGTCACCTCAAGACCGTTTTGAGGTCTGTGGTCAAGTATAGTTGACCAATTGAAGGTCCAAAGGTACTAATCATATTGCAATGTAGTGCTGATTTGTTGATCAACTCGATAGACCAATCCATGATGAATTTTCACTAGAGTCCAAAGGTTGGATGGGAAAACGGTCTCAAGACCGTTTGGTGGTCACCCAAGACCGTTTGGTGGTCACCCAAGACCGTTTGGAGGTCTAGGGTTGAGTATGGTTAGGTGTTTGAAGGTCTAAAGGTACCAAGCTGTTAAACAATGTAATGCTGATTTGGTGATCAATCCAATGAACCAAACCCTAATTGGATTGCTTAGATTTGAGTGATATGATGGGAAAACGGTCTCAAGACCGTTTGGAGGTCATCCAAACGACCTCAAGACCGTTTGGGGTCAGGTCATACCCAATTTGGATGATGGTTCAATGGTTTCAAAGCAACTAGTCTTACATTGATTAGTGTTGTTGAATCATCGATTCCAAACCCTAATTCAATTGAATCAAACCCTAATTGATGATCAATTGAGGGTCAATTGAGAGTCAAATCAGTTGAAGGTTGACCTATTAAACTCAATTGAAGTATGAGGGTAGGTCCAATTGATGATTGGTTCCATGAATTCAATGATTGAAGGAATCAACATTGAAAACCCTAATTCAATTGGATACCTTATGTAATGGAGGTTCAATGTGATTGAATCTCTTGAGAATAGAGATGATGAATCATCCATTGATCCAATGATGATTAGTAATGATAATCAATGAAGGTACAAAGGTTGAAACCCTAATAGTACATAAGTGATTAGTGCCAATTAAGGAATGAACCCTAATTGCTTATAAGAACAATGTCTTAGTACACTATGTTAACCATAGTTGTATATACTTGATTGAAGGGTTGATGTAACCTAATCAAGTTGATAGGATGATGGAAAGGAATTCATACATGAGTATTGATCATGTGATGAATAGGGTATGATCCTTAATAAAGAGATCATGTGAACCCTAATTGAGGTTGATTCCATGTAAACCCTAATTGAGGGTGATGCCATGAGAAACCCATGTTGGGATGAATAGTAAACCCAAATTTTAGGCAATATGATGAGAAAGCCTAATGAAGGGTGATGTTATATGCAATCCTCAACCTAATGAAGTATGATAGTATGGGAAACCCTAATCCTAATAATGGAATGGTTACTAATATTCTAATGGGGGAAATGCCTAAAGTGATTGATTGTGGATACCCTTATAGCAAGTAATGCTTTAACTTGAGATGAGTCCATATCATTAAAGATAGTTGGACCATTATTATGTGTGACATATGCACTTCATGGTAAGGGTGATAGGTTAATGGATTAAAGGATTAAGATGGGAAATACCTTAATCCAAGATAAGCTGATAACTTAAGGAAGTTGAAAGTGATGAGGAAAGTGATATATCAATATGTGATAAATATCACTTTTAGCATTACACGATTGATATAGTTCAATATCTAGAATAGTTGCACAGGATTAGCATAGTCTAATACCTGGAATAACATTTGCACAGGATTGGCTAACTCCCAATACCTGGAATGATAACACAGGATTTGCTAACTCCCAATACCTGGAATGCACAGGATTGGCTAACTCCCATTACCTGGAATGATAACACAGGATTGGCTAACTCCCAATACCTGGAATGATAACACAGGATTGCCTAACTCCCAATACCTGGAATAATAACACAGGATTGGTTAAATCCCAGTACCTGGAATAATAACACAGGATTGGCTAACTCCCAATACCTGGAATGATAACACAGGATTGGCTAACTCCCAATACCTGGAATAATAACACAGGATTGGTTAAATCCCAATACCTGGAATAATAACACAGGATTGGCTAACTCCCAATACCTGGAATGCACACGATTGGCTAAATCCCAATACCTGGAATAGTTGCACAGGATTGACATAGATCAATACCTGGAATGGTTACACGGGATTGACATAGATCAATACCTGGAATAGTTACACGGGATTGACATAGATCAATATCTGGAATAGTTGCACAGGATTGACATAGATCAATACCTGGAATGGTTACACAGGATTGACATAGTTCAATACCTGGAATGGATACACTTGAATAATATAAGTCTAATGCTTGTACTAGTTGCACAGGATTGGTGCAATCCAATGCCTGGAATATTTATATAGGATTGGTATAGACCAATGCCTGAATAAGACATGATGATGTACACTCTCATGTCCAAAATAACCAAAAATCTGTTTAGCAGATTGGCTAAGGCCAATAAGTTGAAACAAGAATGTCTCATGGGTGACATATCAAGATAATGAGTGTCACAAGAGAAGTTTGACATGATGGTATAATATGGAGGATAAATGATATACATGTTCTTCCTATTCCTTATTAAGAGAATAGTTGATCTATTGTTCTATCATGAATAGTTACAATACTTTAAGATGAGAATGCTTTAAACAGTTTATCCTCTGCCTAGTTTTATATGATTAAACTGCAATAACAATGTTTTGGCGGAGAGTTATATCTCCCGCTGGGGCAATTTACAATTGTCTCACCCCCGTGGGATCCAATGTTTTTAGGTGAATAAGCACGGAAGAGAGTGAGAACATCTTGCAGAGGAAGAACATCAGCAACATCCGGGACAGCAGTGAGATCTCAGGTGGAGATACTGTCTGTCAAGTCATATTGTTTAGAAGTCCTATGTGTCGTCTCTGTACTCTCAGGTCCTCGGAGTTTTTAGTCTGTGTTTTTGATATATCAGTCTGAGGTTTTGGCTTGATGCCTCGAGATTCATATGCTGTCTGTATATAATGTTCATAAGGCAGCTGATGTTGTAGTCTCTGAAAAGAGATGGTACAAGTTATATATGTTTGAAACAGAATGTATATGATATACAATGGCATTTGTTGGAAAAGATTTCCTATGTGTGGATCTCTTTGCAAAAAGTTTTAATTTTTAGTGATTTTCGCTAATCCGCTGCTTGATGAACGCTTCCGCATTAGTTAATCTTGTTTTCGCGAGACAGTCGCCACAATTTAGTGGTATCAGAGCTCTAGGTTCGCTGAGTCTACAGAGACATAGGACTAAGTTGTTGAGTCTGTGTTAGTGTCCTCCAGTATACCCTATAATGATTTCTGCTTGTGCAGAGAAAGGGTAAAGTTTGAAATGACTGGAGAGCACAATGAACACATTGCTTAGGGCAATGTTGTTGCACCAAGAAGAGGTGTAAGGGATCATGCAAGAATAGAATGAGTGCCTGAGAATCCCCATTAAGACCTGATCATGATAGAGAATCCTATGATCATGCTCTTGTTGGGAAGATTAGGGCAACAGTAATGCATATGAGTGGACTGGATGCTAGGCTTACAACCTAGGTTATCAGTCCTTAATACAGAAAGCTTGAGCTTTAAATGAGTTCCTAAATGACTTAGTCATGATGGAACAAGGGAAAATATGGAAAAGATTAACTTATAGCAAGAAAGTGGACTCTGCTATGAGTTCAGACAAATAATAAATATGTGATGGTAGTGCCCAAGAAGGGGCAATAAGCTGAGAAGTAGGGAATTGTCTCTATAATTCTAGAGACGTTTGCCTAATGATTTTAAAATGCCAGGTTTTTGGTACAAATAGTGCAATAAATGCCTAGTGTACCAGGGAAGTAGCCACTAAGTAAGTGCAAAGGTCTTAACCTTTCACCTGTAAGATTCTATGGATTAGTTTTTGCTTCAGTAATAAGACTAGTAAGACCATGATATGATTACAAGGTATGTTATAAATGTGTACATGTTGAGTACACTAAACCCTTTTTGTTATTAAAAAAAAGATTGTTGATATTGTTTTCCCCATTGGTTGCTATATAGGGATGAAATGATGAGAACTAGAATTTGAATTCTGTTCAGTATTCTTTTAAATGCTCTATATTGATCTTACCTCCATGAAAGAGGAAGAGGTATAGAAGAGATGCCTGGATAAAATCCAGGGATGTTAAATCTTATGTTATGGTAATATGAAAAGAAAGGAATATGATAGCATGTAAGTGCATACTACTTGATCTCAGTACTTGTAAACCCTGATCAGGTGTACAACTATTGATGATAAAGTGAGTATGGAAACTCTTAGATTGATATCTTTTTGATTGCCCTGATCAAGCAATCATTCTGATACAATCTAAAGAGTATCATGAAATTGGAAATATGATATGGATAAATGTATCATACCTTAAGAACAAGAAAGAAGGATCTGATAGGAATTCAGATCAGTATGTGTATATGAGGAAGTAAAAGTATGACCCTCATATGATGAGAAAGAGAACAAGGGAGGTGATCCCTGTTCAATAAAGTTGTAAATATGATAAAAGAAAGATGAGAATATGATGTGTTTTCAACACATGTGACTGATACCAGGGTAATAGATTCTGGTATCTGAGAATTATCAGATGGTTTAGATTGGCTACCTGGAATGGTCAACTATGAAATCAGTCTGATTATATAAAATGATATGAACATCATATGTTAGGGGTTTATGCTTTGCATAAACATAACAACTAAATATGTCTTTAAGATAAGTTCTCATTTGACTCTATGAGAATATTGTGCGAAGGAACTTTGTGCTGATCAAAGTTCTATGATGTATACATAACAATGAGGTGTTATGAAGAGACATGATGATATGATGAATGAATAATATATGTTCCCTTTATCTGGGATTTTGGGGACGAAATCCTTGTTAGGGGTTTATAATTTGTAACATCCATGACCTGGGTTATGCTTTAACCCTAGGTGTTTTGATTAAGAAAGATAATTATATTCTTAATATCATCTAGTGAAAAGTAATTAAGGCTCAAAAGGAACCTATGTTTCAATTTTGGTCCTGTTTGAACAATGTTGAAGCAATGTTTGCTTATTTTGGACTAAAGTGCAAATTACCCAAGTTGAGGGGTTAAATTGAAAATGTTGCATGATAAGATGTTCCTATGATGTTGAGACATCATAAGAATGAATATGATGTATTGGTATGGTTTCCACAAGCTTGGACACCAAGATTAAGCTTGTAAAGCAATCCTTGTGCATTAAAACCTAGTTTTGGTGTAATGTGCAATTTACCCAAAATCTAGGGTTCAATATGCAAATTACAACTTCAACAAGGTCCCTAATGTTTCTTAGCATCATTTAGAGCAAAGAAAATGAGAGGGACTCCTTATTTGAATTAAGTTATAGGAGAGAGAATCTTGACATTAAAATAATCAAGAATAATGCCTAATTGAAACCCTAATTCGATTTAGGGCAAAAATGAATAAAAATAATTGAAGGGCTTTCAACCAAAATGTTTTGGGTTGATTTTGAATAAGGATGGACGTTCCTTTAACAAGATAAGGAACGAAAATATCTTAAGTAGGTGAAATTCCACTCACCTTTTTATAAAGAAAAGTAATTTCCACTCACATATGAGATATTAATATAATAAGCATTAAGGTGCTTAATTTGCTTTTCTTTAAATTGAGGATAATGAAGGAGAATTAAAGGCAAGGATGGTGCCTCGTACCCAAGATAGTTGAGGGGGAAGAGGCGGCCACTTTATTGGGATTAATTGGATTTTTATAAGGCATTTTCTCTCTCATCAATTTCCTTATAAAAGTGCCATTCCAAGCCCAAACCAAGGTTTTTTTCGGATTTTCTTCTTCCCCTTGCTTGCAAAACCGACCAAGGAGCTAGGGAGGAACAGGGAGCACGTCCCCAACCTGTGGGTAAGCCCTTGACCTTCGTTATCCATGATTTCATGGTGGAAATCGAAAATAAATTATGGATTCCTTCTTATTTCGATCTCCTCTTCAACCCTAGCCAACTTTTGCAATCAAAAGCTTGAGGACGAGCCTAGAGGGAGTTGTAAGAGCTTAATACACCATTAATGGCGTGATCTTGGAGCTTTTTATCTCAATTAGAGGCGGGTTTTATAACTCAAACCCTTAAACATTGCTATTGCATCAATTCTCTATGCTTTGTTGATTGATTTCTTCAATTTGATACACTCTTGTTTCTTTGCTGCAATTTCCATCAAGAACGGTTGCTGTTCTTGGTTGTTCGAAGGAAGGGGATGATAACATCATCCTAGATGCTTATCCAAAGAAAATTACCAAGAAAAACCGTTTTGATAGCTACTCCAAATCGTTTTAATTTGATTGGCTATGCGGTTTCAGCAAACCGTTTAAGGGCAAACGGTTTGAAACCGTTTGGGAGCAAACGGTTTCAAGACCGTTTGAGATGGTTTACCAAGCGTTGACCGTTTGGTAATTTTGTTCCTAGTTATGTAGGCTGATAACCCTCCAAATTTGAGGGATTAACTCCAAAGGAATCGAGAGTTGAAGGCCAATCAATTAGGCAATCAGATTAAATTATGTGCTGATTTTCAACCTGATTAACTTGACCTGGTTGAGAAAACGGTTTCAAGACCGTTTGAGATGGTTGACCAAGCGTTGACCGTTTGGTATTCCTGTTTATAATTATGTTTATTAATAACCCTCCAAATTTAAGGGATTAACTCCAAAGGAATCGTGAGTTGAATCCTAATCAATTAGGGAAACCTAATTGGATTAAGTGCTGATTTTCAATCTGATTTAATTGAACTTTTTGGGAAAACGGTCTCAAGACCGTTTGAGTGCGTTGACCAAACGTTTACCGTTTGGTATTACTGTTCCTAATGATGTGATCTAATGACTCACCAAATTTGATGGATTAATTCCAAACGAGTCATGAGTTGAAGGCTAATCAATTGGGCTAACCCTAATTGAAATCAGTGCTGAAATCACAATGAGCTAATTTGAGATTTTGGGTTGATTAGCCCAAACGGTCTCAAGACCGTTTGGGGGATCATCCAAACGGTCTCAAGACCGTTTGGGGTCACCTCAAGACCGTTTTGAGGTCTGTGGTCAAGTATAGTTGACCAATTGAAGGTCCAAAGGTACTAATCATATTGCAATGTAGTGCAGATTTGTTGATCAACTCGATAGACCAATCCATGATGAATTTTCACTAGAGTCCAAAGGTTGGATGGGAAAACGGTCTCAAGACCGTTTCTAGCTCATCCAAACGGTCTCAAGACCGTTTGGTGGTCACCCAAGACCGTTTGGAGGTCTATGGTTGAGTATGGTTAGGTGTTTGAAGGTCTAAAGGTACCAAGCTGTTAAACAATGTAATGCTGATTTGGTGATCAATCCAATGAACCAAACCCTAATTGGATTGCTTAGATTTGAGTGATATGATGGGAAAACGGTCTCAAGACCGTTTGGAGGTCATCCAAACGACCTCAAGACCGTTTGGGGTCAGTTCATACCCAATTTGGATGATGGTTCAATGGTTTCAAAGCAACTAGTCTTACATTGATTAGTGTTGTTGAATCATCGATTCCAAACCCTAATTCAATTGAATCAAACCCTAATTGATGATCAATTGAGGGTCAATTGAGAGTCAAATCAGTTGAAGGTTGACCTATTATACTCAATTGAAGTATGAGGGTAGGTCCAATTGATGATTGGTTCCATGAATTCAATGATTGAAGGAATCAACATTGAAAACCCTAATTCAATTGGATACCTTATGTAATGGAGGTTCAATGTGATTGAATCTCTTGAGAATAGAGATGATGAATCATACATTGATCTAATGATGATTAGTAATGATAATAAATGAAGGTACAAAGGTTGAAACCCTAATAGTACCTAAGTGATTAGTGCCAATTAAGGAATGAATCCTAATTGCTTATAAGAACAATGTCTTAGTACACTATGTTAACCATAGTTGTATATACTTGATTGAAGGGTTGATGTAACCTAATCAAGTTGATAGGATGATGGAAAGGAATTCATACATGAGTATTGATCATGTGATGAATAGGGTATGATCCTTAATAAAGAGATCATGTGAACCCTAATTGAGGTTGATTCCATTTAAACCCTAATTGAGGGTGATGCCATGAGAAACCCATGTTGGGATGAATAGTAAACCCTAATTTTAGGCAATATGATGAGAAAGCCTAATGAAGGGTGATGTTATATGCAATCCTCACCCTAATGAAGTATGATAGTATGGGAAACCCTAATCCTAATAATGGAATGGTTACTAATATTCTAATGGGGGAAATGCCTAAAGTGATTGATTGTGGATACCCTTATAGCAAGTAATGCTTTAACTTGAGATGAGTCCATATCATTAAAGATAGTTGGACCATTCTTATGTGTGACCTATGCACTTCATGGTAAGGGTGATAGGTTAATTGATTAAAGGATTAAGATGGGAAATACCTTAATCCAAGATAAGCTGATAACTTAAGGAAGTTGAAAGTGATGAGGAAAGTGATATATCAATATGTGATAAATATCACTTTTAGCATTACACGATTGATATAGTTCAATATCTGGAATAGTTGCACAGGATTAGCATAGTCTAATACCTGGAATAACATCTGCACAGGATTGGCTAACTCCCAATACCTGGAATGATAACACAGGATTGGCTAACTCCCAATACCTGGAATGCACAGGATTGGCTAACTCCCATTACCTGGAATGATAACACAGGATTGGCTAACTCCCAATACCTGGAATGATAACACAGGATTGGCTAACTCCCAATACCTGGAATAATAACACAGGATTGGTTAAATCCCAATACCTGGAATAATAACACAGGATTGGCTAACTCCCAATACCTGGAATGATAACACAGGATTGGCTAACTCCCAATACCTGGAATAATAACACAGGATTGGTTAAATCCCAATACCTGGAATAATAACACAGGATTGGCTAACTCCCAATACCTGGAATGCACAGGATTGGCTAAATCCCAATACCTGGAATAGTTGCACAGGATTGACATAGATCAATACCTGGAATGGTTACACGGGATTGACATAGATCAATACCTGGAATGGTTACACGGGATTGACATAGATCAATATCTGGAATAGTTGCACAGGATTGACATAGATCAATACCTGGAATGGTTACACAGGATTGACATAGTTCAATACCTGGAATGGATACACTTGAATAATATAAGTCTAATGCTTGTACTAGTTGCACAGGATTGGTGCAATCCAATGCCTGGAATATTTATATAGGATTGGTATAGACCAATGCCTGAATAAGACATGATGATGTACACTCTCATGTCCAAAATAACCAAAAATCTATTTAGCAGATTGGCTAAGGCCAATAAGTTGAAACAAGAATGTCTCATGGGTGACATATCAAGATAATGAGTGTCACAAGAGAAGTTTGACATGATGGTATAATATGGAGGATAAATGATATACATGTTCTTCCTATTCCTTATTAAGAGAATAGTTGATCTATTGTTCTATCATGAATAGTTACAATACTTTAAGACGAGAATGCTTTAAACTGTTTATCCTCTGCCTAGTTTTATATGATTAAACTGCAATAACAATGTTTTGGCGGAGAGTTATATCTCCCGCTGGGGCAATTTACAATTGTCTCACCCCCGTGGGATCCAATGTTTTTAGGTGAACAAGAACGGAAGAGAGTGAGAACATCTTGCAGAGGAAGAACATCAGTAACATCCGGGACAGCAGTGAGATCTCAGGTGGAGATACTGTCTATCAAGTCATATAGTTTAGAAGTCCTATGTGTCGTCTCTGTACTCTCAGGTCCTCGGAGTTTTTAGTCTGTGTTTTTGATATATCAGTCTGAGGTTTTGGCTTGATGCCTCGAGATTCATATGCTGTCTGTATATAATGTTCATAAGGCAGCTGATGTTGTAGTCTCTGAAAAGAGATGGTACAGGTTATATATGTTTGAAACAGAATGTATATGATATACAATGGCATTTGTTGGAAAAGATTTCCTATGTGTGGATCTCTTTGCAAAAAGTTTTAATTTTTAGTGATTTTCGCTAATCCGCTGCTTGATGAACGCTTCCGCATTAGTTAATCTTATTTTCGCGAGACAGTCGCCACAGGTGAACTCATTAAGGAACATGTCGGCAAACTCTCGTACAACTGATACCTCCTCGAGACTAGGACCTTTCGCCTTGGTAGCCACAACGGTATCCACAACGCTAGCTAAGAACGCCTCACATCCTTATCGTAACAACTTCTCTGCCACCATAGCTGATACCAGACACGTCAGAAGAATCTTCCTATCTCCCTGGAAGATCCACTTCTCTCCCGCATCATCAAACATAGCCTTCTTGGAACCACAGTCCAAAACAACATTATACTTCTCTAAGGTATCCATCCCAAGGATTACATCAAAACCACACATATCAAGTGGTATAAGATCCACTTGGATGCTGTGTCCTGAAAAAGACAAGACACAAGATGGAAACTCTTCTCGAAGCATCGAGGAACCATCAAGAGGGGTTTCTAACAGCAAGCTATCCTTCTTACAACTAACAGGTAAACGACAGTTTTCAAGCATACTATAGGCGATAAAAGAGTGTGTAGCACCCGGGTCAACCAGAACAGATATAAAGCAAGAAGAAGACATATCAGAATGAAATAACTCCATCTGACCTGTCACCACTCGCAAGTTAACTATCGCCTCCGACTGATTCATAGCGTAGAATCAAGTCGTTGCTTACTGTCCATGTCCTTTGCTTCCATGAGCAGACGATCCAGCTTGTGACGCTTGACCGCGTCCTCGCCCTCTGCTACCACTGAACTACTATCTATCTGGTCCTTGTTGATTCTGCCTTGGCTGTTGTGTCACTTCATTATCTCTGTTTGGGCAATGTGACTTGAGATGCCCGGTCTGATCACAAAGATAGCATGCCCTATCTTCAAACCGTGGCTTAGATGGCCCTGTCACTGCCATTGAAGCTGTACTATGTGCCTTAGACGGCAAAGAAACATATCCTCTTTCCTTACTCGGAGACCACTGTGATGGTACACTGGAACCTCTCATCACAAAAGGTGTTAAAAACCTTGGCTTCTTGAAGCCACCAAACCTCTATACCTGAAATTGAGCAGGCCTCTTCTTAGACATAGTTTCTCTTTTCTCCCTGACTGACCATTCAATCCTCCGGACGGATTCCACAAACGTAGCAAACCTCTCTCTGTTCTCCAACGCAGAAATAGGTGTTGTCAATTCAGAACTCAGACCTTTCTCAAAGCGTCTGATCCGCTCCTCATCTGTTGTCGCCATGTGAGGACAAAACCTCAACAGATCCATGAACTTAGCCTCATACTCGGTGATGTTCATCGTTCCTTGGCACAAGCGCTCGAACTGACTGATCTTCTCATCTAGATACGTCTTCGGGAAGTATCTGCTGACGAACTCGTGCCGGAAAACCTCCAAACCGATCACCTCACCAGGTCACTTCTCCTCCTCGATGATCCACCAGTGACCAACACTACCTTTCAGAAGGTAGATAGCGTGCTTTACCTTGTCAGCTTCAGGGATGTCAAGGATCCAGAAAGCCTTCTCAAGACTTGTCAGCCACATATCTGCATCCGCTGGATCAGCTGTTCCAGCATAATCCGAAGCTCTGACTCAGTGAAGCCGCTCGAAGGTCTTCCCAATACCCGATGTTTCACCATGAGGAGCCTGTGCTCTCTGCGGAGGCACTGGAAATCGTTCAACCATGAGATTCACCGTAGCCATCATCTGCCCCATAAGCTGTTGATAGACAGGATGTTCAAGAATGGCTGGGTCAGGTTGGGGGACCTCAGACACCCGATCTCCATGTGCCTGTCCTTCAGCTCCACCAACTGAAGCAGCATCGTTGTTCTCAGCAGCATGTTATTCATGGTTTCCAGACATCTTGACTTTTCTTCCACTGAGGGCAGAAGACGATCATAAGAAAATCGGGAAAACTCACAAGAACAGACACAACCTAGTCCTAAATCCCTTTAGACTCAGCGAACCTAGGGCTCTGATACCAAAACTTGTGGCAACACATCCCACTATCACACAGACAACAAGGTGTTACGCGAAAATGTGCAGAAATCACCATAACCACATATTATAAAAAACACGGACTAATTAAAGCCGATTTTGGAAAGCGGATAAACTGAGAAACCATAACATATAGGTCATCGTCCTACAAGAAAACATGTTATATAAATATATACAAGGCTTGATACATGTCCACAGCTTAGGAGACCAGCTGTTATGTCATCACATGAGTCCATCACCTGTTATATATATATATATATATATATATATATATATATATATATATATATATATATATATATATATATATATATATATATACATAAAGACCCACATCCGGCCAGCAGCAGGATATACAAAGGATCAACAGCCATACATCGTTAAACAACGCTAAAATGCTCCCAAGGACCTGAGAGTACAGGGATGACACTAGACTCTACTACAAAACACCAAAACACCAAAACAACAACATATCCATCTCTTACCTTCTACTGCTCTTCTTGTTGCTCGGCCGCAACTCCGCGACCACCACCACGCCTAGCACGAACACCTGAAAACCAGCGGGGTGAGACAATTGAACATTGTCCCAGCGAGAAACATAACTCATCGCCAAAACTATAAAACCTTAGAAAGATAAAGCAACTACAACAGACAACTGGTAGGAAGTATAACCAGAGCAGTTTATATAGTAAAGTTGTTCATACCGTCAAGCTTACCAGATGTACGGAAGGCATATATCCACTTGTTTCTTTATGGAACATGATTAACAAGATAAGATTTAAAAGGTATTACCATATAACATGAGAGACATATAAGTAACTGCAAGATATCACAAGATTATCTACACAAGCAAGGCCTCAACCAATGTTCCGTGTTTTGTCTTAAGCAGTAACTACTATACGGCTCGATTACGTATTATTATGTCCTGAGGAAGTGAGTCGTACCGCTCAAATCCAACCTTCAGTTGCGAAACCCAAAGCCGGTGCCATACAAGGTCAATGGAAGAGCTGGACTCCACGACCTCCCACCTCGTAGTCAGTGTATGAGTACAACGCAAGCAGGACCGTAGTCTCATGCTTAAGTGGCCTCAGCCACATGGTCAGCTCCATAGGCTACCCATCCTCTAGCCCGCCTTGGTACAGGTCACGACGCTAGTATACTTGAGCCACGGGCCTGTTCACCGTGCTCTGAGCCATGAACGCATTCATGCTCCCATATCACATATCCTGAGCCATGGGCCTGTTCACCATGCTCTATTCATATCTCGAGTCTGCAACCGTAGCTGCACTCGAATCCTCACTATTTTAGGCTAGGAGAAACCTCACATATTCAATAATATGCACTCTGGGTTAACCCGCAGGAGAACCCGTTTCACCATCACCAACTCCTGACGATGATGGATCTATGACCAGGGCAACTACATGATATATTTCACTGTGATTAATTAGTATCTTTTATCTGGATTACAAGATTCAACCAAGTTATATAACATGCAAACTATAACAGAAAATAAACAACAACATTATGCTTTTATTGTAGTCACATCAACCTGATCCATCACAAGGATCCAACATCACATGTTATCACTTGGCCTCTTGCCAATCATCCAGATCCATCTCAAGGATCATCACATACCATGGGATCTCAATCCCTCATCATATACTGCCTCTGCCTCTCAAGGCTTCATCATCATCATGGGATAGCAATCACAAGTATATCAAGAATAACCATCACAACAGAGTTACTCAACATATATATTTACCTCATAGCCCTTTTACTTGGCTATGCATCACCTGCATGGTTAGTGTACGCAATAATCATAGGATTAACAGAAAGACCATGCTTGTCAATATAGGGTGACATTAATGACTATATACTTTATCAATCATGTCACAACTTGTGATCATGAGCTTAGGTTTCATCACAAAGCAAACCATATTACATGCTTACCATTTGTTTAGCATTATACAACATATCATGATGGTCACATTCATGGGTAAGGACATGTGTGTTACATAAACAAGCTTTAACATATCAATATCATTCAGCATGTCAATTTATATGAGGGACAGAACTCTCACTAAAAGCATCACAAACCCTCACCATAAGTGGTATCGGGCAGGATACCCTCACCTATGGGTGATATCGAGCAACATAGAAACCAACCCTATCCGTGCACTTCAAAGGTAACGAGCAACGCATGCCGTGCACGTCTACAACGCTGTGTCGTGTGCAAAGATAACGACCAAGGACCTGCCGTGCAGCTAGGTGTATCGGGCAACATGGTGTCGGGCTGGTGTGACGCGCACCATGTCGTGCAACACAACGTCGACTAGCGTGACGCCCGTCAGCAGCGTCCACCTCAAACACAACGACACTAAAACCCCAACTAGAACAGGTGTATATCAGGCAAGGTACTCTACAAGAGGTATCGTCCAAAGGGGTGTAGCTCAACCAACTAACAGAGGACCTATCGTTCAACCAACCAACTCATGGTCTATCGTCTGTTACAAGGCAGAGTGGTAGTGTGACGCCCGTCACATAGACCAGGGGTATCGTCCATCACCATTACACATGTGTCGTTCAAGGTGTTGGGTCAAGAGGGTTGTCGGGCAGCGCCTCTCCAAGCTCATCACAACCAAGGTGCAACTCACACGATCGTCACAAGGTCAGGGACCAAGGTATCATCCACCTCAACCACAACATATCGTCCAAAGTCAGACCAAAGGAAGGATATCAGGCATCACCACCAACAACACCATATCGGGCAAGACAAGGAACAACTCTAACAAAGTTCACAACCACCACAAAGCTCACCCTTCAAGTCCAAGGTGAGAGGAGGGTGTTGCTCAAGCTACTAGATCACAAGCTCACCTCTCAACTTAAACGAGAGAGGAGTGTTGCTCATGATACCAGAACTCAAGCTCACTCCTCAAGACCTAGGAGAGAAGAGAGTGTTGCTCACCAAGAAACACATGGTTCGACCAACAAGAACAACTTAGCAAGAAACAAAGCTAGCAACATATAAGAACATGAAATGAGGTAGTATAGTTAGGGTTAGGAGTTATGCAACCCGCCTTAAGCAAGCTCCAAGCTCCTAGCTCCAAGGAAGAAGAAAGCTCCAAGGCAGGATCGGCCACTAAGCTTGCTCCTCCAAGGGTATCGGCCTCCAACTTGCAAAAGAGAAGGGGGTGTCATGCACCAAGGTGGAGAAGGAACTAAGGACCCAAAGGAACTCTTAGCAAGGGAAAGGAACACCTATATAGAAGGGAAGGGAGGAGAAAACAAGGTAGAGCCAAGCAAGGTGTCGCCCACCTAGGGACACTTGTCCTAGTGCACGAGCCACCACTCTAGCAAGCCCTAAACACATGTCCAAGGTCATTGCTACATGCAAGCATCAAGCACCAAGTGTCCACTAGTGGTGACACAAACGAGGTCAAAGCTTGGTCAAAGGCTCTAGGGCGACACACTTGGGCGACACACCTCCAGCATGGGCGACACAGCCCTGGGCGACACAAGCTCAGGCCGACACAAACATTCTCAAGCCCGACACAAGGTCCAACCAAACAGAAGAAAGGCACCACAAGGCCCAACAAGCTCAACCAAGCCCAAAGGAACTCAAGCAACGAGCCCTAAACCTTCCTCTCTACTCTAGAGGAAGCAAGGAGAGAGAGGAACACCTCACAAGGTGGAAAACTTGCCCACAAACCCTAGACTTGGGTTATTTGCAAGTATCACCTCCAACTCTCAACAAAGCACATCCAAACCCTAATCACCACTTAAAGGTGATTAGCAAGCAACAAAGCACCAAGGTTAAGCAAAGCAAACAGGGTAAACCCTAAACAGAGGTCAGGGTCCTTATAGGTAAGTCCTTTGGTGGTCTTGTGTTATAACTCGTATTGGTGAATATATAGAGAAAATCACTTGCAAAGTCTTAGAGGCTGGCCTCTCTAGGTAGTGGACTGACTCTCTCCTAGTTTTGAGAGTGAAACCACTCTACATGACCTTGTCAAGTGCTTAATATCAATTTCTGTCATCCTTGCTATGTTTGTTACTTAGGACTTCAAATTACACTTAAGCTATTAGTTTTAATTTGATAAAAGTTGAATGTCTAATCTATCTTGTGAGAATTTTTGAAGCTTTATTCACCCCCTCTAGAGCCCTAGACCCAACAACATATACAACAATTTTGCTAGTAATGTACTAGGATCCAAGAATGATGGGATCTTGGGGACGTCATATGTCGGAGTGTGGCGAAATCCGTACCTGTGTAGCAGTTACTACCTTAAGTCTATTTGCATGCACATATATTGGCAACCAAAGAAGTAGAATATGGTATGTATATCTACTCTCCAAAAAATATCGAAGCCAACTCATCTAACATGGAAATCCCACTTCAACACCCATGATCCTATTTGTAATGGATTGAAACTGAGTTCAACTTGGATTTCAACTTGTTCTTTTGCGTCAACTCATTACAATTTGCCTGGGCAGTGGAGTTGTGATATCTGGGTGAATTGTGTTGAAACCATTGGTCAAGGGAGGCCGTTACCCCTATTGTAATCCGAGGGGAGCAGAAACTACCCCTCCTAGATTACAATCATAACCAAATTGGGATTATGAGTTTCGAAATATGATTTGAATAGGCTTTCCTTATTCGTAGGGGAAGCGCAACCTATATAGCCAAATCGGGGCCCGTGTGTGTTTCTGACGGATAATGACGTATAACGGTTTGAGAGTTCAACGGATACGGATACTAACTCGGGAAAGTTTGTTTGATATTAGGAAACGATCAACCAACCATGCTACTTGCCCTTGACACCGGAGTTCCCCTCTTCGCAGATAATTGGCTGTACAGAGGGAAACGGTTCCGCACTCGCTACTTAAAAACAGGAGAACAGGCACGACGGCGCATCTTCCCAAACTGTACCGTCGCACATATTACTTGCTCTGTCGCTCGCCGAGAACCCATCCTCTCCGGACTTCCTCGCGTCTCCCACTGTCCCAGTCGCACCGGCTTTCTAGCCTTAATGGCTGCAGATTCCAGCTCTTCAGCTGTTGCTAAAGGTATGTAGTGATTGATACTGCTTGGAGTTCGATCTTCCTGTCCTCGTCGCAATCCGTCGCCACACTTTAATATATTTAACTGTTCCAGCTGGCGACCGATCATATCGATGGATAGGGCATCGGTTAATTGTCTCTAGTGGGATCATTCCAAAACTACAGCCACCTCCTTTTTTTTGTTTCCTTTGCGCGGGGTAGTGGCTGTGCCATCGGCGTCTGTTGAAGATTGCGATACTGTGCCACGAAATAGTCGAAGCAGCTATGACTTCGTAAGTTGGAAATCCAATATAGCTTGTCTGGCATAGCGGCTAGGCAGAACATGCCTAGTCAAGAACCTTAGACAACCGACTTTGCCACAATGCTGAACATCAGATGCATCAAAAATCCTGAACTATTGTTATTGTCTTCCATGTAGATAGATCAATCAACCATCTCTGAACCCCTTACGGTTAATTTTTCGGAAAATCGGGGACGTTAAATCAGGTGACGAAACGCTAAGCCAGATTGAACTGTTCATCAGCAGTACGTGTAGCTGAAGCAGTTCCGTTGTTTTGTATGCTACTCTGTTGCATCTGTGATTCCGCACTATACAACATACTCTCAAGAGGTAATTAACGAGGCACAATAGGTTGTGTTAGTGCTAGGCCATGAAGCTTACTGGGGCAAAACTGACCTTGCGGTTTGTACAATTGGATTCAGTCATCAATTGGAGTGATAGGATTCTGCAAGGCCACATATATTCCATGCTGGGCCTAATGCAACTCTAGTCTGTTCTGTTAGTTTTCAGCAGGTTGCCCACAACTAGTCTTGATGTTAGGATCTTTTGGCGTTGAAATAGATCCTTGTTGTGCACGACTGCAAGTTTGAAGAACATGAAGTAACTTATTCGACATCAATCTATAATAAATGAAGCTGGCCTGGCCTATAGCGGCTATAGCAGGTTAAATTTGGTCGTCCTGTTAAGCCTATATAGACTGTTATCGGGTTGGGTTGGAACCTACCCCTTGCACCGCTAAGGCATCACGGAAGCATGTGGAAATTATATGGATGCCTGGAATGGTGTTCAGGGCACTAGCTTTTTACGTTTAGACATTTTTGAGTAAAAAAATGATTTTCTACTCATACAAGGTGGCCCCTTGTCTCGAATTAGTAAGGAATGAGAATATGGGTTTACAATCAATCAAAACTGCATTGGCTACTCTACTGGTTATCTATCACATGTTTTTTCTTGTTATAATAATGTATTAGGAGGATCATCCAGAATGACATATTACAATACCAATGCCTGTTGATATATGAGTTGCAAAATTGGTTTCGGGTTAAATTAGAAAAAGGTAGGAGCTGTATTTATTATAAAGCAGTTGGGAAATAAGTAAAACTCTTAACAGTTTATTAGATTATACTCCTCTAAAGTTATTGAGAATTATTATTATAAGACAAAGCAACATGTCATCTTCCATCTCACCTAGTTGGTTTGTTGCACGAGCAACTTCCTCTTCAGATCTGGTTCAACTGGAATCGACGTAATACCAAGGAATGAGGTATCCGATTTCAATGCCGTTTTTCGACAGTGTGGAAAAGGAAATTTATCGAAATTGGAAAGGAAATTTATCGAATTTCTGCAACCGTGTCTGTTTCGATGCCAAAATGAATGAATTAAGCCATCAAATTTCACATGCGTGATCTCTACATCTAAATGCATCATTTATGCAATGAAGATATGGGGATAGTTGGGGGGGGGGTGTTGACCTAGAGGTTATACATTGTTCATATTTTGATAATGACTTAACCATTCCATTCATATGTATCTAATATGTGTATTAAAGATTGATTTCAGATGTTAGGTACAAGAAAAGGATAAAAAATCAAAAGCCCTAGATTGGCTCAAGTTCAAGTCAAAAGAGCTACAAGTGTGCAATTTTGGAAATCTATGTAAACGACCTTATAATATTTTTGTAATCACTTGTAATGATGAATTGACTTGTAACTTAGTTGAGAAAATTGATTGGGACACTAAACACCAAGTTTTAATCACTTTAGATGCACTTTAGAAAATTGACCACAGGCAGTCAATCGGTCGAGTTGCAAACTCGACCGATCCTTTTGGATCAAGTTTCTGAAGATAGCATCGATCGAGTTGTGGTTTCACAGAACTCGACCGATCGAGTACCTGACCAAATCGATCTTCATTGGTCGGTCAAGTTTTGCCAGGACAAACTCGATCGATGATTTGAATATCGGCTTTGTCTTTTACTCTATTGGTCGAGTTACCTTTATTGAAACTCGACCGATTGCACTGTACGGAATTTGCAGAAAAAGTGACTGTGACCGTTGATGTGTGTTTTGAGCGAAAATAGAGTCGTTGCTTTGAGCAAAAACGGCCATATTTCGTATCTAAGTGTCCCACAACTTAAAGGGGCACCCTCAACTATAAATAGGACCTCTTGGAGTTCATTCGAAGGTTGCTCATTCACTACAAGCTTGGTCCTAGCCTAGTTGAGAGTGTTCTAATCCTTTGAGCCCCTTTCTCTCTCTACCTTCAAGTCAAATTTGTGAGTATGAGTGAGATAGGTTCCTTTGTAAGAGAGCTGTCCATGTATTGATGTAAAACTCTCCTCCACCATCTTCCTACCCTCTTTCCTATCAAAGAAAATGTTGAAGATCTTCTCCGAGTGAAGGAGAAGAAGTTGCTGTTCTTCAAGGTTGAAGAAGGCAAGGTGTTCCAGATCTCTAAGTGAAGGAGATAGTCAAGGCAAGCGCTCAAGAAAGATAGGTAATCCCTTGAAGGCTGAAGACTTGAAGGAGTGGGTAAGTCCATGTTGATGGCTGAAGACTCCATGGTTCAAGTGGGTAAGCTCCTTCTATAGGTTGAAGATCTTTGCTTGAGGTATTAAGCCCTTGGATGTGTGGTTGTTGTGTCTTGTAATCTTATGATGGAATATAAGAGTACCAAGATTGCAAATCCTAGAGATTAACCACCTCTAGTAGTGGACTGACATTGCTCCTAGTTAGGACGTGGAACCACTCTAAACCACCTGTCCAAGTGCTTGCTCTTCTTTGTCTCTCATCCTTGTTGTGCTTGCTAGCTAAAACATCAAATTTGCTGTTTGTTTAAGTTTCTGTACTTAATATAATCTGGTGATCTAATCCTTTTTGTGAGAATTGTGAAGCTCTATTCACCCCCCCTAGAGCCCTTGATCCAACAGGGGGGTCTTTCATGTAGGAGGAAAGGAAGCTTTCCTATTTCTTGGGAAATTTTAAAATTTGGGCAAAACATTTCGCTGGTTTCAAAATTAGCGACGCAGCGGCAAGGTTTTGTGGTAAATGCTATCGAATCAAATTTTTCGACAAAATTTTGACAAAACTTCATTCCTTTCCTAATATGTTGGCTTGGTTGAACCAAAGGAGGACATGATACTTACGCGTGAGCTTCTTCATGTGAAGACAAGATGGCTTCCTTTCCCGATGCTTGTTTTGCATACTTTGGAACATCATGGGTGAACCCAACAACTCTATTTTATTTTTGTATATGGCTCTTATGTCAGACTGCCGTGATGGTAGTTGGGGAAGTTACTTGTGTGTATGTTGCTCATGGGAAGATCATGAGTGGAACAAAGAAGGCTACCTTCCTTTTGTGCGTATTACTTAATAGGATGATCATGATGATTAGGTTTCACAAATGAAGCCATTAACTATTAAAAAATGAAGATATTAATTATCGGTAAACAAAGCAGTTAAAGTTTTCACAAATGAATCCATCATTATTTCTAAAAAAAGAAACCAATGAAGTTTTCTTAAATAAATTTAATCCGTTAGTCATAAATGGAGTTAATTCCTTGATGATTTTGCAAGTCTCATTTACTACCTAATGCAGAAAGGATGGGAGCCTTTTGGTTGATTGATTAATGGTCCGTCAACTCTTTTATGAATGGTAGTCTATTATTATTTGATTGATTAGTAGTATGTTATTGAGTGAAAGTCTATTAGTGATTTTTGTTGGTGATCGAGAGAACTCACCCCGGGCGAGCCCGACATGGTAAACTCTCGAGGCATGAGCATGAGAGGGTGTGGTCTGCTCACCCCTTCACACACCAAATCAACGTGGATTTCATTTCTTAGAGTGCCTTCGGTGTGGTTTAAACTCGGGTCCTTCATTGAGACTTCCCGAGCTCTTGCCATTCGGGCTACTCTGGCAAGACTCAAGTTTGTTAGTGATTGATTGGAAGTTTGTCACATAACTGAATGGTAGGCTGTTATTAGATCGATTAGGAGCTTGACAAGAAGTGTTTCGTAAGTCTATATATGCTAGGAAATCTTATAGTGTCAAATTGTTATTACTTCCCATATTAATTTGCACAATATTGTGTGAGTTGGATTTCCCCAATAGTTCTATGTTGCATTTTTTGCTACCCTTGTGACTTTGTTGGAGACAAGTGTTCAGAGTGCTTCTATTCTTGATGGTGATCCTGATCGTTTACGCATCATGTGTGCAGTGTCCTTGCCCTTGTTTTGCATGTCTGAAATTAGATAGGTGTTTCATCGGTCTACAATTAGTTATAGAGGCCACTACACAATTAGATTAAGACATGACATTGTTATAAAATTGTTGCTGATAGAGGAGAATGTAGATAATGCATATTGTATGAATTTGTCTCACAATGCATTGACTTTGAAGGAATTAGAACATTTGATGAGGGCGCTAAGCATCTACAACAATAGTTTCGTTTGCCATAGTTACTTCCAAGGTGTGGATCATGAAGTAGGAGAACGATGATTTTTATTCCAAGCGATGCTGTAAAGAGTAAACCTCAATTGGAATCATTTAGGAGAAAACCAAATGTATTGACGGGGAAAAGATGACATTATTTGTTGAAACCCGTTTGATACAACACATTTGTTTCTTTTGGTAATCTGATTGCATGTTCTTCTAAAGCCTGAAAACTATAATTTTAAACTCAATGTAAATGAGAACACATAGATAATTGTTATTAGTGAAAACAAGAGATACAAGTCATACAACATATGCTATATATATGCGTACCTAGAGTTAGATCGAAACATCTAAGAGGTAAATAGATCCCGATTTAAGTATATCTAGAATAAAAAGGGCATAGAAAATATAAACATAATGGGTTAGTCCCAGTAACCACTTATACTAGCATTCCCCCTTAAGTTGGAGAGTATACATTATGTAGTCTAGCTTGATACCTGTTAAAGTGTCTATATTAGTCTATTAGTTAAATAGGCTAATTAGTTTAGTGGGCCTTTATATTCCGACCCGTCTAGTTTAGATTACTTGGGACACAAGTCTCAGGGTTTCTCCCTTGCTCCTATATATAGGACAGGGGTGTCCAGTTTTGTATAATCTATTCCTATTCAATCGATCTTATATTCTAACATGGTATCAGAGCGGGTTCTGTTATGAGAGAACCCTAGAGCCGCCGCTTCCCCCTCTCTCCCTCCAAGCTGCCGACTTCTCCCTTGCAGCCGCCGTCGCTCCTCTCTCCGAAGAGAGCAACCACAGGCTCTCTCCGCCTGCGGGCGGCCGTTGCCATGGCCTAGGCCGGTTGCCCACTAGGCATATCCCGGCCTCCATGGTCATCTCTATTCTTTATTCTTTCATTCTTTCCATACAACACCTCCGCTGCCTATCATAGCAGCCGTCCTCCATCATCATCCACAACAATCGCCGCCGTAGGCATCCGCCGTGGTAATCTTCTTCCAGCGTCATCCGAAACCAGTAGCAGCACCAGCCGGCGCCGGTAGCAGCACCAGCGGGCGCCGCCGCCGCAGCCAACAGGAGCAACACCGCCCCTAGCAGCCGCCATCTCCAGTAAACGACCATCATCCAAGCCACCATCCCAAAGGAACAACCGCCGACCATCCGTGACGCAACCTGCATTCCCGGCGTCGATACTATCGACTTTATCACAGCGACAGAAGAGCGTCGACGTCGATAGTATCGACAGGAGGTCGATAGTATCGACTTTATCACAGCGACAGAAGAGCGTCTGTCGATACCATCGACATTCCTGTCGATGGTATCGACAGTTGATCAATGGCGATATAAAAAGGATACACCTATCAATCGGCACTCCATCTCATGAAGTCTTCAAATCAGCCTTCATCGCCGCTTTGGAGAGGGTCCGCCTTGGCTCCGCATGCATCCTCTTGGCATGCAATATCTCCGGAGTCACACAGGAGACCCTTTGTCATCTCCTATGTTGCGACAAAGCGCTTCATCAGTCGAGCGTCATATCCAACCATCATCCGCAAGCTGCTGCTCCTCCACTTCATCATCATCTCGACGATCTTCATCCGCAAGTTGCTGCTGCGTTGTGCGTCATCATGCTACTGCCGACACCATCACCTGCTATCTTCATCATCATCAATCCATCATCACCTCCCATCTATGTCTACTCCCATATTCATTATACCCTCTATTGCTATTCGGATCATTAATTGGTCCTATCTTTTGCTAATCGGATCCAATTTAGAGCCTAATCGGATTTTTCGTGGGGGCTCCACCCCCGCACCCCCGGATTTGTTGCCCTAACAGGCCAACAAACCCCCTTTTCGGGTCGAGACTAGATCCATTTATTTTTCTACCCAGATCTCATGTTGCCCCATTTAGTATACTCTCTTTGGCTATCAGTTTCATTCTCCACATATTACCCATCTTCCTTTCACATATTCCTCTCTTTTTCCACCATTTTCTTTCCCACCCACCCATATTATGTGAGCATCCCTTTTCCACATTACGGGGGGGGGGTCATATATCCAGTTCTTCACACCAAACACTCACTCTTGTCGTATTTGGTGTGCGGGGGGGATAGAGAGGAGAGAAAGAGATGAGAAGAGAGAGCGAGCATGAGAGCATATGAGAGAATGTATGAGAGAGAGTATGAGATGAGATGATGATATATGTATTCAGATTATATATATTCCAGGCTATCTTCATGGAGCTTCACATTGTTCAGCACACCGGTTCTCTACTTGAGCCAGCAGTGATGATGTATTCCTTCAACTGCATTCACAAGAGACAGATGGGTGCTTCTTCAGAAGCTCAGAGTTTTATCTTCACCGAGCTGCTTCATCACGTCTTCTCCGAGCCGCATCTGCTGTATCGACATCGCCTGTAGCTGATCCTCTTGGGACTTTCCTTGATGGATGATCTCCTTTCCCGTCAAGCCCCCAAGTTTCATGGTTCCTGCATCGTATCAAGCAGCAGATCGTCCATCCGCGTTCGTGCCGCGTTAAGCACGTATTCCAGTGGCGAGTTGCTGTAGTATCAGGACCATTCGTCGACACTATATTCGCGTTCCACGTATTCCAGTTGCGCATTCTTCAACCTACAGGGTATCTTCAGATGTCTTCATTTCAGATGCACTTCAAGGAAGACCTTCTTCAAAGCTCGAGTATCTTCAGCCTGCAGAGTCATCATCACTATTTGATTAAGGGGGAGTAACATATTTTGTATGGGAGTGATATTTATCTTCATCTTTCATTTATCATTTCTTTTTATCGAGTCATGTAACTCTCCAAGCTTGGACATGTGTTTCACCCATGCTCCAGCTTGAGGGGGAGTGTTAAAGTGTCTATATTAGTCTATTAGTTAAATAGGCTAATTAGTTTAGTGGGCCTTTATATTCCGGCCCGTCTAGTTTAGATTACTTGGGACACAAGTCTCAGGGTTTCTCCCTTGCTCCTATATATAGGACAGGGGTGTCCAGTCTTGTATAATCTATTCCTATTCAATCGATCTTATATTCTAACAATACCCATATGTCGAAAAAGAGTTGGAGGTAGTGGTTTTGTCAACATATTGCATAATTTGATCTCTCGTCCGCACATGAGGTGTCACAACTTTCGTGGCTTTGACCAGATCCCACTCAAGATGGCAATCTATTTCAATGTGTTTTGTTTGTTCATGAAATACTAGATTGTTTGCAATATATATGGCTGCTTGGTTGTCACAATAGAGTCTTTGTTGTTTGAACATAAATACCAAACTCAATGTTTTAAAAATCGCACTGAGCGGCCGCTTAATCGTCAATAGGTGCTGTCCGCTTAAGAAACCCCTAAAGTGCCTTTGAAGCGGACTGAAGAAAAGCAGCTGCTTTTTGCCCGCTTAACCCGCTTTTTCCCACTTTTTTCCCGCTTTTTACCCGCTTTTAAAGAAATACTGTAAGCATGTAACATTAAGTACATTATATGGTCCAATTAGTATTGACTATAATATATTAAACTAGCATACATTAAATGTTCTACGATTTACCTAGTTCTAATTTAGAATGCATGCTTTGTATGTAAGCTGTAGTAATAGGGTACTTCTGTAATGTATCCAAGTAAATTATATGTAAATATATTCTTAGAATACATACTTTGATTAAATGTATTTCTGTAATGTATGACTAGTTGATGATGTGCAAATGTAACAATATGTTTGTAAGGTAGCTATATAAGTCTATTGTTTACTGATTAACTATGTAAACATGTGATACAAAATGGTTGTTGTATCTTGTATATACACTTATTATTTTATCTGTGTAGGGTGCTTTATCTATAAAAAGTACATTGTTTACTATATTATATAGCTACAATCATTGTTATATTGTTGTGTTATAAACTATTTGGGTGTTTTATATTGTCTTGTACAATGTTTAGATATGTATAAAAGTTTCAAAAATATAGTATTTATATATACATATGTATGTAATTTTGCATAGAAGTTTATAAGAAAATCAAATCCACTTTTATAAAACACGCCCGATTAATCGCTTGCCTGGCGATTAGTCGGCTACAAGGTCCTGTCAGCACACTTTCCGCTTCACGCTTTTTAAAACATTGACCAAACTCAATCAGGATGGGCTGTAACCATGGAACAAACATCGACTTCAGGTGGACTTCGACATGTGTGGCAGTGGAAGTTTGTGGAAAGATAGAGCAAACTTTAAGGATTTTTACAATTAAACTTCGAAGCATCTTTGACAAAAATTAAGCTAAAAGTAGTGATTTTATGATTAAAATTGATATATTTCATCAAATCTAGCTTAAAAATAAAATATGTTCTTATATAGCCATCCATACAAGTTTACATATGTAGAAAAATACAGTCACTTGCAAATGTACAAGACATCGTCTTTGTGTCAACTTCAATAGGCATGAAGAGGTTTCAACATCGACATCGATCATCGAACATAGATAGGTGTAGACATAAACATATGTAACATCGAGTATTAAATCGCTAGATGTCGAGGATGTTTAGTACCATGGCTGTAACCACTGCAAGCCACAACATGCATGGGCCATTGTTGTGTATTCTTCTTCTAGGCTTGATCAAGCAATGCTGACTGCTTCTTACTCCTCCATGCAACAAGATAGATTGCCTAATGATACAAAATTCAGATGTAAATTTGTGGTCTTGAGCATTTCCTTCCCAATCTGCATCTGCATATCCAGAGACGATAACAATCTCCTTTATAGGTCGTTTGTAGAACGATCCCCATCCTCGAGCACTCTTTGGATATCACAAGATATGTTGAATGTTGCACAAAGGATCTTGAAGAGGAGCATTCATATCCTGACTGACTAGTTGGACAACGTAAGATATATCTGTTTCGGTGATTTCAAATAATTCACATCTCAATTAGTATATAGCTCTCCCTAACTTTAAGCTTTTATGTAGTAGTCCATCTGAATGGAGACTGGTTTGGCATCTATTATCCAGTCTGTTATAGTAGGTCCAAGACAACTTCTTTGAGATAGATTGATTCCATGTGTTGAAGAAAAACTTCTTTGACGACAAATATGAAGATTGCCTAGATCCTCAGTGTGAAAGTGGGATCACGTGGATTTGTTCAAACTAGAGATATCCTCAATATTACTGGTGGTGATTACAAACTCATCGATATATACAATAAGGAGAATATGTACTTGCAAATATATCAAAGGCTAAGGTAAAGAAGTTGGTTGGGTAAATATGTTCACAACAAGACTAAAAACCGGCCAACCAGTGAACATATTGGTCGAACCATTTGGGCTGGAATCAACCACAATTTTCTTTGACTCTTGCTTCAATAGTTAGCTAGAAAGTAATTTTTTTTAGAAATTTATGTAACATGCGACCATTGATCAATAAAGGTTAAAACTTCAGAATGATCCTTTAACAGATAAAGCCAAGTGGCACACGACCAATGATCAATAAAGGTTACAAAATATCGCACACCAGTGTGATTACTAATACGACGCGATCCCCAGACTTTAGGGTGAACTAGATAAAATAAACTTGGACTCCTATTGTTACAACGAGGAGGAAACACTGTTCGATAGTGTTTTCCAAGCTGACACAATTGATATGTAAAATTCTCAGAGGATAAATTGGGGAATAAAGACTTCAACTTAGAGGTAGAAAGATGACCAGGCCTCAGGTGCCATTGATGAAGAGAGGTAGATTGGGCCACAAGTGCAGTAGCAGGAGAGGGTTGATGAAGAGAGGTAGATTGGGCCACAAGTGCAATAGCACGAGAGGGTTGATGAGGTTTGCAGGTAGTACAAACCATCTCCACCTTCATATCCCCCACCAATTGTCTTCTTTGTCCTGAGATCCTACATAGAAACAATGTTAGGAAAGAGGTTACACTATAGTTTAAAGTCTTGGTAATTTTATTGACATACATCAAGTTTAAAGAAAATATGGGCACAAGCAAAACAGTAAGAAGATTGCTATTCACATCTCCTATCCTAATGATCGAAGAAGTGGATTCATCTGCTAGAGGATGACATGTAGATTTCTCCAGTTAAGTAAAAAGATCCTTATTACCGGTCATATGAGGTGTAGCACCAAAATCAACAATCCAATCATCTTTTGACAAAAAGGAAGAAGCTTGAAGACATGAGGGGTCACCTGAGTGTTGGGCAATATTTGCTTGAGGTGTCACAGTAGCATCACAAGCAACATTGATCAACTTGTCTAGGTCAGAAGAACTAAGTGTTACCATCTGATGATTGGTACCACTAGTGTCAGTCATAGTTTCTCCATCAACATCAATATTTGACACATGATTGGCCCATTCTGGTTTCCCATGCTTTTTCCAGCATTTGTCTTCATTGTGATTAGTACGCTTGTAAAAATTACAGAATCGAGATTTGGACCCTCTCCCATTATTGTTGAGTCCTTTGTCGGGACCATGACCAATATTACCATGTCCTCGTTTAGCTTAACAAGGACAACAAGATCCTCCGCAGTAGTAGAAGACACAGAGCGAGATAGATGGATGGATGTAGACATCATCTAATATCGACAAGGGCTCAGATGCAAGAATTTGTTGGTGAACAACTTCATAACTGGGAGGTAGAGATGCCAAAAATTGACATAGTTGTACTTCTAGTTGCTTCAACATTTTTGAAAGATCGAAGGATAAGGGTTGATGAAGTTTGAGTTCGCCTTGAATTCCCTTAAAGTTGTCGACTTGTGAAGCATTCACAACTATTTGGAATCTAGGAGAACTAGAGAGTCACGTTCATCTTATACTCTATCTTCTTTTTGTCAGACGTAACCTCCTTAGGTGGAGGTGGATCAGTGAGGCGGTCCAACTTCTTGAAGAATGTACATAAATTTGAAAGGAGTGTGCCCATAGGATATAATTAGAGCCATTAAACTTCATAGACGTTACACACTTAGAGTGTGTCTCAGGGACCTTAGCAGCGAAGAAGATGAAGCCGTGATATACCAACACAAGGTATAATAAAGCAACAGAGATCAACAACAATATGGTGATGACATGTCATATCTTAGATCAACAACACCGTGTTGAATGAAGCAACAACATGTACAAGTCTCGACACGCCGTGTCAGGATTTGACACGGTGTGTTGACTGGCGCATCAGCAGATCAACAAGTCAGCGATACGTCGTGTCAAGATTTGACAAACCGTGTTAGGTATCGCAATAGAGGACTCAACATAGTAGGAATGACGACACGTCGTGTCGAATCAGTGGCACTGTGTGAGGCGACATATCAACAAATTAAAGTCGAAAAATGACTCAGAATAGGTGGTGAACCCTATGAATCACCAAGAGAAAGACAGATATGTTGGAGAGATCCGATCTATGAATCACAAACATGGACACAAACACAGATATAGACATGGACACAAGACACAGTGATTTCTAAATATATAGGATCCAGAAACGACATTGGACACAACAACTATATATATATGGATGTAATTGTTGCACATATTATGATATATAATATGCTATGTGTACACACAAAATGATCTAAATAGATTATCCATGGGGAAATCACCATAAAATCCAACAAGCAATAAACATATAGCATCATATCCACAAGTCACAATATGAATTAAATCACAACATATATTAAGATGCTTGATTATAAAATTGCTACAATAAACATAAATGGGATTGTAGCACTTAAGAGATGTACAATCTTGGGGATAGTAGTTTCTTTATTGTTGGTGGAAGTAATGGTGAACCACATGTATTATCAAGAGGAAGAAGGGGAGAGGGCGAGGAAATATCTTGTTGCTGATAATGGAGGAGATGGAAAGTGAAGGTATCTTGAAGGTTGAGAGGGAAGAAAAGGAAAGGGAGTACATTGGAGAACTACTTAAGGTGGAGGGGCAAGAGAAGGGAGGGGAGATGGAGATGTAGAGAAGCAAGAAAAAGAGTAGAAGTAGGGAGAACAATAGTCTTGATAGTTTCGCCCTGGAGGAGCAAAAAGAAGAGTAGGGGGAGGAGTGGAAAGAGAAGGTAGAAGGAGATGTGGAGGACCAACTTGAAATAAGAGGGGGGTGGGGATTAATGTTGCGGCTGATGCCACATTCAAATTGAAAAAGAGGAGGGGTAGGAATGAGAAGAGGAAGAAGAGGGGGAGAAGAAAAAGTAGATGAGGGAGTAGCAGGCACAAAGGAGCAGGAAAAAGAGGAGATGAATGAACGTTTTTGCATCTACTGCAACTTTATAGTAGAAAAAGAAGGGGGCAAGAAGAAGCAGGAAGAGGGGGGGGGGGAGCAAAGGGGCAACAGCTACATGGAACTGGAAGAGAAGGCAATGAATCCAATTGATTTACTCATGGTTGATGTGGTAGTTCTTGTATGCTGCAGCAGGTGGTAGAGATGATACCGCTGCTATAGTTGCTAAAGAAAGGCGTCAATGGCTTGCATGTAGCAGCTGAAGCTTAACCGCCCGATGTTAGTAGGACAAGGAGTAGTGGAGGACATGAGGTGGGATTTGGAGAAGGCCTGGTTTTTTTTATACACTTAGGCTTATGTGGATTGGATGGCATGTCTTGGATGTGTCCAAGCCGTTCCGACATTGCAACAAAAATATATTCAAAGTGGACATGCCAGAGGCGTGCGTGCCACGTGTCCACGTGTGTCCAAGGTGTGTTCAAGTTGGACACAAACACGACAACCTCCGAGAAGTGTCCGTGCTTCCTAGGATCCAATCATATCAAATAAGTAAGCCAAGCCCTATAATAGGTGGTCATAGATGACCACAAAAAAATGCCGTACAGATTTCCAAAAAATGGTCTTCAGGGCTTAAGACCGTCGGAAAGATCGCATGCAATTGGATTCAGTCATCAATTGGAGTGATAGGATTCTGCAAGGCCACATATATTCCATGCTGGGCCTAATGCAACTCTAGTCTGTTCTGTTAGTTTTCAGCAGGTTGCCCACAACTAGTCTTGATGTTAGGATCTTTTGGCGTTGAAATAGATCCTTGTTGTGCACGACTGCAAGTTTGAAGAACATGAAGTAACTTATTCGACATCGATCTATAATAAATGAAGCTGGCCTGGCCTATAGCAGCTATAGCAGGTTAAATTTGGTCGTCCTGTTAAGCCTATATAGACTGTTATCGGGTTGGGTTGGAACCTACCCCTTGCACCGCTAAGGCATCACGGAAGCATGTGGAAATTATATGGATGCCTGGAATGGTGTTCAGGGCACTAGCTTTTTACGTTTAGACATTTTTGAGTAAAAAAATGATTTTCTACTCATACAAGGTGGCCCCTTGTCTCGAATTAGTAAGGAATGAGAATATGGGTTTACAATCAATCAAAATTGCATTGGCTACTCTACTGGTTATCTATCACATGTTTTTTCTTGTTATAATAATGTGTTAGGAGGATCATCCAGAATGACATATTACAATACCAATGCCTGTTGATATATGAGTTGCAAAATTGGTTTCGGGTTAAATTAGAAAAAGGTAGGAGCTGTATTTATTATAAAGCAGTTGGGAAATAAGTAAAACTCTTAACAGTTTATTAGATTATACTCCTCTAAAGTTATTGATAATTATTATTATAAGACAAAGCAACATGTCATCTTCCATCTCACCTAGTTGGTTTGTTGCACGAGCAACTTCCTCTTCAGATCTGGTTCAACTGGAATCGACGTAATACCAAGGAATGAGGTATCCGATTTCAATGCCGTTTTTTGACAGTGTGGAAAAGGAAATTTATCGAAATTGGAAAGGAAATTTATCGAATTTCTGCAACCGTGTCTGTTTCGATGCCAAAATGAATGAATTAAGCCATCAAATTTCACAGGCGTGATCTCTACATCTAAATGCATCATTTATGCAATGAAGATATGGGGATAGTTGGGGGGGGGTGTTGACCTAGAGGTTATACATTGTTCATATTTTGATAATGACTTAACCATTCCATTCATATGTATCTAATATGTGTATTAAAGATTGATTTCAGATGTTAGGTACAAGAAAAGGATAAAAAATCAAAAGCCCTAGATTGGCTCAAGTTCAAGTCAAAAGAGCTACAAGTGTGCAATTTTGGAAATCTATGTAAACGACCTTATAATATTTTTGTAATCACTTGTAATGATGAATTGACTTGTAACTTAGTTGAGAAAATTGATTGGGACACTAAACACCAAGTTTTAATCACTTTAGATGCACTTTAGAAAATTGACCACAGGCAGTCAATCGGTCGAGTTGCAAACTCGACCGATCCTTTTGGATCAAGTTTCTGAAGATAGCATCGGTCGAGTTGTGGTTTCACAGAACTCGACCGATCGAGTACCTGACCAAATCGATCTTCATTGGTCGGTCGAGTTTTGCTAGGACAAACTCGATCGATGATTTGAATATCGGCTTTGTCTTTTACTCTATCGGTCGAGTTACCTTTATTGAAACTCGACCGATTGCACTGTACGGAATTTGCAGAAAAAGTGACTGTGACCGTTGGTGTGTGTTTTGAGCGAAAATAGAGTCGTTGCTTTGAGCAAAAATGGCTATATTTCGTATCTAAGTGTCCCACAACTTAAAGGGGCACCCTCAACTATAAATAGGACCTCTTGGAGTTCATTCGAAGGTTGCTCATTCACTACAAGCTTGGTCCTAGCCTAGTTGAGAGTGTTCTAATCCTTTGAGCCCCTTTCTCTCTCTACCTTCAAGTCAAATTCGTGAGTATGAGTGAGATAGGTTCCTTTGTAAGAGAGCTGTCCATGTATTGATGTAAAACTCTCCTCCACCATCTTCCTACCCTCTTTCCTATCAAAGAAAATGTTGAAGATCTTCTCTGAGTGAAGGAGAAGAAGTTGCTGTTTTTCAAGGTTGAAGAAGGCAAGGTGTTCCAGATCTCTAAGTGAAGGAGATAGTCAAGGCAAGCGCTCAAGAAAGATAGGTAATCCCTTGAAGGCTGAAGACTTGAAGGAGTGGGTAAGTCCATGTTGATGGCTGAAGACTCCATGGTTCAAGTGGGTAAGCTCCTTCTATAGGTTGAAGATCTTTGCTTGAGGTATTAAGCCCTTGGATGTGTGGTTGTTGTGTCTTGTAATCTTATGATGGAATATAAGAGTACCAAGATTGCAAATCCTAGAGATTAACCACCTCTAGTAGTGGACTGACATTGCTCCTAGTTAGGACGTGGAACCACTCTAAACCACCTGTCCAAGTGCTTGCTCTTCTTTGTCTCTCATCCTTGTTGTGCTTGCTAGCTGAAACATCAAATTTGCTGTTTGTTTAAGTTTCTGTACTTAATATAATCTGGTGATCTAATCCTTTTTGTGAGAATTGTGAAGCTCTATTCACCCCCCCCCCTGAGCCCTTGATCCAATAGGGGGGTCTTTCATGTAGGAGGAAAGGAAGCTTTCCTATTTCTTGGGAAATTTTAAAATTTGGGCAAAACATTTCGCTGGTTTCAAAATTAGCGACGCAGCGGCAAGGTTTGTGGTAAATGCTATCGAATCAAATTTTTCGACAAAATTTTGACAAAACTTCATTCCTTTCCTAATATGTTGGCTTGGTTGAACCAAAGGAGGACATGATACTTACACGTGAGCTTCTTCATGTGAAGACAAGATGGCTTCCTTTCCCGATGCTTGTTTTGCATACTTTGGAACATCATGGGTGAACCCAACAACTCTATTTTTTTTTGTATATGGCTCTTATGTCAGACTGCCGTGATGGTAGTTGGGGAAGTTACTTGTGTGTATGTTGCTCATGGGAAGATCATGAGTGGAACAAAGAAGGCTACCTTCCTTTTGTGCGTATTACTTAATAGGATGATCATGATGATTAGGTTTCACAAATGAAGCCATTAACTATTAAAAAATGAAGATATTAATTATCGGTAAACAAAGCAATTAAAGTTTTCACAAATGAATCCATCATTATTTCTAAAAAAAGAAACCAATGAAGTTTTCTTAAATAAATTTAATCCGTTAGTCATAAATGGAGTTAATTCCTTGATGATTTTGCAAGTCTCATTTACTACCTAATGCATAAAGGATGGGAGCCTTTTGGTTGATTGATTAATGGTCCGTCAACTCTTTTATGAATGGTAGTCTATTATTATTTGATTGATTAGCAGTATGTTATTGAGTGAAAGTCTATTAGTGATTTTTGTTGGTGATCGAGAGAACTCACCCCGGGCGAGCCCGACATGGTAAACTCTCGAGGCATGAGCATGAGAGGGTGTGGTCTGCTCACCCCTTCACACACCAAATCAACGTGGATTTCATTTCTTAGAGTACCTTCGGTGTGGTTTAAACTCGGGTCCTTCATTGAGACTTCCCGAGCTCTTGCCATTTGGGCTACTCTGGCAAGACTCAAGTTTGTTAGTGATTGATTGGAAGTTTGTCACATAACTGAATGGTAGGCTGTTATTAGATCGATTAGGAGCTTGATAAGAAGTGTTTCGTAAGTCTATATATGCTAGGAAATCTTATAGTGTCAAATTGTTATTACTTCCCATATTAATTTGCACAATATTGTGTGAGTTGGATTTCCCCAATAGTTCTATGTTGCATTTTTTGCTACCCTTGTGACTTTGTTGGAGATAAGTGTTCAGAGTGCTTCTATTCTTGATGGTGATCCTGATCGTTTACGCATCATGTGTGCAGTGTCCTTGCCCTTGTTTTGCATGTCTGAAATTAGATAGGTGTTTCATCGGTCTACAATTAGTTATAGAGGCCACTACACAATTAGATTAAGACATGACATTGTTATAAAATTGTTGCTGATAGAGGAGAATGTAGATAATGCATATTGTATGAATTTGTCTCACAATGCATTGACTTTGAATGAATTAGAACATTTGATGAGGGCGCTAAGCATCTACAACAATAGTTTTGTTTGCCATAGTTACTTCCAAGGTGTGGATCATGAAGTAGGAGAACGATGATTTTTATTCCAAGCGATGCTGTAAAGTGAAAACCTCAATTGGAATCATTTAGGAGAAAACCAAATGTATTGACGGGGAAAAGATGACATTATTTGTTGAAACCCGTTTGATACAACACATTTGTTTCTTTTGGTAATCTGATTGCATGTTCTTCTAAAGCCTGAAAACTATAATTTTAAACTCAATGTAAATGAGAACACATAGATAATTGTTATTAGTGAAAACAAGAGATACAAGTCATACAACATATGCTATATATATGCGTACCTAGAGTTAGATCGAAACATCTAAGAGGTAAATAGATCCTGATTTAAGTATATCTAGAATAAAAAGGGCATAGAAAATATAAACATAATGGGCTTAGTCCCAGTAACCACTTATACTAGCATTCCCCCTTAAGTTGGAGAGTATACATTATTACATGCATATATCCAATTCTAATGTAGGGTACAATATTTTGTCATACAAATTCATCCATTGTCACATACATATCACCATCTATGCAGAGACCATTATATTAGTGGATTAGATTTTCTCATATAAAGTCACATATTGATATCTCAAGTTATTTCTTTGTAATAACTAATTATTGAGATGTTGATCCACAATCCCTCTCAATTGATCATCCTTATAGTTATATCTTTTGTTGTGGATATGAATGTATAAGTACATCAATATATATACACTAATATAGTTAACACTTAACACTGAGGTACTTACTGAGTTTAAGCCGCAACATCCTAATTATTATCTAGCCTTCCATCTAATACACATGTAGTCATTGTTCTCTTAGGCAACTCAAGCAAATAGGCCAAGAAACATTATATAGTACTTATTCATGTATGTATATGTATTAATATGTATATCAACATGGTCGACATCCAGGGAATGTTCAACCACTCTAGTTTGTCTTTAAAATTTAAGTTCATATGCAACATATCTGATGCAGGTTCATAAGCATTTACCCAAGCATGCCATATGACAAACTATATTACATATACACCTTCAGTTCGCTGGATTACCATAGTTCTCGACCACATACACATATACATATTACAGAACACATTAACATATGTACTATGCACACATGAGGATTACAGTCATTAGCACTTGTCCAAGTCTTTGTTTCTGATCTTATCTATTTAACTTTTACTAACAGTCAAGGTGATCTAGATTGAGTACGAATCCTATGTTCAGATTTCAAATGTAGATAGTCTACCAATAAACATAGTGATATTACATAGATACTATTATATCTGTATAGTAGGTCGTTGTATGATCACAATGATCTAAATGAAGTTGGTATTATAGTCCATGTATGACTGGTTATCATGCATCACACAAACCTACTGCATAGTTATATAATCATGCTAATGCAAATACAGTTATATACGTATAAGATGATTCATGTTTAGATACTAAGGTGGTCTTTATTGCTCACACTCCATTCACTATTATCCATCAACTATGATCATAGACTAACTTGTAGAATCCGCTCAGGTGTATAGTCAATCACCATATCATGTCTCTGTCAAGATCGGATTAGATTTCTCCTTGCTCCGGCAACGAAACTGAACCGTATGTGAAGTCTTTGATGACATTATGAGCTTGGGCACGGAAGCTAGTTCGACGGTGCCGAGGTGGCCTGATGAAGGTGCATGTGATGAGGGCTAGACAAATCTGTGACCTATTTGTCGTTGGAGTTGACAATGGTGGACCAGGGGAGGTTTTGCATTCTGAGAAGTCAGGCTAGGCGGTGGTGGTTCAAATGTGTTGCAAGTCGCTGGTCGTCGACAGGGTCTACGCCAGCCGTAGCAGTTGTTGTTGGTGGATTGCTCGCACATGTTGCTGACATTGAGGTTGAATGATAGGTGTTGGGGTTGTGGATCCGTGGTAGCCCCTAGGCAGGTCTCCGGTGGAAGAGGTGAGTTTAGAGGCGTCGGTTGGTGGAAGCATGGTACTAAATGTCGTCGAAATGGGGCGAAATTTTGCCGATTTAGTCGACGTCGACAGATGAGGATGTCGAATCCACGTAAACATCCTCATTCCACAATATCTTCAACATTTCATCAAAGTTGTTGACATTTCTTGAAATGTCGACGAAGTTGACTCATGTCCATTCAAAAATTCCACAACGTCCTCGACATCAGTCGAAGTCGTCAAAGTTGGCGACGTTCTTCTGGTGTTTGGTGGAGTTTGCTGTGGAGGGGGGAGTGTTGGACATTGACGTAAGATGATTTTGATGTTATTTTTTAATATTCTAAGCTAATATTAATAGATCGACCCCCTCTTTGCTAGATCTATCATAGATTTACAACATTTTTTCGTAGTTTATTTATCATTACAAACATTATATATGGGAGAACTTTGTAGTTCGGAGATGACTGTATGTAACCATGTATTTTCTACATATGGAAACCTATATGGATAGCTAGATTTGATGAAATATGTTGATTTTCAACACAAAATGACTATTTTTAGCTTAAGTTTTGTCGAGGTTGCGTCGAAGTTTAGTTGTAAAATCCTCGAAGTTTCCTCGATGTTTCCACAAACTTCCACTTCCACACCTATAAAATTCGACTCGAAGTCGAACTCTTGTTCCATGGGTGGAAGTGGTAATCTGGATGCAAGGAGGCGAGTTGATGTGGTTATATCATTGAAACCGCCAGCAACAGTCCTTTCTGCCATGGCGGCTGGGCGCAGTATGAGAGGTTGGCGGCTAAGGTTTTGTTGGGCAAGAAAAGGAAAGGGAGACGTAGGGAGAGAAGAGGAAGAGAAGAGGAGAAGATGGTGTTGATAGTCTGTAGGCTTCATGGCCGTTGCTCTAACACGAAGAGCGCGTCAATGCCTAGAGTCGCAACCAGGTAGAAAAAAACACATAGGCTGTTATGCGAAGGGTAAAGAAATAAAATCAAATGGACTTTATTGATTCGATGCCATTAAATGATTAGGCTAAGAAAAACTATGCTAAATAATTACTTTCTTTTCTAGATTAAATTGAAGGAGCAATTATTGTCTAATTGACCTGAGATTTGGCAGGTAGGCCAAATCGGATATAAGGAATCCAATTTTATGATTAATTTTATCATTTTAAAATCGTTTGGTATTTTTTCTTTATTTATATGATAAGTATTAATTTAATGTATTTATTCCCCCTTTAATCAAATTGATGCATGAATTTATTTCCCTTCATCAATTAGGCTTAGGAAGATTCCAGGGTGTCGTCTAGGACAAAATTATTTTATTTTATATTTATACATATAAATCTAACCCTATTTGTGAACTTAATTTATTGATTCACCCTAAAACTTCACATGAATGGATATTTGTTAAGCATTAATGTGATCTTATGTTAGGGAGAAAGAAATCGATGCAAACATACTCCAAAAAGGGGCCTAAGAAAAAAAGGATTGAGCCCTGATTGAAGATTCGGGTATGTTACAGATAGCTTGAGTTTTATATTCATCTTTGAGTGAATGAAGATCAAATAATATAGAAGACCATTTGAAGTGAAACACCTCTAACTCATATAATTTATTTCAACACGACAGTTAGTGATGTGGACCATGTGCAGATGACCTGTAGTAGTATCAAATTATTGATGATAAGAGCATGTTGATGATTCACAATAACATTTCTGATGCTCAAAGTATTTTTCTCCATATCCTCTATCCTAGATCAGAAGTTGAAATCAGGGTGAGGTCATCATTGCTTAGCTGCATATGCTTTTAAAGACCTGAGTTTAATTTGTGAGCTAGTCCAAAAATTATGGGGGAAACTCTTATCTTTAAAATTTGTGCATGCAACTTTACACATATAGGTATATTACTCTATAACTCCCATAATCCAAATTTCTGCTTGCTTGGAATATAACAGATGGGAGAGGACAAAGAGGTTCAATGCTCTTTCATCAGGAAAGATATCTTCAGATTTAAAGATGGGAGGGGAAAATGAAGACAAAAATGGCTGCTTTGGTCAAAAGGACCATATCGGATGCTCACACGACACTGTATGTATCCTAAAGTATCAGATACGCACGGTGACCCAACTACCATATCCCTATATTATAGCCAAACAAGCCCAGAATGCCAAACTAAGTGCCATCTTTGCTGCTCTTATAACACTGTATATATCCTAAACTATCAGATACACACGGTGACCCAACTACCATATCCCTATATTATAGCCAAACAAGCCCAGAATATCAAACTAAGTGCCATCTTTGCTGGTTTTATAAAACAGTAAGTATTCCCTCCCTTTGTGCAAGCATAATTTCCTCCGTAAATTCTATGATCCAAATGATAGCCAGGGTGGTCCCTCAATATGTAGCAAGTCCCCTGACTTGATTGGCTGTTATTTTGGTGGGTTAACAGTTAAAAACCAACTCGTTGTAAAGCAACTACCAATCTAACTCGCTACCACTATATTATCCATTTAAAACCTGAAATTGAACCTTAGTATTCAATTTATGATCAAGATGCAGACGCCACTGAGAGCTAAAAGATCCCTTTCTAATTAACCGAATGCCACCCCAGCAAGCCTAGAGTGCCAAACTAAGTGCCATGTTTGCTGCTTTTATAACACTGTAAGTATTCCCTCCCTTTGTGTAAGCACAATTTTCTCCATAAATTCTGTGATCCAAATGATAGCCAGGGTGGTCCCTCAATATGTAGCAAGTCCCCTGAACTTGATTGGCTGTTATTTTGGTGGGTTAACAGTTAAAAACCAACTCATTGTAAATTAACTACCTATCTAACTTGGTACCACTATATTATTCATTTAAAACCCGGAATTAAACCTTAGTTAGTATTCAATTTATGATCAAGATGCTGACGCTACTGAGAGCTAAAAGATCCTTTTCTAATTAACCGAATGCCACCCCAAGTATATGATAAGCAATGGAGTGTCACACATGAATTGATCAACTCTCTGTACTCAATACTTTTTCATTTTTAATCTTCTAGTCAAAGCTGCATTGTGTAATCAAATGCTCCATTGTAGTCACATAACTACCCTTCTATGCATTTTTTGTCTTTTGGTTGCAGAAATAGACATCGAAATAAGATGGAGACTACAACCAAAAGGCAAAAAGATAGACTAGAAAACAGTTTACTAACTAAAATAATTGACTGAATACTGTGCAGCTTTGATTAGGTTATGAAAAAAGAGAATTGGATTTGATAGAGTAAACAATTGACCAATCACATATGTGTCAGTTCATTAATCCATTGCAATCTGCAGATGGCTTATCTATATACCTATGATAAAAGGGAGTCAGGTTGCTGCCTGCCTGTTAATTTAGCTACTTGCCGTTTCTGATTTTTTTTTTTTTTTTGCAATTCAACGTGCTTCACCTACTCACTTTCATTGATTTTTCTAATTTTTTTTCGAGTCAAATAAAAAGGTAGGGAATATTACAGAAGTGCCAAGTTTTAGGTTTGTGTTTTCATCAACATGCTCTTGTGTATTCCAGCAGTTTGGTTGTATATTCATTGTTGCAGTCAATCTGTGTTTCAGTAGTCTGTTTCAGATGTCTCCTAAAAGTTAGTCCAATGTTCTCTTTTTGGTGGGTTAATTTTTAATTTAATTGTGTAACACGTGCTTAGCAGGTGTCTTCCGCTAGTTATAGGAAAAAAGAGACCAAGGGATTATAAATCTCCTACACATTTTAACGTTATGATATAAATAGAAGTACAACCCTATAGCAATAACTAACTGCTTCAGATCACTAATAGCCTTCAGAGATTACTGATGGCATTCAGAGTGGACCTTTCTCTGTGCTGGCTACCTTGTTATTGGTTTCAGTATATGACTCTGAAATAGCTAGTGCTTTGCTTGGAGTGGCAGTTTCAGCAACTTCTGGGCCGCGGGAGGTGGAGTAACATTTCTGCTGCTGCATGGGAATGGAATCGAGGAAGTTTCTGGATGGAACTAAAGATCAGTGTGTTCAGCATTTTCCACTAGCAGTGCAATATTTTCCTTGTCACCCTTAGCTTCTAATGTTATGGTAGACTGCTGATCGTATTGTCTTGTGGAAACTGATAGTGGGAGGCATAGCGGGTGAGATAATTTCAATTTTTACTTTTAGTGCTGTAGGTGGTTGTTGGTGCAATACATATGAAATCAATATTCAGTATCCCTGACCACCTGCCCAACTATCTGTTCAGCTTAGAATGATAGCATGTTAGATTTCCGAGCTTGAAAGTGTGTTGACCCAACCCTATGACACTTCTCCCTATCTATTTGTAAGATGTAACAAATGGCTAACTGTTTCAGATGTTTGGTTTGGTACGAAATGCTTGGATTTTTGTCAATTTTGCTTCATTTAACCAAGCAAGCTGTACTTATCATGATTTTGCTCATATTCCAGAAGTTTCAGAGATTCGAACAGTTATATCAAACAAACATGGGGAGAAGCTAGTTGGTGTGCTTCATGACACTGGCTCCAAGGAGCTTGTGATACTTTGTCATGGTTTTCGGTCATCTAAGGTAGTTCTCTATTTATCTTGTTTGAGAAGTTCAATCTTAAATTTCGTTATAAATTTATGCCAGTTTCTAACCTGCTCACAAGACACTTAGCTAAAACAGAATTTGTAGGATGCAAGATACATAGATGCTGGAATTTTATTGCATTAATTATTTGAAACATCTGTCAACAAGTCCACTCAAATTCATCCAACCCTGTTTGATACTTATAGAGTCCTAAATGCACGTCAGTTTTCTTTCTTGTTAAAATATTCTTCAAGTATTAGATCCCCCAAAAGAGAACCTTGTTGAAAAAATATAATTAGTTTCTTAAAATACAGCATACACCGAGCATGGTCGTTAATTAGTTGGAGCATTATGTCTGCGATTTTCGTAAGATAATCTTTCTACATTGTCCATAACGGTATTGCTCTTACTCTGGCTAAAATTAATGCGCATGTTTGTGTTTTTTCTTTGCTGCCCCACTATGGTCAATAGTCAGTAATCTTCATCCTTTGCCATCCAACACTGAAACAAGTACTGGCGCCACACGTTCATGCACGACATGCACTGCTTACATCAAACAGGCTGCCAAGTCTGGACCTGACAACAGCTTAACTAGCTCTTATGGAATTTCCTCTTGTTTGTAAAACTGTTGAAAAAGGATATACTAGTAGCTATCCTTAATGGCATCTAGAACACTATTATGTGATCTGTATTGTCTTGCCACTCTTTTTCTCCATTAATTTTATCCAAATCTGAGATTGGAAAATTTAATTCTTCTCTCCATAAGACTTGTCATTTTGTGACCTTAGGGATCTAAAGACTCTGAAATTTCATGAGTTTTATCGTGTTTGTTTGTTGGTAATCTGGATTTTTTACTTCTCTGATGGCCTTTTTATGACATGGTTCCGTTTTATTTTTCAGGATAATGCAACTTTTGTCAACCTACCTTCGTCTTTAATCACCAGAGGAGTTAGCGTTTTTCGTTTTGATTTTGCAGGAAATGGGTTAGTAAGAAAATGCCTGATTTTATGCCTTGTCTTGAAGTTCTGTTTTCTTTTTGTTTGTCTTTTTCCTATCTTAACTTGAATATAATCATTAAGTTATTGTGGATCTCTATTATACAAATGAACATGAACTCATAACGTTAATATAAAAAATAAGTATTTGAGTATTGTGGTGCCAAATTCTTTATATTCTGGAATAAAATTTGCTATTGATGAAGCCAACATCTTATTGGAAGCATATTTATGTGTGGAAGCAGTTAGTCTCGAATTGGGATTCACTTGGCTGAGTGAAAATTGGAATTCAGGAATTATGTGGGGGAAGTATATGGTAAAAGCATAGTGACAAATTCAGGTTTTGGTTATTTTTCTGGCTTGCTTGAAAAGGTAAATAATTAGGGAGAATTTGGGAAAAAAATGTTGAACTTTGGTCTAGTTCGATCAAACTTCAGTCAACTATTTGGGGAAAATCGAGAAGAGGTTGGATATATTAAACGTGTCTTTAGGTATCTACACATATTTACAGAAACATATGTATGTGCATGATATATATGTATGCACATATACATATCGAGATATAGAAAGTATGCGTACACCATGGAAGGTCCCATAAATGGAAGAGACTATTGTTTCACAAGATGGAGAAAGGAAGTCCTTACAGTTGTAGTCTAGAGGAGGAGGAAGAAGAAGGTGTAGATGTTGGAATGATATAGGTCCATAAGAGGGACACTAAACTTGTTGAACATGGAAGTTAACTTTGAAAAACGTTTTATATCAGAAAAATCATGAAAGTTTGAAAAATTGTGGAAGTTCGTTGAAATCATGAAAAATCATCGGAAGTCATGAAAGTCGGTTGACCTACATTTTGTTCCGGAAGAATATTCGACTCATAAAAATATCATGAAAATTCACTATATTTTCAAAAAGTCAGAGACTTCTGTTACTAGGTGTAAAAGTATGATTAACTATCAAGAAAAGTATATGAGGCACCTCATGCATGCATATATATATATATATATAAATGTGTGTGTGTGTGTGTCAATTACCTGCCAACATAACTTTGATATACAATTACAACAAGTAATAGCAAGTATGATAATATAATGTAAGTAATAAGAATATAAAAATGAATTTAGATGTGCCATGGTAGCTTATTGTTCTGTTGCTGCTAATATAGTAATGAAATTAGAAAAGATGATAAACATGAACACTGTTCTACTGATACTCAGAACAATGATCAATTCTTGAAAACTAAAGGCATCTTAGATGACAGCATCAAAGTCCCAAGCGGTGCAAGATGTTGCGTATTTCTGCAGATAGATTAGAAAAAGAGATAGAGAGAGATCAAGATATGTAAAAAAAGATTTGTAAACACAATAGAAGAATATAAGCTTTTGATTCACTAAGCAAACCCTACCCCCTTATATATAAGGGGGAGAAGATGGTATGGACTGAGTCTGTTACTAATGGCCTTATAGCTCAAACACATAATACAAGATATGGATTTTTGTATTAAACGAAAATCTGTTCTCTAAGACACCCCCTTATGTTAGAGCATGGAAGGAACCTTGTTCAACTTGGACATGTGAACTCCAACAACAAAACAAATAATAGATCAGGGCAACCCATATGGAAGTAGTCACTCCCTTACTAACGTTTAAAATTAGGTAGTATTTTAGCTTATTGAACAAGATAAAAAAACAAGACACTATCTCAGTCGCTAGCATCACTGAGTCTACAAAATGCAGGTTCACTGGCAGACAGAGTCTCGAGACTGTAGTTATGCAGCCAAACATCAATGTCCATAACGTAGAACACATATTTGTAGTGTTGTTACCTTTTTGGAGGTAGATTAAAAACTACCCCATCAATAGTGTGCTAAACATGGTACAAGCATGAGCAAGCAAGAAGATTAGAACTCATTGGTGCTACACATGATACAATAGAAGCTCCTTGCACATAAGAACGTCTTTAGATTTTTTCAATATTTAACTTCTCATCTCTCACTTCTTTCTATGATTTTTCTTCTTCTCAATCTCTCTATGTTACACCAAGAACTAAAGCAAGAGAGTAGTGGGGTAGTACAAAGTACAAAATTCGCGTGACAAGTAATAAATGAAATAAGGGTGGGATAAAGTAAGGATTAAACAAGGGAGGCAGGGTGAAATAATGTCAAAGGCAGAGGAGTAAAGGTATAACCATAAGCAACTCTCGAAATTCTCATGTAGAGGAGAAAGTTCTAGATTGTAGGATGGTATATGAACTGAATTGAATATAGGAATAAGGTGTAGGCAAGGTTGTCAATACCGAACCGGTGAGCAAAACGGTGAGGCCTCCGGTTCTCGATTAACTGGTTCAAGTGTGCTTGGACCGGTCCAACCCATGACTTGAGCATGATGTATTTAAAATATATGAAAAACTTATACTATATGAACAAAAAGGAAAAGTAGCATATATAGGAGAATATGAGAAAATAGCATAGTAAGGAATTAGGAAGCACAAACACTTCCCGGAGGCTGCCGTGTCCGTATCCAACACGTGTCCAACATGGACACGCCTTGGACACACGTGGACACGCGCCGAACACTCCTCCAGCGTGTCCAGTTTCATATTTTTTTATTTGCGAGTTGGACACAGCGTGGACACATCTAGGACGCTTAGTGGACACGGCCAACCCAACCCACATAAGATCTAACTAAAAAGAAAAGAGAAAATAAGACCCAACCCCGCAGACTCCTCAACCAAACCCCAATTCCTCACCAAAACCCTCATCCCTTCCCTCGAGAGGTGACCAACAAGCTTCACCCTCTAATTCTTGTTGTTCCCGTAAAGAACGTGTGAAACCGCTTCTAGCAGCAGTTGTTGCAAATAGCAGCTTGGTCCTGAAGTTGTTTCAAGTAGCAGCTAGGTCCTGAAGTTGCTGCAAGCAGCCACCATAAAGAGATGGAGCTGCTACTAGCAGCCTTTGCATCAGCAACCACCAGGAGCTAAAGCCACCATAAAGAGATGGAGCTGCTACTAGCAGCATTTGCATCAGCAACCACCAGGAGCTAAAGCCATCATAAGCAGCAGCCTTTTGTGACAGCCATTTGCAGCACGAGCTGCCAACACCTAGAGCAGCCATTAGAAGCAACGTCCTTCACTTTCTACGAACTCCTTCCCTCTTCTTCCTCTTGATTTTAATATATCATTTTGTATGCTAAATTTTATAGCATTAGCACAGTGGGTTTGAATACAAATGTGAATATAAAGTGGATATCATGGTGATCGTTGTTTCTGCTTGTTAAGAATTATTGAGCTTGTTGTGTTTACAAATAAATTATATACATACATACATACATACATACATATATATATATATATATATATATATATATATCTTTAACTGTATATATTTATGTAAATATATGTATGCATATATGTATATATATTGTCGTGTCCAGTGTCGTGTCCGTGTCCTATATTTTTGAAAATTGCCGTGTCATGTATCCGTGTCCGTGCTTCTAAGGTAAAGATAGTTGCATCTTTGCACACAATAGTGCAATTGCCAACTGCACTTCATATATCAAATTATCAATCAATCAGGGTTCTCATTCGCATAAGGCATAGCATTGGCATAAGGAAACTAGAAGTCAGTTAGGAAAAAAAAGCGACAATAACATTAGACACTTGTATATTTATTGATTTATTAGTAGCATGCAAAAATGAGAAAAAGTAGGTCCAATATTGTAGCTACATCGAAATATTACTAGTAGAGGAAGGTGAGAGGCACCCAATTAACTACGGGAGGCACCCAAGTAATTTGCAAAAGGACCAACAGAACAACAAAATATGGCAGCAACAATTGGCAAAAGCAGCAGCAAATCTCGGCAATGGTAACAGCAACAACTCAAGGCACACAATAGCAACAATTGTTGAAATGGTAGGAAGAGGGGGATGAGGAAGAAGACTGGGAAGTGATGGAGTAGGGAAGAGGGACGAGGGTCATGTGCACCGACAACAATTTAAAGAAGCAGGGACAGCCACAACATTGACTAGAGAAGTGACAAGGGCATCTGCAGTGAAAGTGCACATCAACCGGGGCTGGACAGACAACATCATTGGCTAGAGGCTGCAACGGACTTGGTTGGAAACTGCAGCAAGGTTGATTGGTGGCTGGCTGCTACAGCTCTAGGTGGCAGGGACCAGCAGCATGGTGGTTGATGTAATTTAGTTAATAAAATATCTTGAGATGATAAAATAATTACAAGTCCTGTCCTTATATAGGATAAGTGAGGAGGACAATTATTGAACTAAGCTATATGGGATAAAAGACAAGAGAAGAGAGTAAAGCACAAAATATAATAAGAAATAACACAAAAAACTAAATACATTAACACTCCCCCTCAAGCTGGAGCATAGATCTCTCGCAAGCCCAGCTTGTCTACCATTGCAATAAATCTTGTGTTCGACGGTGGTTTTATGAAAATGTCAACAAGATGATCCTCAGTCCTGAGGTAAGGAGTGGATATGCGCCTAGACATAATAGACCCCCTTACAAAGTGACATCCCACCTCAATGTGTTTTGTACGCTCATAGAATGTGAGATTGCTTGTAAGTTGCAATGAAGATTGAATCTTTATTATCACAGAACATTGGGATAAGTTCAAAATCATAGATATCAAATTCTTTTGGAAGATCTTAAACCCACATCAATTCGTAAGTGGTATGAGCCATGCCTCAATACTCAGCTTCAGCGCTGAACCGTGCAACGACGGTTTGTTTTTTACTGCGCCAGCCAGGTAACAAGATTTCATCCTACAACATTGTAGTAACCAAAAGTACATTTGCTATCAGATAAGTCGCCAGCTTAGTCAGAATCAGAATAGCCAATAATCTTGCAGTGGCCTTTTTTTATATAGAAGACCTTTTTCAGGAGATCCTTTTAAGTATTTGAGAATATGACATACAACATCCCAGTGACATTGTCGAGGTCTGTCTAGATGCCTATTGACAAGTCCAACTTTAGATGTGATGTCAACTCTCATAACAATTAAATAGATGAGTTTACCAACTAGTGTTCTATACTGCTTGTTTTCAGAATATGGAGGAGAAGAGTCATCATCCCAGTTCATGTTAGGATCAAGAGCAAGAGGGTGTACTAACAGGCTTAGCTCCCAACATGCCAATTTTTTGCAAAAGATCAAGAACATAGTTGCTGGGATAGACAAACTCCAGAGGAAGAATGTGATACTTCAATTCCCAAAAAATAGTGAAGTTTGCCTAGGTCTTTAGTAATGAAATGTTTTCCAAGATATTCCTTAGTAGCTGGAAGGCCATCATGATTACTACCAGAAAGAATGATATCATTCCACATACACATTTAGAATCACTTCCCATCATTAGTTTTTTAGAACGCTAAATGGTCAGAATGAGAGCGTCTAAAGTCAAACATAGTAAGAATATGAGTTGATTTATCAGACCATGCTCGTTGGGCTTTGTTTTAGACCATACATTGCTTTTCTCAGTCGGCAAACCCTTCAAAACACACCCCCGAGCAACAAATCCAGGAGGTTGCTCCATATAAACTTCCTCATGCAAATATCCGTACAAGAAAACTGTGAAATATAAGATTAGATTGAATGCAATGGGATGAATACAAGACTGGACGCCCTCTCCTTTATATAGGAGAGGGGAGACGCCCTAAGACTTAGGACGCAAGTAATCTAAACGGGCTGAAATACAAAAGCCCAATAACTAATTAACCTATTAACTAAATAACAGTGTTTTAAAAAGCGTTTGAGGCGCCCGCCTGGGCGCCCACCTAAGCGGATCACATGCTCAGCCGCCTGGTTAAGGCTTTGAGCGGGTTGGCAGGCGGCAGACCACTAAGCGCCCGCCTAAGACCCGCTTGGCCCGCCTATGCGTCCGCCTGAAACCCTGCTTCGGGCGCCCGCTTATGGCCGCCTATTTTTTGGGCGCTATATTTAGCCTATCTGCTGTAACATAATACCAAAATATAAGTCTATAGTAGTATAATAAGTTAGTATGAATATGTAACATTATTGTATAATACATTCTATACTATAATATATTAATATATACACTATGTATCCAGTTATCGGTTGCTTAATATATTTCTGTAACTTTCTACCTTATATATAATAATACATTAATACACATTATATTCTACTGTTATATATTAATACATTCTATATATTCTATAGCTTACTGCATAATGTAAACTAATACATTATATATTTTATACTGTTTGCCGCCTTATAAATAATAATACATTAGTACATTATATAGACATGGTGTATTTTATTGTTTACCGAATATTAATATGCTCTATATATTCTATTATTTACTGCATAATATAAATTAGCACATTACATATATTCTACTGTTTGCTGCATATTAGTATATAATGTTGTAATTCTATAAATTTACTACAGTAAGAGTAAGAGGAGACTAAAAAGTCTATTTCTTATGTCTTAAACTTGTGTAATTGAACTGTATTTGCTTATTCATTGTTTTTTAGTTGTGGTATCAACTATATAGGTGTTTTATTTTTATGTGTAGGGTGTTTAAATAAGTATAATTTTTTTTGAAAATGTGTTTATTACATACTAATATGTATAATTTCTACAAAATTACCTAAAAATTTTCGGTCCCGCTTTTTCAAAAAGTGCCCGCCTGGCGCTCAAGCGGCCACAAGGTGTTGTCCGCATGCCTCCCGCTTCCCGCTTTATAAAACATTGCTAAATAGGCTAATATAGACTCTCTAACACTCCCCCTCAAGCTGGAGCATGGGTGAAACACATGTCCAAAGCTTGGAGGTTACAAGACTCGATAAAACGATAAAAGAAATGATAAATGAAAGATAAAAGATAAATATCACTCCCCATACAAAAATTGATACTCCCCCTTAATTAATACTCCCCCTGAACCATGTGTTGACAATGCCTCTCTTCTTTGAAATTGTATTCTGCAGGCTGGAGATCCTCAGGCTTTGAAGAAGGTCTTTGGAGTGCATCTTGAATGAAGAACATCTGAAGAATGGAACCTGAATACTACAACAGTAATTCGCCACTTGGAGCAGACGATCATCAATACCACGACTACGACAACTTCATTGGATTACGTACTTAACGCGGCACAAACGCGGATGCCCAATGTAGATGTAGCAGTAGCGAAATCTTTGAATTGTCTGAGAAGACGTGCATAACGTGGCACGAACACGAACAGACGATAGCTGGTGATACGATGCAGGTACCATAACTCTGTAGTGTGAATCTTGGGGGCTTGACAGGAAAGGAGATATCATCCATCAAGGAAAGTCCCAAGTAGATCAGCAACAGGTGATGTTGAAATTGCAGATGCGGCTCGGAGAAGACGTGATGAAGCAGCTCGGTGAAGATAAACTGGATGAATCAACCTTGTAGAAGTAGATTGGCAGGCTTGCTGAGCTTCTGAAAATCTGAAGAAGCACCCATCTGTCTCATGTAAATGCAGCTGAAGAAGTACACCAACACCTGACGTACATAACGCGGTACGAACGCGGATAGCTCTGTGTTGATGCTGAATGAAGATCCTTCAATGCTGTCTGGAAGTAGAGAACGGATGTGCTGAACAATGCGAAGCTCCATGAAGATAATAGCCTGGAACATATATAGCCTGAATACATATATCATCTCTTCTCATACTCTCTCTCTCATACATATTCTCTCACTCTCTCTCTCTTGTCATATCTTCCTCTCCTCTCTATCCCACCCGCACACCAAATATGACGAGAGTGAGTGTTTGGTATGGAGAAATGGATATATAACCCCCCCCGGTACTGTGGAAAGGGATACACACATGATATGGGTGGGTGGGAAAGGAATTGGTGGATTTGAGAGAATTTTGTGTATATGGAGATGTGTAATATGTGGAGAATGAAACTGATAACCGGAGAGAATATGCTAAATGGGTCAATGTAAGATCCGGATAGAAAAATAAATGGATCTAATCTCGAAAAATCCGATTACGCTAAAACTTGGATCCGATTAGCAAATATATGACCGGTTAAGGATCCGAATAGGCATAATGAATATGGGGGGAATTAATAACTGGGAGTAGACATAGATGGGAGGTGATGGTGGAGTGATGAAGATAGCCGGGAAGGTGATGAAGAGTATCGGCTTGCGGGATGTAGTAGAAAAAATGGCCGGATTATGTCTCTCAGTTGATGTAGCACTTGGTTGTAACAGAGGAGATGACAAAGGGTCTCCTGCATGGCTCTGGAGATATTACATGCCAAGAGGATGCATGCGGAGCCAAGGGCGGAGCCTCTCCACGAGCGGCGATGAAGGCTGATACTGAGGACGTCAGGAAATGGCCTGTGCAGAACTCGGTACTAGCGAGTTGACGTCGGTAGTACTGAGATCTTTATGGACAGCAGGTAGCAGGTTGACGGCGGCTGATTGTTGCTTGATGGCGATGATGATTGCTGCTTCTGCGGTTGGCGGGGCTTACGATGCTGCTGCTAGATGGTGATAGTGGCGTCGATAGGCGGCGAAGGCGCGGAGATGGCTGCTTGGAGGCCGGCAGTTATGGCTGTTGAATGCACCGAGACGGAGATAGCCGGCATGCAGAAAGAAAAATTAAATCTTTAAGAAAGAGAAGGAGAAGCCATGGAGGTCGGGATGTGCCTGGCGGCCGGGCGGCCAGCCTAAGCCATGGCTACGGCGGCCGCCCGCAGGCGGGGGTTCTTCCCCTCGGTTGATCTCTGGAAAAGATGGGCGACGACGGTTAGGGCTGCGTACGCGCCGGAAAGGAGAGGGAGGAGGGGCGGCGGCTAGGTTTCCCTCAGGAGCGAACACGTTCTGTTCACGCAGGAAGTACTGTTCACCCCCTCGCACTATTCACACAGTGTACTGTTCACACGTCGTTACTGTTCATGCCGCCGTTTTTGTTCACCGCTCTGATACCATGTGAAATATAAGATTAGATTGAATGCAATGGGATGAATACAAGACTAGGCGCCCTCTCCTTTATATAGGAGAGGGGAGACGCCCTAAGACTTAGGACGCAAGTAATCTAAACGGGCTGAAATACAAAAGCCCAATAACTAATTCACCTATTAACTAAATAGGCTAATATAGACTCTCTAACAAAAACATTTTTTACATCTAATTCAAATAAGGGCCTTTATAATTGACGACAATGGAAAATAGGCACACAATTAAGACAGGCAACATGAGAAAAAGTTTCAAAATAGTCTACTCTATAGGTGTGTGTATATCCATTTGCAACCGAGCAAACTTTGAGGCGCTAGTGCCATTAATTTGGTATTTGATAGTAATAATCCATTGATATCCCACAAAAGAGATGGTAAGTATGTTGATTATCATGGTATTTCAGCTTCCATGAAGCGGCGCCAGGCATGATGTTACAGAGCCTCAGTAGTAGTTTTAGGGACAAAGAATGCAGAGGGAGTAGAAGTGAAGTGGGAATAGCTGGTGCCAAGGTTAGCATTAGAAATGAAATGCTGATAGGATGTAAAGTACAAAGAGTGCACTCCTTTCCACAAACCAATTGGAAGATCTAGTTCAGAAGTTACCTAAGTGGTGTCTTGATATGCCGACGAAGGTAGAGGATTGGAAGATTGAGGGGCTATGGAGGGATTTGCTGCTTTGCGGCGTCAGTGACATATCTTGAGCAGTGGAGAATGAATAGTATGATGGTCCTGTGAATCTGGATCAACAAAAACATGAAGAGGGGTATCAACTAAGCAAATCCGTAGACAGAGTCAAACCCATTCCAAAAAATTAATTTGCATTTTCAAAAAGACCACATCCAAAATCACAAACCACTATTTAGCAGATGGGTCATAGCATCTGTACCCTTTTTAAATTCTAGAGTATCCCAAGAAGATACATTTTGTAGAATGTGGGTCAAGCTTTGTCAATCCAGACTGAAGATTTCGAACAAAGCAGGTACTACCAAAAAAGCTGGAAGGACTAGAAAAGAAAGGTACATCTGGGTATATGGTACTGTATGGTACTTGGTTGTTCAACATTGAGGTGGGCATCCGATTTATAACAAGCAAGCATTAGAAACCGCATCAACCCAAAAAGTCTTAGGGACATGGTGATGAAAATGAATCGTCCGAATGACCTCCAGAAGATGACGATTTTTTTCTTTCAGCGACGCCATTCTGCCGTGGTTTGTAAGAAACTGAGGTTTGATGAATGGTGCCCAGTTTTTTTACAGAACTCACTTACAAAATGTTGCATAAATTCAAGAGCATTATTAGTCTGAAAGATACTTATGGTCTTATCAAATAGTTTTTTTTTTTATTTCAGCAAAGACTGCGATAATAGTATCTAGAATGTGTGCCCTATCCTTAAGCAAAAACAACCAAGTAGCCCGAGAAAAATCATCAACGAAAGTAATAAAATATCTGAATCCTGACAAACTAGTCACAAGACATGATCCCCAAATATCAACATGCACAATATCAAACACATATTTGGAAGTAAATAGTGTTTTACAAGGAAAAACATATCTAGTTTGTTTGCCAAGTTGGCACCCTTTACAGTGAAACACAGACTCAGATACGGTCAAAATTGAACTTTTGAGATTTGAAGCAGATGAATGTCCAAGTCTGTGGTCCCACTAAAGTCTACACACATATGAATATAGCGGTGCAATAGAATCATCCTCTGGAGAATCAAGATAATATAATCCATCCGGTCCCTCATCGCTCTAGCCAAATCGTCACATTTGTGTGGAGATCTTGAAAAACAACCATCCAGGTCAAAAGTAATAGAGAACTAATATGTACCACAATTTTGCTAACAGAAAGCAGATTTATAGGAAATTGCTGAACATAAAGGGCATATTTGAGTAAATTGGGTGTCAGAATATTTCCAACACCATGCCCTGAGTCCCATCGACCGCTGTAACAGGAGGGAAAAATTCCCAGAAATATGAGTAGAAGCACTAGAGTGAATGGCCTATCTACTTTTACCATATAGCGTTAGCAAAGAGAGGAATGTAGAACCATCATTTGGTACGGCAACAATGGTCTGAGCAGGGAGGCATTCTTGGAGTAGTTTCTCAAACTTAGAGAAAATCTAGTAAGTAGAAGTATTAGAGCTTGAAGTGGGTACATGATCAGACTCAGTGCCGTCAGTAGAGGCCTGATTAACCCATGTCGGTTCCATGTTTTGCCTAATAATAGTCTTTACTATGGTTATTGCTTCCACAAGAATGTCTCGGTCTAGGAGGTTGGCCACGTCCTAGTCTAGGAGGAGTCTGTCCACATCTAGGTCTGGGGCATAGTTTAAAATTTCGTCGAAATTGGCAAAACTTTGCCAATTATTTTGATGCTGACAACCATCAGATATAGAAATGACCAAACATGTCTTTATGTAGGAATTTTGGCCAAAAAATTAAATTTTGATGGGTTTTTTAAATTTCAACAAAATTAGGTAAATTTTGGTAAAAAAGGCCCCATTTTGTCCACATTTCGGCGATATTTTGAGAAGCATTGGTTATATTTCGAGAAACGGGGTACCATGTGTGCATATTTTACCATATGATTCCTTGGGCTTTGTTAGAAAATACAAGCTATCCCATGTAGTCTTTTCTTATTTGATTTCTTTATTGGGTCCATAGTTATTAAGGTGGGCGCCTAGGCGCTATATGCGTCCATCAAACCTAGGCGCCTAGGGGTTATAGGTCAGCTGGGCAAACTAGGCGGGCTGGGTGGGCTAGGCGGACGCCTAGGCGGTCAAGGCTGACAGCCTAGGCGCTTTTGTTGCAAACAAGTCAGTCCTTATACTACTGTTTCTTTAATTTTTTTGTACTTCCTCTTGTGTCTCCTATTCTAGCTTTCCATTCTTTTCTTTTTCTAACAATTGCTCCTGCATTAACTGATCCTGCTACTGCTCCTTATTTTTTTGGGACTTCCTCCTATGTACCCTCTTACCACTATCTCCGCATTACTTATTTCAGAAATTCACACTCGTATAACATCACCAGCTTCCACATCTACTAGACTACTAGTACTACTTCTATTAGCATGGTTTCTTCTATTTTTAATAGACTTATTCTTGCTCCTACATCTCCAACAGCGAGTGCTGCTTGCATCTATGCGTTAAAGTTCCTTGATCTCTTCTTCGTCCCCCAGGTCTCCTCCAACAACTCCTTTACAGCTGATTCTTTTTGTTTATCCAACTTCTTCCTCCTTCACGTCTCCTCTACTACTGACTGTTGTTGTGCGTTTCTTTTTCTGACTTCTTCCTACAAGTCACTTGCATTTTTTTTTTGTTTTCTTTCACCTATAGTTCCTACTTATCTCCCAACTATTATTTATAGAAGTTAGGCATATGACAACATTTACTGAATAAATAGTTGCAAAATTGCATGTAGTATCATGCAATGCATACAAATAAATAAATGCGTAAGTGTAATAGAAAATAAATCAAAAAGCAAAAAGCCCAAAAAAGCCTAGGCGCCTAGCCCGAGGGTGAACCCACCACGTAGCCGCTTTGACAACTTAGATTGGGTCTATTATGTACATGTTCTTTTCTTATATAATAAAGGCTAACTTGCTACAGCAGGGTATCACTTTGACCCAATACTTTCACATGGTATCAGAGCAAGCCCTAGGGAGTGAACCCTAGCCGCCACCTTTGCTTCCCTCTCTCCCCCTCTCCTCTCCACGCTCGCCACCACCGTTGCTCGTCTTTCCCACCGTCGGGCGCCCTCGGCTCCAATCTCTTACCGGGCGCTGCCGACCTCTCTCCCCACCGTCGAGCATCATTGGATCCAATCCCTTATCGGGTGGCGCCGACCTCTCTCTCTCCTCCATCTCTGCTACAACACGGTGGCTACTTGAAGGAGAGGAGGAGAACTACTTGTTGTATTCCCTGGATAGAAGGAGAAAGAACCACCTCATTACTTCTCTTCCCCTCCACATGTTCTCTGTATGTGGATGAGTGTCCAAGCTTCTATAGACTGTTGATGCGACATATTTGCATCATCTATTGACACAAGTGACGGTGCTAATTCCTGTCATCTCATGATGCGTCTTCCTGGGGTTATCTTTCTCCTCAGTGCATCTTCCGGAGGCTATCTTTCCCTTTGGCGTGCCAATTCCTGTCCAGATCTACAAGAGAATCGTCTGACACAGCGTGCCATCTGGATCGCACGACATGTCGACATAAGCCTGCTTTCACGCCTTCGACATCTTACACAACATGTTGGTTTTTTGACGTCGTGTGTCGGCGGAAGTCTATTTCACACCTCGTGACATCTTACACGTTGTATCAACTGAAGTCTGTTTCACGCCTGCGATATCTTACACAATGTGACAGACCTCCACAAGGCGTGTCAACAACTTACGCGGCATGTCAAAATCTCTACACGATGTCTTGTTGACAGTCTGTCTCAACTTCTGCTGCTACAATCATTCTGAGACGATCTCACTATGGGAGACGAAAAGCCAGTGACTTTTGCTACAATCGTCTACAATGATCAGTTACAAATAACTTCTGTGAAGTTCGACTAAAACAATTATCTTCTCTGGATGAATGCCACCTATAATGTTCTTGAATCTCGAGAGAAGGTTGATATAATAGTCAGTAAGTGACAAAGACTAGTCCACATGGTGGAAACAAAATGATCTAGTAAAATCCTAGTTGTGGAACAACATGGAGCCCCATATTGCATCTAGGTTTTATGTTCTATTCCAAAACCAAACAGATATGAGAAGCTGCAAAGAAACACTTCTCGCACGAGAAGAATGCTCTCCGTCTCTACACCGTCTATGATCGCCTCTTTGCCAAAAGACAAAATAGTCGCTCTTTGGAGGATTATTTTGGTGTCATACAGTTAATCTATCAAGAATCAAGCTTATATCAGCCACTTTTAAGCAATGATCAGATGAAAGACAGAGACATGGTAACAACTAGATTTCTATCGGGGTGAATCTTATCTATGCTTCGGCCAGAAGTGTCATTCTTGCTACATATAAACTGCCAAGCCTAGAGGAGGCGATTTGTGAGGGTCTAACAGTCCTCTTTTGAGTCAGTCTCCGTCACTATAGGAGGACAAAGCTCCGAAATCATGCCTCTCTTGCTGCTGCTGCCAAGGACATTGGACGAGGTGCTGAATGAGGATGAGACACTAATATTAGAGACAATGTACTTTTGGAGGGAAACTTGGGTATACAGAGGACAAGTGCTATTCTAAGCATGGTCGACCCCTTTTTGGTGCTGCGCATTACACGACGACTACCTCAGGAGCATCTACATCTCGAGCTTCTAGACAACACAATCATATATTACTATCTCCAAGGAGGAGTACTGACCGTCTTCTTCAGGCCACCCAATAAGTTTTTCTTGGTTCCTCTACCAATTTCGTCTCAGATGCATGAAACCAAGGAACATTACTCTTTGCTTCCCACCCATCTTCTACATGGGTGGTGGAATCAGGTGCCTCTCAACATATAGTGGGTATATGATCAATGCTTCTTTCCTCCAAATCATATATCTCACATTCTTCTGTGACTCTAGCTAATGGATTAGCCAGACGAGTACAAGCTTGTAGATATGTATAGGTGTCTTCTTCTTTGAATCTTCACTTTGTACATTATTTGCTCTGATGTGTTGTTAATTTTGATTAGGTCCATTCTAAAGCCAATAGTATCTAATATTGACTACTAGCACGCTATTAATACTCCCTGTCACAGTACTCTTGCGTGTCTATGGTCTAAGGCCATAATGTCGGCATTCCCTTCCACAATCATCTAGGAGTGCAAGGAGGCCATGGATTTATGGGATCCCATACCAGCCATTGTCGTTGTGTTTGCTGGATGAGGTTGCATCGCTCCACACACCGTTGTTGCTCCATGTTGGTATGAGTTGTGGTTGTAGGAAGGATGAACAAAACCATCAAAGATTGGAAAGACTTGGATGTCTGTCATGATGGTAGCGAAGTGGAACCAGGAAACATCGTCGAACTAGAGGACACGAGGGGGGAATAGAAGGGTACTAGTGTTTGTCGCCTTTTGTTCTCATAGAGAAGAATAATCTTTATTTGACAAGTCTAAAACAATTACAAGGCACTCTCTTTTATAAGATAAGAGTAAGTAGAAAACAAAGATAGTATATATGGGATAAAAGAAAAGGCTAAAGACAAAGACAAGTGTAAAGCATAAAGCATATATAAAACATATATATCAACACTCCCCCTCAAGTCGGACCATAGATGTCGTGCATGCCCAACTTGTCCACCAGTGTAGCAAAATAAGATTTTGGAAGTAACTTTGTGAAGATATCATCAATTTGATCTTCTGTCCCCAGATATAAGGAGTGGAAATGCGACCAGACATCACATATTACCGGAAAAAGTGGAAATCTACTTGTATGTGTTTGGTGCACTCATGAAACGTAGGATTGCTAGCAATAAAAATGGAGGCTTTCTTGTCGCAGAACATAGAACATGATCTGAATCATATATATCAATTTCCTTGAGTATTCCTTGACCCACATTAATTTGCATGTAGTATGAGCCATGGCTCTATACTCAGCTTCAAAGCTAGACCGAGCAACCATAGTCTGTTTCTTACTGTGCCATGTGACCAAATTTCCTCAAACAAAAGTACAATAGCCAGAGGTGAATTTTCTATCACTTTTACTCTCAACAAAGTCAGTGAGAATAACCGTTGAGTTTGCAGTGCCATTTTGCCAATACCATAGTCCTCTCCTTGGAGATTTCTTTAGATATTTATGAACGTGACAAACATCATCCCAGTGACATTCTCAAGGTTTATCCAAATACCTTTGACAAGTCCAACAACAGAAGTAATGTCAGCTCTAGTGACAATGAAATAGATCAGCTTACCACATCTACATCATCTCTCCAAAGGCTCATTTTGTCAACCGATGGTATTTTGATGTAGGACATGCTTCTCATCCAAAGTATAACAGTTTTAGTTTTTGGGTCTTACTTGTAATATTTCAATTTAAGAGCCTTATGTAATTGTTGGGGGCTTATTTGTAAGTTCTCAAATACTTTTTTCTTCTTATTTTTGTTGGGTTATCTTGGAAATAAGTCGAGTAGGGATTCTCGCTTGTCATCTTTATAAATCCATGCTTGAGGGTAATGTCTGGTGGTTGAATTTGGTGAATAAGATTATATATTTAATTGAGGTTTGCATCACATCTACATATGACTATTATATATCTCATAAAAAATATATCATCATCATCATCCAAGGCTTGACTCCAACCATACTTGAGGTCCACTACATGTTCCTCCATTGAACAATGTTTTGGGTCATATTCTTATTTTGATGCAAAAATCTAGATCTCTACTTATCATATCTCCCCAAGTTCATACATACATACATACATTCATACACACATAGACATACATGCATGCCTACATGCACAAAAAGATAGCACGGTTGGTGAATTTTGGTGTTCCCCAATGAAATGATTTGAGTTCGAACCTCTCTCCTTATTGTTTGGCTTTCGCTACGAGCTATGGGATATGGGGGAATCTTTCTCTGAATGTGACGCCCAACGCCACACAAACGAGATTACTTAAAGCAAAACACGCGATTAACATCTAGTTAACCATAAACCAGAAAAGAGGGTAAATTAAAACCGATTTATACATTGTCATCATGCTCAGAGACATTACATAAAGGTCCATCAACCTGTATTACATCACATTTCATACCAGGTATATACATTTGTCTAGTGGTTGAGGCCACAACCTGTACAAAAGGATTCTGTTTCACACATACATGCCATCTATACAAACAAAGACATACTGCTAAAACCATGTGTCGATATACATCTACAAAACATTCCCTTCCCAAACCTGAGAGGACATGGACAACGCTAATACTCTACTACAACTACAACTAACATCTATCCAACCTTCTACATCTACTGATCTCCAAGTTGCTCCTCCTCAGCACCAAGATCCTGACCACGCCACTGACTACCACCTAAAAAGATGTGGTGACCCACAGGGTGAGACCCATGTTCTAGTGAGAGATATAACTCTCAACCAACGGCTATTGTTACAACATGTATCATTGTTAAACAGGATGAGCAGATTCAGCTAAATAAATAGTTTAAATAGATTATACAGGTTAAGCAGCTAAAATAGATAGGCATAACAACATATATGACTGGAAGGAATATGAAGAACATGCAAGTCTATCACCTACTAAACAATATAAGAAACAAGGCAAGGGTAAATCGTCCAATGTGAAGCGTATTTAACCCTAAACAGATATACTACACGACTGTATTACGTCTTTTATTAATGTCCTGAGGAATTGAGGTATGCCACTCAATTCCAACTGACCACTGCTAAGTCAAAATCAATGCCATACAAGATTTGCAGGAGAGCTGGATTCCTAAAATCTCATCCACTCTCGGTCAGTACGAGTCCGCTACAGTGACATCTAAAGTAAAACTGCGAAACAACCTAGCCCGCCCTTGGTATATCAATCGCGACACTAGTGTACAAATTAGCCCGTCCGTAAAAGGTCATTGTACTAGTGAAACTAGAGTATACAACCCAACATCCGAGGTACAACCGCAGCTATCCTCTATCACATCATATATACTGAGACACGACCACACTCGTTCTCCTGCCGAGGCATGACCGCAACCATCCTCAAAACTTTGGGATCAAGATGTCAAGGACACTCAGTCACTTGTACCTCCCATACTCAACAATATGTGCTCCGAGTTTCCATCAATGGAATACTTGTTTCACCATCCAACAAGTGCTGACACTGGAATGGATCTATGGTACAGGGCAACTACATGAGTAGGGTTTCACTTGTTTAGTTAAGTTAATTAAAGTGATTTAAGGCTGCATCAATCAAGTTACATACAAACCCTAAAAGAGTTTTACAAAGATAAGGGTAGATTACTGCTTCAGAAGATGAAAACTTGTCACATCATCACACGGTACTGTTCATTGCCATATATGAGACCACTATCATCACATCATCATGGGATACCAATGCCTTATCACATAATCAAGAGGATATCACCTCAATTAGGGTAACCAACCTTGTACAAGGTCATAAGACCATTCACATTGTTTCCTACAAGAACACCATTATCTTCCTTGCCCCATCAAGGCTTATCATCATCATCATACATGTAATACATAAGTGATACAACAATCATTCATTGACTATGATGTTTGTTTAACAACAAATTAGGGTTACAACATTAGGAGAGAGAAAGTACTTCTTCATCATGCTAATTACTCAAGCAAGCTTAAGCAACATCATCATGTACTTGCATTAGGGTTAAGTTCAACATGGTAACTAAATTAGGATTTCAAATCAACAATAAAGATAAACCCTATCATCTCCAACAATCTTGGAAGCAATTAGGTCAAGTATCATCAATTTAGATTCAACGAAACATAATGTGACCACATAGATCAAAAATCTTCATCGAGCACTTAGGATTAGTGGTGTCATCGACCGCTGAAAATGGAGCAAGGTTGGCGACCGCTGAGACTGAGGTCCACCACCTTCATTGACCCCTGAAAACACAAAGTTGGCGACCGAAGAAAACTAGGATTTAACCCTTCATTAACCGCTGAAGTGGACCACCTTCAGCGACTGCTGAACTAGGGTTAACCACCCTCAACGATCACTAAGGTCCAACAACATCAACGACCACCCATAGATCCAATCTCGGCGACTAAAGGAACATGGAATCATCACCGACCGAAGAGAAATCATCATACACAACGACCATCAAACTAGTAAACATAATGACCTCAAGGAGGTGTAAAACTCATCGACCACTAAGGAAATCTTGGCGACCACTCAACGTCAACATACTTAGGCGACCATCATGGGACCAAAACCTCATCAACCATATAGGCCAAAACAGGTTGATCATCATCAAGAATCCGAAGAGTCACCAAGGTGCAAGGCACAAGAAAGGAGATCAAAACAAAATCATAATTAATTACTATCATAAGAGAAAGTAAAACCATGATTCATAGAGGAGAAAACCAATGTTTCCATAAGCATGCAAGGACCACAACCTCCATCACCAAAGATAGATTTCGTGCACCAAGATTAGGGTTCATCTAAGGAGTTATATTACTCAAGAATCTCCATGCAAACATAAACCCTAGATCAAAGATATTATCTCTCTACTTGTAACTACGTTTTTAGGGTAGATTATGAGCATGCAAGTTAAGTATAAGCAATAACAGTGGAGAAAGTTAAATAACTCGCCTTAAAGGAGATGAAGCAACTCCAAACAGCAAGGAAGCTCGAAGGAGAGAAGGAAACCCTAGCTTGATCACCACTCTTGGCCAAGCTAGCTCCACCACCAAAAGAGAGCAAACCCTAGGTCAAAGGAGCAAGAAAAGAGATGATCTTCAAACTCTAACTCAAGCAATACCATAAAGAACCATAGATTCGGCCAAGAAGAGAAAGAAGAAAGGCATGGTAGCAAGGAAACAAAGATGGAGAGGGAGATCACTTACTAAGACCAAGAAGGAAAGCAGAGATTGCACCAAACATTCACAAGAAGGGTTGCTCCAAACCCTAGCTCAACATGCAAGATGGATCGGCCACCTTCTCCAAGCTTGAGCTCCTTTACCATCAAGCACAAAGGGACGAGTTCCAAGGGAGAGAAGAGAGAAAGAGGGTGCAAAGGGTTTAGTTGCATGCAAAGAGAGAGTTATATAGCATGGGGTTGGAGAGAGAGAAAGAAGGTTAGATGTCATGCTAACACATGCCAGGTGTCCACCCGATCTCATCCATGCAAGCACTACACTCTCACACGCAACTTGGGCGTTAAAACCTAGAAAAACCAGTGACCACTTGGTTTAGGAAAAGTCTAAGACTAACCCCAAGGTTTCTTGGCGACCAAAGAGGGTTCATGGCCTCATCGACTGCCATGACTAGGGGGATGCACTCAAACATCATCGACAACCAAGAATCATGGGTCACAAGATCCTTGGCGACCGCCAAAAGACAAGCTCATTGGTCAAACATACATCAAGGTCAACCATCCACTTAGGGCATCCATGTAAACCCTAAACTCAACACATGATGTCACCACATCAAACCAAGGTGTGACAAGGCGCCCCAAAGCACCACTCTCTCCAACATGATGTCAAAACATGTGAGGCACATCAAGCATGTGAGAGATTGCAAGAAAAACCTCGGATATGGGTAAATTGCAATTAGGTCCAAAATAAGCACATATAATCATAACTGGCTCAAACAACATCCAAACTGGACCAAACTTGAAACATAAGCCCGTCACATGTTATAAAAGCACATCACAAGGTTTAATTAAGGATTTAAGCATCTAAATATGCTAAGCAAGCAAGATCAGCCAAAAAGCTAGGTCAGGGGTCTTACACTGAATTCCACACATGCATATATATACGTATACATACATACATACATACATGCATGCATGATACGCCGGCAAGACCAAGCGGTCGATAGACCAATTGGTCGAGTCCGGTGGCGCCTCATGAAGCGTCCCATGTTCGAATCCCAACGGGGGACTAAGCTGTGTTGTACGGGCGGGCGCCCAGGCGGCGCCTAGGCGCGCCTAGGCGGCCCAGGCGGCCAATGAGGTCTCCATATCTGGGCGCCCAGCATCAAAGGCTGTGCCAGGCGTGCTAGGCTTGCCAGGCGGGCTAGGCGACCCGCCCAGGCGCTACTTAATTGTATTTACTCATATGTTTTTTTGTATTTATCTATCTACTATTTTTATTTAGTTATCTACTGATTTGTGTTTATTTATGTATTGATTTTGATACTATTTAATCATCTACTGATTTAACTTTAGTTATCAACTGTTTAACTTTATTTATCAACTGATTTGTGTTTATTTATGTATTGATTTTGATACTATTTGATCATCTACTGATTTAACTTTAGTTATCAACTGTTTAACTTTATTTATCAACTGATTTGATTATATTATATTTATTCATCTACTATTTGTATTTATTTATGTACTGATTTGAGAATTGATTAATCATCATTGATTTATATTAGTTAATCAACTGATTTGTATTTATTCATCTACTTATTTATATTTATTCATCTACTGAATTTATTCATCTACAGTTTTTTATTTAGCTATCTACTCATTTGAATTTATTTATATTGCTTCTGAAATTATGTAAGAATCTACTGATGTAACTTTATTTATCAACTGATTCGTATTTACTTTTCCACTTATGTATTTATTCATCTACTTATTTGTTTTTATTTATTACTATTTTTATTTAGTTATCTATTGATTTGTGTTTATTTATGTACTAATTTTGATATCATTTAATCATCTACTGATTTAACTCTATTTATCAACTGATTTGTATTTATTGTATTTTATTCATCTACTATTTGTATTTATTTATGTGCTGATTTAGGAATTATTTAATCATCTACTGATTTATATTAGTTTATCAACTGATTTGTATTTAATGTATTTATTCATCTACTATTTGTATTTATTTATGTGCTGATTTAGGTATTATTTAATCATCTACTGATTTATATTAGTTGATCAACTGATTTGTATTTATTCATCTACTTATTTGTATTTATTCATCTACTGTTTTTTATTTAGTTATCTACTCATTTAAATTTATTTATGTACTGATTTTGAAATTATATAATCATCTACTAATGTAACTTTATTGATCAACTGATTTGCATTTATTTATCCACTTAGTTGTATTTACTCATCTACTTATTTGTATTTATTTAGCTACTATTTTTATTTAGTTATCTACTGATTTGTGTTTATTTATGTACTGATTTTGATATTATTTAACCATCTACTGATTTAACTTTATTTTTCATAAATTTTACATGTATCCATTAAATTAATCTATCTATCTATATATCTATCTATCTATATATATATATATATATATATATATATATATATATATATATATATATATATATATATATATATATATATATATATATAAACGCCTGGAAACGCCTGGGCCTCCGCCTGGGCGTCCCCAGGCAACGCCTGGTCGCCTAGCCGCCTATACAACCATGGGACTAAGGTTGATATACCCATTTCGGGACCATCTTGCCTCTACTATCAGGGTTGGAGAGAGGGACAAGGAACCTTCTCTTAGATCCGATACATACCCCAACAAGGGTGTAGCTTACTGGTGATCGGACTGTGATTACATCCAGAGGTCTCGGGTTCGAAACCTAATGGGGATGAATAAAATTGGGATTTATGTCTGACGTAGTTTACGTTGGAACTAATGGGTTGCATAGTTAATTTACCAAACTTCTTCTGAGTCAAGCCTCCACAAGTTATGAGGGGTAAGGGAGAAGAAGTCTCCTTGACATACATACATGCATGCATACATGCCTACCTACATACATACATACATACATACATCTTGGTGCCGACAAGGAGTGGCTCAAGTAGTTAAGCACGATGTCCCCTAACAAAGGGACCTGGGTTCGAATCCCAGTTGCCGCCTTGATTTATCACCCTCCCGGGCGTTTGGCCTCCGCCACAAGCGTGGGAGAGGGGTGGGAGAAATTTCTCTTAATTCCATACATACATACATACATACACGCACGCACGAGCATGGGAGAGGGGGAGAATATGCCTCTCTTAATCCCATACATACATACATACATACAATACATACAGTACATACATACATACATACATACATACACGGACATGAGAAAGGGGGAGAGAATGCCTCTCTTAATCCCATACATACATACAATACATACATACAATGCATACATACAATACATACATACATATATATAATACATACAATAGCCGTCAAGGAGTGGCTCAAGTGGTCAAGTACGGTGTCCCCTAACAAAGGGACCGAAGTTCGAATCCCAACTGCCTCCTTGATTTACCACCCTCCCGGGTGTTCAGCCTCCGCCAGGGGCGTGGGAGAGGGGGAGAAAATGCCTCTCTTAATCCCATACAATACATACAATACATACGGCAATGAGTGGCTCAAGTGGTCAAGTACGGTGTCTCCTAACAAAGGGACTCGGGTTCAAATCCTAGTTGCCGCTTTGATTTATCACCCTCCCGGGCATTCGGCCTCCGCTACGGGCATGGGGGAGGGGGAGAGAATGCCTCTCTTAAACCCATCCATCCATCCATCCATCCATACAAACATACATACAAATACGGTTGCCAATAAGGAGTGGCTCAAGTGGTCAAGCACGGTGTCCCCTAACAAAGGGACTCGGGTTCGAATCCTAGTTGCCGCCTTGTGATTTACCCCCCTCTCGGGCGTTCGGCCTCCGTCACGGGTATGAGAGAGGGGGGGAGAAATCTTTCTCTCTTAATCCCATACATACACATACGTACAATACAAACATATAATAGGTACAATACATACATACATACATACATAGGCATGGGAGAGGGGGAGAGAATGCCTCTCTTAACCCCAAACACACATACATACCCGGGTTCGAATACCAGTTTCCGCCTTGATTTACCACCCTCCCAGGCATAGTCACAAATCAAAAGTTTGGTATTCAGGATACGTTCGGTTGAGTTGAAAAATTCGGAATTCGGCAATTATGCGGGAAATTTGGATAAAAATCGATCAACGTATGGTAAAAGTATGGTCAACTATTCGGGAAAAAGTCGGAAAAAAATCGGAGGATATATACACATATTGCATACAAATATATGTATATGTATGTTATGCACATATAAATATACATATATATATTGCATACATATATCTATAACTATTACTTACATATACATACATATATTAATACATACATACACACACATATATGCATGCACATATACACACATATATGCACTCAAAAACTAAGTTGGAGTCTTAATCGATATAATACGGGAAAAGAACATATATAACACAAAAAAAACCTAAACATGATTAGTTCGTGAATAATATGGGAATAAAACGTAATATTCGGGAATTGAGATTTATTCGGAAGTTTCATACGTTTAGGGAAAAATTTGCCTTTTAAACGCGACTTTTTCAAAAAGTCGGAGTATATTGTGACTGTGTTCCCAAGCGTTCGGCCTCCGCCACGGGCATGGGAGGGGGAGAGAATGCCTCTCTTAATCCCATACATACATACATGAATGCATGGGTGTATCCACCTTTGAATTATTCGTGTTATGTGGGTCTTATGAATGATTCAACTGTAACACATGAAGAGAAGTTCATGTTTACAATGTGAGTTGTTCAAGAACTTGCACACTATCTTGACTTTGGGAGTATAATTTAAGCATGGAAATCTGTGTAATTCAAGTGCTTATACGACATTTGTTTTCAGGGAATACTAATTTATTGCATTGTTCTATCATAAAAGTTTGATTTTCACCCACACCTATGCTAACGATTTCACTTCTGCTCTTTCTTTTTAGAGAAAGTGAAGGTTCCTTCCGATATGGACACTACAAAAGAGAAGCGGAAGATCTACGTTCTGTTGTGACATATTTCTTACAAAAAGGGTATAAACCAAGTACTATAATTGGGCATAGTAAAGGTATCTACTAGTTTTTTTTTAAATTATGCGAAAACATGATACCAAGATAAATTCTCCCACAATGGCCAGCTAGTGCTCCCGATCATTTCACGGCATTTTTATTTCATGTAAAGGGGGACATTTAGCCTAAATTCAACCCTATATAGTACAGCTTATTGGTGTTGGTATTGCCAGACAATATAATCGTGGTTTTCTAATTGGCATTTCCCAATCATTAAGTAAACTTTAATTTTCTATGATAAGTACACACCATTAAAAAACAGTCTGAGCGGCCAAGCCCATCAACTGCTTAAATCAGCCCCAAAGCGTCAATTAAGCGACTTGAAGAAAAAATCGGCCGCTTTTTGCCCGCTTCACTTGCTTTTTCCCTTTTTGCCCGCTTTTTAAAAAAATACTACTGTAAGCATGTAAAATTGGTTAAATTATATGGTCCAAATAGTGTTGACTATAGTATATTAGACTTATATACGTTTAATGTTCTATGATATACTTAGCTCAAATTTAGAATGCATACTTCGTATGTAAGCTGTAATAATAGGGTATTGCTGTAATGTATCTAAATAATTATGTGTTAACATATATTCCTGTTTTATATATTCTGTTAGTTGTTTTGTTATTTCCATATTATATGTGGACCTCTATGTAAATGTTTCAATGTTATATATATGAGGGTGCACACATTGTGTAACCCTACGCTTCCCAAAACTGTTTTGTGTTTCATATGGCATCAGAGCAGTAGATCCTGCCGGCCGTCACCCTCCCTTCCCTCCTCTCTCTCTCCGCCCCCCCCCCCCCCCCCCGCGGCACCGCAGCAAGCAGCCGCCGTCGGCCAGCAGCAGCCGGGCCACCGCCGGCCCGCAGCAGCAGCAGCCGCCGCCGCCGGGCAGGCCGCAGCAGCCGTCGGCTTTCAGTCGGCGGGCGCCGGGCCAACCGCCAGGGCCGGTCCTCCTCTCCGCCGCAGGGGGCTAGTGCGCCTCCGCGGCCGTTTGCCACCGGGCAGTTGGCTCCGTGAAGGTCCGGTGGCTTGAACTGACGTAGACCGTTTTTCGGTCCTGTGCCTGCCTGCCCGAGTAGACCTTTGTGTCGCCGGGTTCTGTTCTGCGCTTCGGCGTAGACCGTATGTGAGGGGTCTTCTCCGTGTTCCTTGTGCCTCCTGTGCCTGTCTGACGGCATAGCCCGTCTCCTGCCTGTTCCTGCTGTGCCTACTGCTCCCATGGCGTCCTCGCATGATTACTTCCGCCGTCAGGTTACCACTGTGAAGCTTGATGGGCACAACTATCCGCACTGGGTCTGCTCCATGACGATCTATGCCAGATCCCAGGGCAAGTACTCACATCTTATCCGTGCGGGTCCGGCAGCACCCGCAGAGGACGCTGATGCTAAAGATGTAAAGGCGTATGACGACTGGGTTCGTGATGACTCCACTGTGATGACCTGGATTCTCAATAGCAGCATTGAGAAGATTAGCGTCACACTTCTTCACCTACCTACGGCGAAGCAGATGTGGGATCAACTCGCCGGTACTTACTCGCATAGTCAGAACCCCAAGAAGGTGTTTGACATCACCAAGCAGCTGGGACGTCTACAGTTCACGGGGACGGACATTGCGGATTACTTCTCTGACTTCACTGGATTATGGGGTGAACTGGAATCCTATCACCCTCTCTCCACGGACCCGACTACTATGCAGCGTCAGCGCCAGGAGCTTCAGTTGGTCCAGTTTCTCTGTGGATTTCCTGAGTCATATGCTGGAGTTGTGGACCAGATCTTAGCCAGTGACCCTCTGCCGTCACTACAGAGTGCCTACAAACGCCTTCAGCGTTTGCCTTCGTCTTCCTCGTCTCTGACTACTGATGTTGGAGACTCTTCGGCCCTTGCTGCAGCTTCTGGTCGTGGCCGGGGTCGTGGCCGTGGTCGCTTTACTGAGAGCCGTCCTCCCCTGGGTGGAGGACGAGGACGGGCTGCTCCTGGTCGTGGAGCCTCTTCTACTGCCCCTACTGCTGGTGCGCGTCCTCAGTCAGGACAGCGCCTTTGTACCTTCTGTGGCCGGTCCAACCATATTGAAGAAAAATGCTGGGAGAAATATGGTAAGCCGGCGTGGGCCAATGCAGCTGCTGACTCCACTACTACTGCATCAGAGGGAACGACTCAGTCTACTGACTCTGCCTCCTCGGGTGCGACTGCTGACTACATCCGTGCTGAGGTGGAGCGTCTTCTTCTTGAGCGAGCTGGTGCGTCGTCTCAAGCTTCGACTAGTGGAGCTCATGCCGCCACTTATTCTGGTTATGACAATGCCTTCCTGAGCTCTTCTTCTACTCCTGGTAATACTAAGTGGGTCATCGACTCCGGTGCCTCTTCACATATTTCTGGAAATAGATCACTGTTTCACAAATTATTTAAACCTGCCAGACCCTCATCTGTTATGTTGGCTGATGGTTCCAAGTCTGCGGTGTCTGGAGTGGGGGATATTGTTTCTAACTTTCTGTTGAAATCTGCCTTATATGTGCCGAGATTTCCTTTGAATCTGTTATCTGTTAGCAAGATATTGCGGAGCCTACAGTGTAGTCTGACTTTTTTTCCTGGTTCATGTGTTTTTCAGGACCTTCGCACGAGGATGAAGATTGGTGGGGGGTATGAAGGTGCTGATGGACTCTTCTATCTGGATCATTTGCCAAAAGCAGCTAAAGCATCTGTGACTCCTGCATTATCTACCTCAGTTTCTGCATTATAGTGGCACTACCGGCTGGGCCATCCATCATCTGAAAAGCTTCAACATTTAGTGTCTGATCTTGGCATTTGTAGTTTTCAGTGCGAGTCATGTCAACTTGGAAAACAAACTAGAGCTGTTTATCCTAGACGCAGTCAGATTAGCAGTAAAAATATGTTTGATATAGTGCATTCTGATGTATGGGGACCCTGTCATGTGCCGAGTTTATCTGGTCATAAATATTTTATTTTGTTTATTGATGACTTTTCACGGACTACTTGGTTGTTTATGATGAAAAGTAGGTCCGAAGTTTTGTCTGTTATCAAGTTCTGTTTTGCTGAAATAAAAACTCAATATGGTATGCCTGTCAAAACTTTTCGTACTGATAATGCACTGGAATTTTTTAAAAAAGATGTGGATGTTTTATGTAAATCTGTGGGTACAATACATCAGACCTCCTGTACTTATACACCCCAGCAAAATGGTGTGGCTGAGCGTAAAAATAGACATGTGTTAGAGGTTGCTAGAACTATTATGATGCATACACATGTTCCTCGCTCGTTTTGGCCTGAGGCTATATTGACTGCTTGTTTTCTGATAAATCGAATGCCATCTTCTGTGATTGGAAACAAAATACCTATTCAAGTTCTTCAACCTGATATTCAGCTATTTACTGTGCCTCCTCAGATCTTTGGATGTACCTGTTTTGTACGGTTAGTTGGACCTACTTCTGATAAACTGTCACCTCATGCTGAGAAGTGCATTTTTTGGGATATTCTCGTACCCAGAAGGGATATCGGTGTTACAGTCCTACTGCAAGAAAATGGTATACTAGCAGTGATGTAGTTTTCTTTGAGGATACTCCTTACTATTCGACTCGTGGTGACAGTTTACAGTCTGATCTTATTGCCTCACCTCTACCTGTTACTTCTGATTGTGTGCCTGATACTACTGACAAAGTCACTACTGAGGCTGATAAGTCCTCTTATAGTTTATCAACGCAGGAACAGAGCACCTTCTACTCAAGAAACCCCCCATGACAACCAATCTTCACCTCCAGAAGGTTCTACTACACCTGAGGTACATTCTGATCTTGATTTACCCATTGCTCTTAGAAAGGGTACTCGTTCCTGCACATCACACAGTATTGCTCAGTTTGTTTCTACTGATCATCTGAATGTTCATTCTAGCAATTTTGTATATGCCTTATCTGCTGTTGCTGTTCCAAAGAATATCCAGGATGCTCTACAGAGTACTGGATGGTTGTCTGCTATGAAGGAAGAGATGTTAGCTCTTGCTGAACGAGATACTTGGGAGCTGGTGGATCCACCTCCTCAGTGTAAACCTGTAGGTTGCAGATGGGTGTATGCTGTGAAATATCAACCTGACGGCACTGTTGAAAGGCTGAAGGCACGGTTAGTTGCTAAAGGCTACACCCAGACGTATGGTATTGACTATTTTGAGACTTTCTCTCCTGTTGCTCATCTTAATTCTGTCAGAATTCTTCTGTCTGTTGCTGTTAATCTTGACTGGCCACTGTTGCAACTAGATGTGAAAAATGCCTTCTTGTATGGTGATTTACAAGAAGAGGTCTATATGGAGCAACCTCCTGGGTTTGTTGCTCAGGGGGAGTCTCACAATGTTTGCAGGTTAAAGAAGTCTATTTATGGGCTTAAGCAGAGTCCCCGGGCTTGGTTTGATAAATTGAGCAAAATTATGATTGATTTTGGGTTTCTGCGATCTCAGGTGGATCATTCTGTTTTTATCAAGAAGACTTCAGCTGGTATTATTATTCTGATTGTCTATGTTGATGATATTATCATATCTGGCAGTGATTCTCTTGGTATTCAGGCTACTAAATCTCATATGGGCAAGCACTTTGCTACCAAAGATTTGGGCAAACTTAGATATTTTCTGGGCATAGAAGTTTCTAGAAATTCTAATGCTCTTGTGTTGTCTCAGAGAAAATATGTTCTAGAGTCTAGACATACTGCAGGAGACTGGTATGCTGGGGGCGAGACCTGCTGATATTCCTCTAGATCCTAATGTAAATTGGGATGATGATTCTTCTCCTCTGTTTGCTGATCATAAAAAGTACAGGAGGATGATTGGTAAACTCATTTATTTGACTGTCACCAGAGCTGACATTTCTACTGCAGTGGGTCTTTTTAGCAGATACCTTGATAAACCCAGACAGTGTCACTGGGATGCTCTTTGTCAGATTCTACGATATTTGAAGAAGTCTCCTGGCAAGGGACTTCACTACAGGAAGCATGGACACTGTTCTCTTGCAGGGTACTCTGATTCTGATTATGCTGGTAGCAGAGTTGACAAAAAATCTACTTCTGGGTATTGTACGTATGTTGGAGGCAATCTTGTTACCTGGAGGAGTAAAAAACAAAATGTTGTGGCCAGGTCAAGTGCTGAAGCTGAATATAGGGCCATGGCCCATACTGCCTGTGAATTGTTGTGGGTGCGCTCTCTGTTAAAAGAGTTCGGGGTTGACTCTTCTTCTGCTATACCTATGCACTGTGATAATAAAGCTGCTATCTTCATTGCGAATAATCCAGTTTATCATGAGCGCACTAAACATATTGAAGTAGATTGTCATTTTATTCGGGAATCCATTCTGACTGGCAAGATCTGCACTCCCTTCACTCGTTCTGAAGACCAAGTTGCTGACATCTTCACCAAGCTGCTGGCGAAGAAGCAATTCTGCACACTGACGGACAAGTTGGGCATGATTGATATCTATGCTCCAACTTGAAGGGGAGTGTTAACATATATTCCTGTTTTATATATTCTGTTAGTTGTTTTGTTATTTCCATATTATATGTGGACCTCTCTGTAAATGTTTCAATGTTATATATATGAGGGTGCACACATTGTGCAACCCTACGCTTCCCAAAACTGTTTTGTGTTTCACAATATGCAACTATTATCTAATTTAGAATGCACACTTTAATTAAATGTACTTCTATAGTGTATGACTAATTGATGATATGCAAATGTAAGAATATGTTTGTAAGGTATCTATGATGAGTCCATTGGTTACTGTTTAGCTATGTAAACATGTGATATAGAATTGTTGTTGTATCATGCATATACACTTATTATTTTATAGTTGTGTAGGTTGCTTTATCTATGACAGGCGTATTGTTTACTATATTATATGGCTATAACCATTATTTTATAGTTGTATTATAAACAATTTTGGTGTTTTATATTGTTGTGTACAATGTTTAGATAAGTATAAAAATTCCGAATATAATATTTATATACGTATGCAATTTTGCATTAAAGTTTATAAGAAAGTATAAAACCACATTTTCAAAAATCGCCCGCTTAAGTGCCTGCCTAGTGCTTCAGCAATTACAAGGTGCCGTCTGCACGCTTACCACTTTACGTTTTTAAAACATTGAGTATACATCATGACTCCTAAATGTTATACATCTTATAGACAATTAATATTGACTATAACTTATAAGTGATACAACAGTGCAGGTTTCGTGGCTCTAATATCACTAATCATTACAAACCTGAATCTCCTAAATTCTTAAAGACCAGTGGTGAATGTTCCATATGACTACAATTTACTTCCTAATAAGTGTTAACATTTGCAGAATTTTTAGCTAGAAGATTGAAGAAAATCTGCCTTGCTAGAGTTTTTAGCTACTTAAAAACAATTTGGGTTTCTACTTTGAGCAATAATGTATACCAAAGTCAGGAGATTGTTACATATAAGTTAAAAGATTATTCAAGAAATTGGTTCACGACATTCGTTCGGATTATGGGTGTTCGAGATTTGATTCATTTATTATGTATTTTGTTATATGGACCTTAGTCTATTGACCCATAAGCCTCCATTTGGGAATAGATTCATATAGTGAATTCTGGACTGGGTTAGTCGGGATTTATGATTTTCAGTTTTGGGAGGCAAGTTCTTGAATGGTATTTCTTAGAAATATAAGTCATATCATATATGGGTCGGAGTCTGTAGGTCCATATAGAGTCTAGTCAAGTCTAGTCAGATCTGGAAGTCTCTAGAGTCACGCCACCTTCTCCTATATAAATGAAAGGGGTCTCTCTTGGAAACATAATATTATAACACAATATTGTGAATATTATCGTCCATCCATCATTTCCAACAGTATTTAATCTAGAAATGGATTAAAAATTTTGTTTGAATTATGTTTGGTCTTTAATTTTACCATCTGTGTTACTTGAATAAGACAAGCCAGATCTGGATTGGAATCCCAATCTGGGTAGAAGCAGGATTGAGCTGGTCCTGCTAATGTGACTCCTTTGGGGCTAACGAGGCCTCTATAATTTGAGATCTAGACTACAATGTGCCCACCGACACAAGAGTACAGAGCCTGATTTAGTTCCACGTCTCAAACCAAACAGACGTTGAGGCTTTGAGTCCAAGTTTGTAGGAGTAGGCCTGCCCTGTGAATACAGAGTTTTAGTCTCCAGTTTTATTTTCAATGTGGAATCCAATCTGACCGGCCCAATAATCCTAAGCCTAACTAAAGAACAGGGGGAAGATCCTCCTGTTCATGGGCAACCACTCTTCTCTGGCCTCCTATAGGCCCATGTGTCTAAATATTCTATTGTTTTTGGGATGCAAGGAAATGACCATATGTTGTCTTCTACAAGGACGCCATCATCTTCTTGTATTCATGACACACGGAGAGAAAGCGATCACTATTGCGTCCTTCTTGCTTTGAAGCTTAAATGTTCCACTGCCTTTCTGTGCCACAATTTTTAGTTCACTGCTGCTGTCTACCTCTACTACCTGGGCGCGTCAACCTCTTGCATTGTAACGCCCAACCCCCTATCCTAAGGCTCTTGTAGAGTTTCAAACAAATGACGATTGGCTTTGGATACCAACACTAGGGCTGACTGCGTGCATTGTCCTCACTCACACAACTCGGGAAGACTTTTTGACAGGTCATTCATCCGATTACTACAATTTACTTCCTAATAAGTGTTAAGATGTGCAGAATTTGCAGCTAGAAGATTGAAGAAAATCTGCCTTGTTAGAGTTTTTTAGCTACTTAAAAACAATTTGGGTTTCTACTTTGAGCGATAATGTATACCAAAGTCAGGAGATTGTTACATATAAGTTAAAAGATTATTCACGAAATTGGTTCACAACATTTGTTCGGATTATGGGTGTTCGAGATTTGATTCATTTATTATGTATTTTGTTATATGGACCTTAGTCTATTGACCCATAAGCCTCCGTTTGGGAATAGATTCTTATAGTGAATTCTGGACTGGATTAATTGGGATTTATGATTTTCAGTTTTGGGAGGCAAGTTATTGAATGGTATTTCTTAGAAATATAAGTCATATCATATATGGGCCCGAGTCTGTAGGTCCATATACAGTCAAGTCAAGTCTAGTTAGGTATGGAAGTCTCTAGAGACACATCCACCTTCTCCTATATAAATGAGAGGGGTCTCTCTTGTAAACATAATATTATAACACAATATTGTGAATATTATCGTCCATCCATCATTTCCAACAGTATTTAATCTAGAAATGGATTAAAAATTTTGTGTGAATTATGTTTGGTCTTTAATTTTACCATCTGTGTTACTCGAATAAGACAAGCCCAGATCTCGATTGGAATCCCAACCTGGGTAGAAGCAGGACTGAGCTGGTCCTGCTAATGTGACTCCTTTGGGGCTAACGGGGCCTCTATAATTTGAGATGTAGACTACAATTTACCCACCGACACAAGAGTACAGAGCCCAATTTAGTTCCATGTCTCGAACCAAACAGATGTTGGGGCTTTGAGTCCAAGTTTGTAGGAGTAGGCCTGCCCTGTGAATACAGAGTTTTAGTCTCCAGTTTTATTTTCAATATGGAATCCAATCTGACCGGCCCAATAATCCTAACCCTAACTAAAGAACAAGGGGAAGATCCTCCTGCCCATGGGCAACCGCTCTTCTCTGGCCTCTTATAGGCCCATGTGTCTAAATATTCTATTGTTTTTGGGGTGCAAGGAAATGATCATGTGTTGTCTTCTACAAGGACGCCATCATCTTCTTGTATTCATGACACACGGAGAGAAAGCTATCACTATTGCGTCCTTCTTGCTTTAAAGCTTAGATGTTCCACTGCCTTTCTGTGCCACAATTTTTAGTTGCATTGCTGCTGTCTACCTCTACTAACTGGGCGCGCCAACCTCCTGCATTGTAACGCCCAACCCCCTATTCTAAGGCTCTTGTAGAGCTTCAAACGAATGACGATTGGCTTTGGATACCAACACTAGCGCTGGCTGCGTGCATTGTCCTCACTCACACAACTCGGGAAGACTTCTCGACAGGTTGTTCATCCTATTACTACTCCGGTGCCGTGCATGCTTAACTATGGGGTGCTATTGATAAATTACTTGAAAAGAAGGTGCACCTTGTTGATATGAGCAGTCCAATCATTTCTTTATTTTTTTTATCTGAGGCCTCAAATCTTGTAATGCTTCATGCACCTTCCATTGGAGCTACAACCTATCTTCCCTCTTGCTGATGCTTTAGCGTTTACCACCACCTACCTGTCTATTGTCGGTGCCATCATGTGGCTCCTTCATGTGATCTCACATGAATGTGAAGGTTTGGCCGTCGCACTTACCCTTCATATTGTAGATTTTGGCATGTCTCCAGGCTCTTGTTGCATCTACTGCCCTAGCCGCCAACTGTATGGGTCACAATATCTCTATTTGGTCTACCCCAACAATTACTTTCTACAGGGGGAGTTCTGTTTGTTTTCCTAACTGCTTTTGGTTCTGTTTGTAGTTGGCCTGAGGGGCAGTTATAGGGAGAAAATGAGAAGAGATGGAGTGAAGAGATGAAAAGAGGCATACTGAGTATGAAAATTTCTGGATGATTATATCTTATCTAGGTTTGTTTTGAACTTTTGACTATGAAGCTTTATCTCTGTTCTTTATTCACATTTTGTAATTATGCTACTTGTCTACCCATGTGCCACATGTAGCACATACATTGATAGCATTTGGTGCCATCTAGCTTCGTCACTTACTACCTATAGTTGTGCAATGTTGTGCACAACGACCATCTTCTACTGTCTACCTACTGTCGTGAACCACCACTCTCTGGACTCAAATGACATGAGTAAGGTGATGTCTACTGTGCCTGCCTGCTGTTGTTACTCCAGACGCATTATTCAACTTGATCAAGGCTCACTTAGCTTGATCAAGGCTTTATACAGCTTTATCAAGGCTCTATTTTTGTACCTGCAACTATTTGGTAACTGCTCTTGGCGTTATCAATTTGTGGGGAGAGTGCTTAAGATTGACAGTTTGACACTGACAGTATGTGGCTAGTTGTGTGACGTTATCTGCTATATGCATTCACTATTGAGTCTGTATGTCAATTTTGTGTCTGTTTGCTGGATATCGGATTCTCCCATGCTTGGGCTTGAGGGGGAGTATCAGTGTGGTAATTGTCTGTTATATGAGCCTGAGTCTGTTGGCCCATGATGTTGAGTCCAAGTCTTTATTTCTCCCTTGTTATATGCACAAGAGTTGAGCTCTCCCAATAAATACATAATTTTGGTCTCCTATCTTGTTGTCTACACTTAGCTTCATTACTTTTGGCCATTAACAAAGTTGGTGGTACTAGTATCTTAAAGATCTTTATATATTTATATTGCTTTTATTTACAATGCAAAAAAAAGTATCCACCTGTTATGAAACCTAGCAATGGATTCATTTTGATTTATGTTTCTCAAAACTTTTAGCCATAACACAACTTAGTCTTTTATTTAACTTTTAAGCTGATCATATCAGTCTGTTCGAAATAAATGACTGCTTGACGTCCCTGCATGACATAAAAACTTCTGTAGCAATGGCAATATGGAATTGGATACACAAATTGGAGATTTAAACAATTTCCATGGCTATCATACTTTTGTTTGAGAATTGTTATCTAAGCAGGCTTGCAAATTCCCTAGCAAAAATTAGATGCAGAGACAAAAAGTTAATAATCTTTTCATTTTCCAGAATAAGTGGCAAGTTTAATTTGCAGGGCCATTTTGTTTGTCGTATCATCACCTTAAGTTATGTTTATATATCCTAATGTTACCCCAAGTAATGTCCGGTTAAGCTATTTTATTTCTTGTGAAATGCAGGTGGCAATGTGGTTCTTTTGTATGCTTCTATTTATGGTGACATTCAGACAGTCATCAATGTCTCTGGACGTTTTGACTTAAAAAGAGGCATCTCAGGCCGTTTGGGCAAAGATTTCATGCAACACATTTCGAAGGACGGGTTCATTGACGTCAAGGATAATAAAGGTGACGCCATAGTAGTATTAGTTACATGTTTGCTTGTATGATAGATGCATCTTCCAACTTACTTTTAATAAGTTAGAAACTCGACCAACTTCATCACATAATGCGTTCAACATGCATTCAAATTAAAGTATCAAGTATTTTTATTGTTAAGATATATTACAATCTAATTATTGATGCATGCATTTTCTCCAATAATTTGCATTTCAGTTATTGAGTAAAGCTTAAGAACTAGTCTTCTGGATGAGGCCCAATTTCTGAATTAATATCATTCCTACATAAAAGATTGTATTGTTTGTTGAGCTTCTTGTAACCAAATCCAAATTTTCCTATATTATTTTTCTCTACAAAGAGGCAAACCTTGTAATTAAAACTCATGATTTTTTTTGAAAAAACTCATCCTATATGGAATTAATTACCCTACGTTTCTTAGAGAATAAAAAGATGGGTACATGTTGTATTAGATAAGAGAAACCCTGCTCCTATATATAGGAGGACAGGGAAGTGTACAAACATAAGACCAACCCTAATGGGCCGAAACACTTAGGCCCATATTACAAACTAATATAAACAATAACTAAATAACTCTCAACACTCCCCCTCAAGCTGAAGTTGGGAGAATCCCAAATCAGCTTGCAAACAGAGAGTTGGACCCCCAAAAAAAAGAAACATAATAAAAGATAAACCAAGCCCTTACAAGAATTTCTCTCCCTCAAGATTACAATAAAAACACTCATCCCTCAAATACTCCCCCTCAAGTAGATAACCCAGAGCAGGTACGCAAGCATGCTGAATCTGAAGTATGTCACAAGTCGCCAATGCAGGCCACAAACAGGTAGCAGAAGCTTCTTGATAAAAAAAAAGTTGTGGCATCTGGAGTAGTAGTAAACAACAACAAAACATCATGGTCTTAATCGCAGTCCCTAACGTCGCAACCCAGAGAGTGCTGGATCACAGTAGAAAAGTCCAGAGAGTGCTGGATCACAGTAGAAGTAGTGGTCTATGTACAAATAAAGTACGGACGGCTCAACGTGCGAAACAAAGCACGAACGAGACAGAAAGTGTTGGCACACAGAAGCAAAAAGTCGACGTGCAAAACAAAGCACAGACAAAGTAAACATGCAAATAAAGCACAAACAAGTAGCAGGATGTAAAGACGACGTAGTTGGATAGAATACCATCAACGCAAATCAGTAGCCAACAAACAACTTCAAGATGTAGTAGTAGAAATTGAAGTTCCAAAAACCACACAAATATATAGAGCTAGGAGATCCTCATAGATAGCAACAAAAAAAATAGATTTCCTCTCTTCAATCTCTCTTTTATTCTTCCCCTCACCCCAACCACAAACATGATCAATGGTTGGAGTAGACAACACAAGTTCTATGGAAACAAAAAACAAACAAAACATTTTCAACAACAGGAGAAGAGATTTGATTTTCAGCAGAAGGAGAAGTGACTTGCAATGGCTGCTGTAGGAGGAAATTTTTATTAATCGCAGCAAGCATGAGAAAGGAGTAGCATGGTATTTCAAGAAATTCGAGAATGCAGCAATGGTGGTCCTGAAACCATATGTACTGTAGCCGCTACAGTACCGCAGCCTTAGATGACCAGGAAAGCCTTCTAGAATTCTTCCTCTTTACACATTGGAGCAAAGAAGGTTACTACGGGAGGATGGAGAGATCCAGGATGGACCTTGGAAGAGGATCTCGTTGGGAGAAGAATCTCTAAATCCATGCAACAACTTTCAAAGCAAATCTCTACTAGAACATGCCACCGATGAGGAGAATGAAAAGTGAACATAACCTCGTCTTCAAGGCACAAAGAAGAGACCTTTCTTCTCCTTTAGGCCGCTAGGGGCTGAAGGAAGAGAAGAATAGTGCTTGAGGCAGCTAGAAATCACAAAGGAAGGGGCTGGAAGCTCCATCAATCCCGCCGTGCTACAGTACGTACTGTAGCAATACGTCAGAAGTGAAGGAATAGGAAACCATGAACAACAACAACTGAAAGGGAGCATCAATAGAAGCAAAAAAGAGAGGAAAGAAGAGCAGCAGAAGCCATGGAATGAAAGAGTGGACAAGGCCTGCGGGCGGCCAAGAAGGAAGAAGGGGTGGCCGCCCGCCGGCTACATCTCCCTCTTTTTTCCCTCTCACTTGACGGCTAGGGTTTTGGATCTCTGCTCTGGTACCATCTTAGAGACTAAAAAGACGGGTACATGTATTAGATAAGAGAAACCCTGCTCTTATATATAGGACGACAGAGAAGCGTACAAACGTAAGACCAACCCTAATGGGCCGAAACACTTAGGCCCATATTACAAATTAATAAAAACAATAACTAAATAACTCTCAACAACGTTTATTTGCAATCTAGAATTGAGGTACAATATGGGTTTTCCACGTTTTATATCACAATGTCAGAAGGAAACTAATAAGGCTTATCCTGGAAGGTAGTTTCTTAGTTATCATCTGCATAGGAAATTAAAACTCATGATTCCATGAAGACAATCCTTGTCACTTTTTTGAGAATTAGAAAGAACTTGTGTTTCATTACTATGGTCCGATATCTATTTAGTCTGGGTTAAAAGAGTTACAAGGTAATCTCACAAGATCATTAACTGCAGAAATATAACAAGGAATGGTATTTAATTGATTGGAATATTACCTATTACCTTCGATCAAGTCAACTTGGCTTCTAAGCAATCATATTTAGGAAATAATAAATCTAAACTAATTCCCTTGACACTCCAAGCATTTGAGAATCTCATGTTCAACCTAACGTTCAAACTCAAGGAGGCAAACAACAAACAGGTAAAGCAAGCTCATAAAGATAGGTAGAACCCCCTGAAGCCTAAGCATAACTAGAAAGCAAATATCTGGGAGAAACGAGACCTTTGCATGTAGGTGACTGGGTATAGGCATGGCTATGTGATGTAGGGTAGGCTCCACCTCTATGCACTTACGAGCGTAGTCACAAATTCAGTTTCTGGGATACGTTTGGTTGGTCTGAACAATTTTAAACTCGGCAATTATGCGGGGAATCTGGGTAAAGAATGGTCAACGTACTATAAAAATACAATCAACGATTCAGAAAAAACCCGGGAAAAATCAGAGGATATATACATATATTGCATACATATATACATGTATATATATGCTTACATACACACATATGTGCATTTACATACACACAAATATATGCACTCAAAGTATGATAGAGGTTTAATCAATATAGAACGGGAAAGAACATATAAAATGAAAAAAACCATAAACGTGAATAGTTCGTGTATAATACAAGAATGAAACATATTATTTGGTAATTGGGAGTTATTAGGCCGTTTCATACGTCTAGGGAAAAATTTGCATTTAAAACATGACATTTCAAAAGGTTAGAGTATATTATGACTATGCTTACGAGCTCAAACATTGCCATCAAGCACGTTGATGTTTGTTCGTGCCCTGTCAAGCACGTTGACGTTCGTCCATGCCATGTCTAACACGTTGATGCTCGTCCATTCCCACGTTGATGTTCGTCTGTGCCAAGCACGTTGATGTTCGTTCGAACCCTGTCAAGCACATTGACCGTCTAGGCTACCACATGGTGGTCTTCCCATGGAAACTACTTCAACGACAATATCAACTGAGTTCGTGACTTGGGTGATCTTCGCTTGTTCTTTCAAAATACTCTAAGATACAACCTCCAACCTAGTCAAAGAGCCAAAATTTTCGAAAATTCGATGTAATCAATCTCTCTCAAAGATCCAATGTTTATCAATCTCAAGGGAAGATTCAAAGTCAAAGGTGCCAAAGATATTAAAGTACGGGGGAGCGCACACGTGGTACTAAGTCAAGGGGATATCGTGTTTCAGTCATAAATTCTTTCTTCTGTCTTGGTACTGTCTGTCATCCAAGTTGGGCATGTAATTCTCCCATGCTCCAGCTTGCGGGGGAGTGTTAGAAGTATATGTCATATCATATCTGGGCTGGAGTCTGTAGGCCCATATAGTCTAGTCTAGTCTAATCAGGTCTGAAAGTCTCTACCTATATAAAGGAAAGGGGTCTCTCTTGTACAATACAACATTGTGAATATATCGTTTATTCATTATTTCCAACAATTTTATAATTTTTTTATTGTAATTGGACTCTTGTAAAGTCAAGTGGTTTAGTCCCACATTAACTACCGCCAGTCCAGTCTTTGTTTTGGGATCCTATATAAAGGCTCTATTGTGTGATTGTTTAGACACACTTGAAGAGTAAGAATTATTTCATTTAACCTTTAGCTATGTTTTGTTATTTGCTCAATAGGAATACATTACAATGTGTTGGGCTTTTGTCAACCTGACACGTCCTGACATGAATATATTTGTGACCCATTCCGACCTGACCCAAAAATTACTATGGATTTTAACAAATCATGTATTCACCCGACCCACAAATTCCGAACCAACCCATCTTAATGTGCAAATATAAACTTAGTATAAAAAGTTCGACGACTACATAAAAGCTTATGGTGCTTTAGGGTCTGTTTGGTTTAGTTTGAACTTATTATATTGTAATACCAGGTATAAAATGTTGTTGTTTTGTTTTGTTTTGTTTTGTAGAGTGTAAATGGGCACAGTGGATTGCTGATTAGTTTCATCTCATCCTGGTACAACTGTCTGTATTACACAACAAAGCTTCCACATAGCTAGGGGTGAGCAAATGATGGTCCAGACCGCAAAACCGGACCAGACTGTTCAGTTTGGTCTGGTCCGGTCCTGGACCGGTCTGAGTTCGGTCTGCGGTCCGGTCCGATCCCAAACCGGTCAGACCGCTGTCCGGACTGTAGACCGGTTTATATGTAAAATACATTGATATTTGAATATATATTATGTCACAGGTACAAACACATCACACGTAAACACTATTCGTGTAAATGTTTGATATTTATATTATATAATTGTTAAAAATAATTAAGATTATCTATTATTTACTATTAAATAAGTTGTGAAATACATAAGAAGTTTGATTGCGGTCCAAACGGTCTACATTAAAATGGTCCGGTCCCGGTCCGGTCCAATTTCAAAATGGTCCAGTCTACGATCCATAAATTTGTTGAGATTCGGTCCTCGGTCCGGTCCAGTCCGGTCCGGTTCTGGACCGATGCTCACCCCTACACATAGCTGTTAAACCTGAATATACTTGGGAGTGGTCTTTCTTTGTCTAAATAGCTTTACATTGTTGAATGGGCGTTTATCTTCGTTGAATGGGTGTTGCGACGCACTGCAGGGCAAATGATAAGGGTGTATAAACATGCAAAAAGTGGTACACATGATGGAATTAACTACGAGATGACAAAATATATGGATCTTCGTTGAATGGGTGTTGCGACACACTGTAGGGCAAATGATAAGGGTGTATAAACATGCAAAAACTGGTACACATGATGGAATTAACTACGAGAGGACAAAATATATGGCGTTATATATGATAGACAAAACAAGGTTAAACCCCAAAAAAGAACAGAAAAGTACTGATCTTTGATTTCATCCAGCAAAACGAGCAACAGGAATTTGAATTCCATTCTTTTGACCTTATATCCAATAAAATCTCACTTTTCGCTACAAGTACACCCAACTCAACAAGCCCTTGCTATCGAACATACCCAAGCTATGGTCGGCTACTATCAAACATACAAATAGATAATGGCTGGGCATTTAATATAGAATTTCTTCACATAGTGATACCTATCACATGGATTACAACTGCGATTAAGAACAGAAAATTCATTACATTACCAAACTGTGAATCAACCATATATTCATACTGCTCCGAAAAAGAAACTCAAAGGAGCGTAATTTCCCTTATGTTGTTTGACAAGAATTTTATGATCATAGGAGCTAAATTAGGATCCCAAATACAAATCTCCAAAAAATGATATTATGGGCATGCAGATTTTGATATTCACATGCAATCTGAATCCAGATCCCATTTTTTCTATCTCCAAAAAAAATATGGATCAAGTAGAATGCATATCTTATAGTTTTATCAGTCAGTCTGATTCCTTGAATCTATGGTTTGTAGGCTAAGTTGTGTACAACTTTACATAGCTTTTGTTAGAGAGTCTAGTTATTTTTGTTAATTAAGTAATGAGTCTGTTTGTATATGGGCCTATGTCTTGGCCCATGAGAATTTTACTTGAGTATGTACACTTCCCCCTTATCCTATTTATATGAGAGGGGGACTGCCCTTCTATCAATAACACACACAAGGGTATTTCTCCATTATATCATTCTCAACGTGCTCATGTGCCGCCTATATGAGAGAAAGCGAAAAGGAGTGCCCCTTGCGGGCGGTTGTCGCCCTTATTGATGCTTGGTTGCCCATAGGGATTTCCTACAACCTTCCCTGTGTTTTGCCGCTTGTTGATTCCCTTTCGCATGTCATTGATGACTATTGCTTCTGCTATCTAGTACCCCTGCTGCCCTGTTGCACTACTTCCTTGCCCCTGCTGTTGGCGCTTTACTGCCCGCTCCCCAGCCCTAGCTGCTGATGCCCTAACCCCCTACCTCCCTGTTGTTTGCTGCCTAGCAACCCCCTCCTCTCTATTTCCTGCTACCGCACAACCCACTGCTACCCGCTACAACTCCCCCCACAGGCATGCCTTTTCCTCCCACCTCATGCTACCCATCACTCTCCACCGCTGTTACCCACCGTTACCCAACCCTCAATATCTGTACTCCCCCCCATACACACTATGCCTATTGCTAATCAAATTCTTAATCATATTTGATTTTTAATCTCAATCCATTCCGTAGGGGCTTTGCCCCACACACCCTTTCAGGTTGCACTAAGATCTATTTATTTTTCTACCCAGATCTACTTAATCTGGTCATATTGCACATTGACTCAAATTATCAGTTCAAATCATCTAAATATTTGCCTAAATATCCTTACCTCTACCATTGTTTATGCCTTTCCACTCCACCACTCTCTTGATTCTTTTTGTGGTTGGCATGAGGAGGAGAATAGTGGAAGATGAGTAGAGAGAAGAGATGAGGAGAGAGATGAAGAAAGAAATAATTTATTTCTGTTGCTATCTATATGGATCATCATGCTATTTTTGCTGTTATATGGTGCTATTTTGCTGATATATGGATCCTTTTGTTGGTACATGCTTTTCGAGAGCTTACTATCTAGGGCTTCATTTATGCTACTATACACATCTTGAAGTTTATTGCTGCTAATTGATTTGCGAATGTGGTTTTCTATCTGGCTACATCATCTTTACTATTTTGTTATTTGTCTGTGCTTTATTTGCCGTCAACTTTCTACATTTGTGTTCCAACACTCTGGCTTGTATGTGCTCTATTTGTACTTTGACTTGTCCGTGCTTTTTGCACGTCGACTCCTGCTACTCTGACCCAACACTCTTTAGGGACTGTGATCCAACACTCTCTGGATTGCTATGATAGAGACTGTAGTGAAGACCTTGGTGCCTACTTGTTGCTGTTTACTACTTTAGATGACACGTCCTTTTGATCGAGAAGCTTCTGCTACCTTTTATTGAATTGCTTCAAATTATTAACTTGAGGGGGAGTATTTGAGTGTTTGATTGCTTTATTGTAATATTGAGGGGAAGAAACATTCTTGTATGGGCTTGGTTTATCTCTTTATTTTTGCTTCTTTGTTTTTTTAGTCTATTTGTCTGTTTGCAAGCTGACTTGGAATTCTCTCAAGCTCCATCTTGAGGGAGGGTGTAGGGAGTCTAGTTATTTTAGTTAATTAAGTATTGAGTCTATTTTTTCATATTTTGTGTAAATGTAGCCGGTCCCAAGCCTGGGTAAAGGAGGAGGGTTGGTGGTAGGTTGACAGCCAGCCTATAAAAACTTTGTCACTCTTTCTATGACATGGATCCTTATAAGAATATTGTTGGAGCGTCCCTACCTAGCGACGCGCTGCATCGGCACCCGGGTGCAGTGATAAATATGCAAGGAGTTTCGACACAACGATACCCGGTTGTGTTGAAGGACAAACAAGGGTTTCCACATCTGGGACGGGTGTGGGTAAAGAAGTTAGTCCCGCTACATCATCGCCCGGATGTAGTGAAAAATGTGCAAGAGTTTCCACATCTTGGACGGGTGTGGGTAAAGAAGCTAGTCCCGCCGCATCATTGCCCAGATGCAGTGAAAAATGTGCAGGGGCAACATTTTCAACGAAGGCAAGTAAAGAAGCAAGTTCAACAAAAAAGAATTAGAGTTGGATCTTGGAATATTGACTCTTTGACAGGGAAATCATTGGAGATAGTGGATACCATGATGAGAAGAAAAGTCAATATAGCTTGCTTGCAGGAAACGAAGTGGACAGGGGAACGCTGTAGAGAGATTGGAGACACAAGATACAAAATCTGGTATACAGGTATTGATAAACATAGAAATGACGTAGGTATTATTGTTGATAAGATGTTGAAGGATGACGTCGTCAAGAATACAAGGATGGGTGATAGAATCACAGCTATCAAGGTTGTTCTTGGGGGAAATATTTTTAACATTATTAGCGCTTATGCCCCCCAAGTTGGCCTCAGCGAGGATGCGAAGAAGGATTTTTGGGATGGAATAGATGAATTGATGCAAGGAATACCGATCGAGGAGAAGATTATTATTGAGAGTGATTTAAATCCCCACAGCAATGCCGGATATGAGAGAGTTCATGGTGGTTTTGGATATGGCAGTAGGAACGGAGGAGAGAGGATATTAGATTTTGCAGTTGCATATGATATGATTTTGGCAAACACCCATTTCAAGAAAAGAGAATCTCATAAGATTACTTTCAAGAGTGAGAACAAATGTAGCCAAATTGATTACCTCCTTACAAGGCGGGTGGATCGTAACATATGCAAGGATTGTAAAGTGATTCCTGGCGAAGAACTCACGACCCAACATAGGTTGGTGGTTTTGGATATTAACATGAAGATCAATAAAGGCAAACATAACAGAAACCAAGATAGTAGGATCAAGTGGTGGAATCTTAAAAGAGAAAAGAAATTGACTTTTCATGATAAACTCATCAAGGAGGTAACTTGGAATTTGGAGTCTGATGTTAACACTATGTGGCATAACATGAGCTCCTGCATAACAAAAATTTCCAAAGAGGTTTTAGGGGAGTCTAAAGGTTGTGGGCCTCCACAGAAGGAGACTTGGTGGTGGAATGATGAAGTATAAAAGGCTATTAAACTGAAAAGGGAGATCTATAGGAACTTGCCCAAATCTGGAGATGATGCAACATTCCAAAGATACAAGCAAGCAAAAAAAGAAGCTAAAAAGGTTGTTCGAGAGGCAAGGTCTAGATACTTTGATGATATGTATAAGAAGCTGGACACTAGAGAAGGGGAAAAAGATATATTTAAAATGGCTCGTATAAGAGAAAGGAAAGGAAGAGACTTGAGTCAAGTAAAATGCATAAAGAATGAAGATGATAGAGTATTGGTGAAGGACGATGATATCAAGAACCAATGGAGATATTGCATGTAATGTTAGCGACTCGTGTGACATAAATACAAGAGATATCATTTACACACGACGAGTTTCACCATTTGAGGTCAAGAATGCTTTGAAAAAGATGAAAATGAGAAAGGCATGCGGACCAGACAATATTCCCATTGATGTATGGAAGAGTATGGGGGATGAGGGAGTTACGTGGTTAACAAATTTCTTTAACAAGATCATGAAGACCAAGAAGATGCCGGATGAGTGGAGAAATAGTACTATAGTCCCAATCTACAAGAACAAAGGTGACGTTCAGAGCTGTACAAACTATAGAGGTATCAAGTTGATGAGTCACACGATGAAGTTTTGGGAGAGGATTATCGAGCAGAAGTTAAGATCTATAACACAGGTATCAAACAACCAATTTGGTTTCATGCCTGGAAGATCAACAACAGATGCTATTTTTCTGATAAGGAGGCTTATGGAGAAGTATAGACAAAGCAAAAGAGATCTTCATATAGTGTTTATCGATCTAGAGAAGGCTTATGATCGAGTACCCAGAGAAGTGTTATGGATGGCTTTGAAGAAAAAGGGTGTGCCTATCCAATACATTGACTTGATCAAAGACATGTATGATAGCTCTACTGCAAGTGTCAAGACTCCTAGAGGAGAGACACCAACTTTTCCTATCACAGTTGGGGTACACCAAGGATCCACACTCAACCCATATCTATTCGTTCTTGTTATGGATGAGTTGACAAAGAATGTTCAGGATGATATTCCTTGGTGTATGTTATTTGTTGATGATATTGTTTTGATTGACGAAACTAAAGATGGATTGAATGATAAAGTTGAACGTTGGAGAAAGGTATTGGAATCAAATGGATTGATGATTAGCAGGAGCAAAACTGAGTATATGCATTGCAATTTCAGCCAATCTCGCAGTGTGAATGATGGAGCCAAGTTGGACGGAGTAGATATACCAAAATGTGATAAATTCCGTTACTTGGGTTCTATTATTCAAATAGATGGGGATGTCCAAAATGATGTCTGTCACCGGATCACTGCAGGATGGTTGAAATGGAGGAGTGCAACTGGAGTATTATGCGATCAAAAAGTCCCTCTCAGATTAAAAAGTAAGTTTTATAGAACAAGCGAACAACTATACGACCAACCATGCTCTATGGGAATGAATGTTGCGCCGTGAATAAACAAGGTCTCAACAAGATGAACGTGGCTGAAATGCGTATGCTGAGATGGATGTGTGGGAAGACAAGAAAAGATTGCTTGAGAAATGACTATATCAGGAATAAAGTGGGGGTGGCGAGCATTGAGGACAAGTTGCGCGAGGGCCGACTCAGATGGTACGGACATGTGCAACGTAGACCTACTAGTGCGCCTATACGAAGCAATGGTAATGAGCCAAACACTATAAATAGAAGAAGAGGAAGGCCTAAATTAACATGGGATGAGCTTATAAAGAGAGATTTTGAATCTCTACATCTCAATCAGAATATGGTCTATGATAGAGCTGGATGGAAACGAAGGATCCATGTAGCCGACCCCAACATAGTTGGAATTGAGGCTTAGATGATGATGATGAAGTATTGAGTCTATTTGTATATGGACCCAATTGTGTCTTGACCTATTAGGGTTTTACTTGTGTCTGTACAGTTCCTCCTAATCCTATTTATAGGAGAGAGGAGCTGCCCTTCTATCAATAACACACACAAGGGGTATTTTCTCATTATATCATTCTCAACAACTTTATCTTGCTCTTCATGGCTCTCAACACTTAGAGCAGTTATAAGGGGGTTGCCCACCTTTTCGCATAACTATATCCTCTTTGGGATGCAATATGCAACCTCCATAGTAACATAAAAAATGTTAGTGCTTTTCATGTCTAATATGCATATGGAATTCAGATGCTATCCTGCAGAAAAAGTTAGCATTATAGCCGTTAAATAAACCAAACATGTAATCTATTTTACCAAATTTATTAGAAGGGTACCACAGCATAATCTACACATACCTCTGTGCCCTTCTCATTCACCCAAATTTTTGATGCCACTTTGAGATTCTATCACCTCCAGAAACCAATCATCAAAGCTGTTTATCTAATCAAAGTAGTCATGCATTAAAATATGTTTAGAAGTTTGTTTACTGTTTAATCACAAGTTTTCACATTTATCTTTAAAACCCGTTCAACTCATTGCATTCCATAGTGGCACCATAATACCACCTTCAAGAGACAATTGGAACAGTTACCTCCGATCACTACATGGCCATATAATCAACACCTTCCGGGAACTACTATTAAGACAACTTCAATATTGCCAAGTGTTAATATGGTGTACATATGACCTTCTTGTAATATGTAGATAAGTAAGGGTCTACATGTAAAATTGTAAGTTACTGCTTTCATATATATATATATATATATATATATATATATATAAAAGTCATGGAGAGACCTGTGTTTTAGGTCGTCTCCTTCTCCCAATATACCATTGTTTACATGGTATCAGAGCTTCAAGGATTCAACCTCTAGCAAAAAAAAAAGGAGGTGGCCGTCATCCCCTCTTCTCTCTACCCTAGTTTTGGGGAAGTCCAACAACAAGTCCTTTGATATTGCCGTACTTTGTGCGTGTGCTAAAGTGCATTACTGTAGCACGACGCCCACAAAGGAGGGATCTGTTCCCTCAATGATTTTTTCTAGGGACCTTCAACCCCAAGTCCCTCTTCTACAAGGTCAAAGCAGCCTCTAGATACTAGTGGCTGGGTCTACATCTCTTTGGAGAAACTCCTACGACTTTTCCTTTCTCCAGGCAGGTGGCTGTCAATGTTGTCCTTAATGATTGCTCTCATAAGGAGGATGTTCAAGTATCCTTTTGCTTCAGGTCTAGAAACCTCTTCTTTCTCATGGAATTTACCCCGTTCATTTCCAATCTTTTTGGAGGGGTCTGGAACTTCTTCTTCCCCAAGTGGTCTGGCCGCTGTTACTGTAGCAGCGTGCCAAACTGCACTTTTTCAGCCGAAGTTGTTGTCATTTTGTCATTTCTTGAGGTTATTTGTAACCGACTGGCTTGTTAACAGCTGTGAGGCCTCAAAATAAGGAGGACACAGTCCAACAATCTATTGTTACATCCCAAAATCATTTGATCTACTGCTGTTGTTGTTGATTACTGATTGCTGATTGGTAACTACTGAGGAACTATTGCTTGATATTACTAAGCCACTTATGGAGAGGTTACACCGAGTTAGTTTGACTAGGGATGAAATATTTGATGCAGTTTTGTGCTTCTAACACATCAAATCATCTAGCTCAGAAGGTGAAATTATCTGCATATGTTTCTCCGTCCGTCATAGCAACATCATTATCTTGGGTTTTGGATTTAGGTGCCACAAACCACATGACCCGGTACGCCTCAGTTGATATCCATCCATCCCACCAAAATGCCTTTACCCAACGTCACTATTGTTGATGGATCCAGAATTGCTATTCAGGGTATCGGAACAATAAATCCCTTGCCAAATATCTCTCTTGATTCAACCTTGTACATCTCAAAGTTTCCTTTCAATTTAATATCCATCAGTCATCGCGCCCGTTCACTTGAAGTTGCTATTATATTTTTTCCTGATTGTTGTGTTATACACGATCTGAAGACACATAAGACCATTGGCGAAGGGTATATGCATGCTGGTCTTTACTACCTTGGTGAGCCTCCAAAAATGTGTGTAGATGCATCTCCTCTACATATTCATAGTCTATGGGTCATATGGCGTTAGACAAATTGAAAGTGATGGTCCCTAAGTTGTGCAATTTGGATAAACTAGATTGTGAGTCATGTCAGCTAGATAAGCACCAACGATCACCATTCAGGTCCAGAACCCAAAATAGAGTAGAGTCACTTTTTCATATCATTCACTCAGATGTCTAGGGTCTCGATCGAATTCCATCAAAACTTGGATATAGATACTTTGTCGCCTTTATAGATGACCACTCACGAGTCACATGGTTATATTTGATGAAGGACAAATCTGAAGTTTTTTCCATCTTCCAATCTTTTTACCAAGAAGTTGAAAACATTTATGACAAGCATATTCATATCCTTCGCACTGACAATGCCCGAGAGTACTTTAGTTACAATTTTACTCAATTTCTTTCATCTCGTGGCATCATCCGCCAATCCTCATGTCCACATACTCCACAACAAAATGGAGTTGCAGAATGAAAGAATCGACTCATCATTGAAACTGCTCGTATCCTTCTTCTCCACATGAATGTCCCAAAAGAATTTTGGAGTGATGTTGTTCTTACATCCACTTGATCAACCGCATGCCATCATCCGTCATTCAAAATCAAATACCCTTTTGCGTCCTTCATCCCAAACAATTAATATACCATGTGCCACCTAAAGTCTTTGGGTGTGTTTGTTTTGTTCATATATTAGGTGGTGGTCAAGATAAGTTAAGCCCCAAGTCTAGTAAATGTACTTTTTTAGGCTATTCTTGAGTCCAAAATAGATACAAATGTTTTTGTCCATCAGAGCGTTGCTTATGTCTCTGCTGATGTCACCTTTTTTGAAAACACACCATATTTTGCTCGTTCCCAGTCTCTTGAAGAGGTCGAGGAGTCTTTGCCACTTCCAACCTTCATTGAATCATAAATCATTGAGTGACCAGTCATACAACCACAAGTCAATCAACCACAAGTCATTCAACCACAAGTCATTCAGCTACCAATCACTCAGCCACAAGTCAGTCAGTCCTCCACCATACAATCACAAATCTCAGGGATTAACTCTCAAAGTCGTCCACCCATTACACAAGTCTACACATGTCTTAAGGAGAATCTTACCTCGAGTTATGAGAAGGACAACGCATGTCTCAATCCTTCTACAATCGTCACTCAGTCAGATGATCTAATGGAAACCAATAGTCCTGTTTATTTGCCTATTGCCTTAAACAAAGGCAAACGGTCTTGTACCTCTCATCCCATCTCCATTGTAATTTTCTATTCTAATCTTTCTCCATCATATTATGTAGCGGAGTGGGAGGAGGGGTTGGCGGCGGCAGAGGGGGGGGGGGGGCGATTAGGCCATGAAGAGGGTAGGGTTAGAACTTGCACGGGGGGGGAGGGAAACCTGCTCTTGATACCATATAGAGAGTTGAATGTAAATGTATTGGATGATTAAAAGGTTTACGGTGCATTCTCTTATATAGGATAAGAGAGGAGATACAAAGCAGAATGAGCAATATGGGACTAAACCACACAAGTAAAAACATAAGTGAGGCACATGCTAGACACATGACACGTAGTGAAAAAACTAAACTGTAACGCCCGAGCCCTCTGCCTAAGGCTCTAGTAGAGTTTCAAGAATGATGACTAGCCCCATAGACCACCACTAGCCTTAAGTGCGCGCTTTGTCCTCACTCACATGCAAGCCAGGATAAACTTCCCGACTGGTCACCCATCCTAGTACTACTCTGGGCTGAGCATGCTTAACCACAGAGTTCTTTAGTAGACTCCCTGAAAAGGAGGTGCACCTGATATGGGTAGTCCATGCATTCCTTTTAAGATCATTTTATCTGAGGCCTCAAATCTTGGGACGTTAGGATCTCCCCTACTTAGACTCATGACGTCCTCATCAAGGCTCAGTATATGACCTCATTATCTCTTCCCCATTTCAGTGCAGACCCAGAATGACCCATGGACACCCAGCTCCCGATCACGGAATACTAGCGCAAGGGTGGCTACATCACCATGGACAACCCTTTCCAACATGCCTGAACCGCACGACTCAAGATTGGCATGCCACATGCTTATGTGGGCCCCGCCTTCTGGAGGAGTTATGGCTCTGATACTATTTGTAACGCCCGGACCCATTGCTTAAGGCTCTAGTAGAGTTTCAAAAATGACGACTGACCCCACAGACCACCACTAGCCTTAACTGCGCGCTTTGTCCTCACTCACGCGCAAGCCAGGATAAACATCCCGACTGGTCACCCATCCTAGTACTACTTTGGACTGAGCACGCTTAACCACAAAGTTCTTTAGTGACGGGCTCCTTGTAAAGGAGGTGCACCTTAGTGATATGGGTAGTCCATGCATTCCTTTTAAGATCATTTTATCTGAGGCCTCAAATCTTGAGACGTTACATAAACAACCGATGGCCAAATGATTAGAAAACAGTATGCCTTTGAGCCGTGAAGATGTTGAATCTTCCTTTGACGTCGTGGAGAAAGGCACCGTCGAGAAATCAAATAGGCCCCTAATGCCGTGGAGAAAGGATAGGAATATGGTTGTTCGCTTCAAATTTGCATTGGAGCACGGTGCCGGTGCCGTGGAAATGAGTCTTCTGTTCGTGCATGAACCTCCGACAGAGAAGCCGAAAAGAGGGAACTCGTTTTCACCCTCTTTTCCTATGGAACTCTGGAAGTAAAACCTATTTTTACTTACAGAAGTAAAATTCAAGGAAGTAGTTTTCCCGAGTTACTAAAAACCAATCTCTTAAAACATGTCCCGGAAGTTGAGTTCCTTATTTTCTTAATGCACTTACAACGAACCAATCAAAGCCTAAAGGGTTATGGCAAGATCAACCTATGATAACGTCATAATATCATCAACAGACCCACATCTGACATAAGCCAAAGCAGTAGTTGGCAGAAAGACCTTAGAAGCATTAAAACTTGGTTGGCCCATGTAGGCATCCATGTTTCTCCCAATTATTTTTCTTCAATGTGATTATTTGTACCATATAAATTGTAGCCACACGAGCCAAGAGTTGACTCATTCAGGAGGAAATTATGAGCCATGACTTCAGGTGACTCATTCTCAGTGCATGAAGAAGAAACTGCTAGAGCCAAAGGCTTCTAAAAATGTTGGAGCAGAAGTCACACACACATTATTGTAGAGGCCACCCCCGTGGGAAACACTAAGTTAATCCAATAGATATCTCTAAAAACTTAAACCCCAACAAAACCACGCTTTCAGAGCAATGAAAATAAAACGATAGGAAAAAAAAGGCAAATATTTTTTTTTCTTAAATCATCTAGACCAAACCTTTGTGAACATATCAAATACAAGAAACTTGTCACTACGCGAAATTTTTAACATTATAGTTGGTAACAAAAATCATACACAAATCTAAGACAACTCAAATCAATAATCTACTACTACCATTTTTACAAGTTCATGGACCAAGGTTGTAATGTCAACCCACCCTTGAAGGGCGAGAGTTCAGGGACATCTTTACAGCTAAATTTCATTTAGTGTTATCTACATGTTCTTGATCTCTTCGCTCTATTCAGTTTAATCTAAAAAATTAAATAACCCATACGAGATCCCGAAGTTCCACTAAGTGGATAATCTCCCAATCATGATACATAACATGGTCTCAACACAAGCCTATATGTAACATTTGTCAGAGCTTACCTAAACCTTATTTGAATTTACCTTAAAAGTACTACTAGTACCTGACATCACAAAAGAAATAAGCTTTTTTTTGAGGAAGGACACAAAAGAAATAAGCTAAATAACTAACTTATTGACGCTGTTCGTGTCGAGATATTAGGGTCTGCTATGCAAGGCCAAAAAATTTGTGACACCGCACATGCATATGGGTGGTCAAATTGCTGATATTCTTATAAAGCCATGAGCTCCAGTTCTTTTTCAGCATATGGGTAACAAGCTAGGACTACACCACGTGTATACTCTAGCTTGAGGGGCAGTGCTAACATAAAGTGGTTATTGGATCCAGGCCCATTGTGTTTGTTGTTTATTATGTTAATTCTTTTATCCTTGATGCACTTAAGTGAGGATTTGTTTACTACTTTTAAGTGTATCCGTAAAACTCTCCACATTCCTATATATAAGAGAGCCTGTAACTCTTTGTTTCAATGAATGACATTGATCTCCTAATAGGTTGTACAATATGATTATTTAACAAAATTAAGATCATGGTTTACAACTCGTATCATTTCATTCAAATTAGATTTCATAGCTAGGGTTAAGCAACTAGGTTAGACACCCTTAATATCAACATACTCTTTTACTAATTGCATCTCACAGATTTAAGGGGTCCTGCAACTCTTGGTTATAACCAATTCATAAGAAGTTATCTACAAAATGTAATCCATTCAAGTTATATATATATCTACTACCATACTATACAAGTGACTCCACAAATAATACATATCGTCAATTTTGGCAACAAATAAGATTAAATTAACATAATCACATATACAATTTTCTCATGATAATACCAGATCTAGAATACATCTACAAGTACTGAGCAGCAGCAAGTATATGCAGTTCAGTGGGTACTAATATAATTTCATCCTTTCTCAAATTGTAAAAAATTTCAAAAAATAATTGGATCAAGATTTTAAGCTTTAAGGAATAGTATATATACATAGCGTCAATCATGTTGAAGGCTCTCTAAGTGGGAGTCAACCACTCACCTGAAGGCCAAGAATGGCCAGGACACTCTGCTTTACTTGTAGGTCAAGGAGATTCCAACAAAATTCCACTAGACCTTCATCCAACCACTCCTTTTGACACAAGAAGAGAGAGAAGGATCCGGTTCTAGGGCAGGAGAAGAGAAGGTTGGATGAAATTTGGCATTTCAAATACTAGGGTGATCAAAGCATGCTACTAACCAACATATCCACAAATCTCTTAAATCAGCTCCACAAGTTAGGGAAGATGAAATTCCATCAAGATCCGAGCTCCATCTTTCTTTAAACCCCAATTTCTCTCCCCTAGGGTTGATTTTGGGGCTGTAGAGGTTAGACAGTGCAAAATAGGTTTTATTCATGCTTAGGGGTATTTGTAGGACCCTGAGGTACTTACCATTTTAGTGAATCACAAAATTTATATTTTTGCCTAACTGCTTCAAAAGGTCGACCAACCTCTTTAAAGGTCGGCCGACTTCTGGGAAGGTTGGTCCGACCTCTGTACCACCCTCAGCAAGTTGATGGCCTCTCCATTGATCCACCCTATTCGTCGCCGGGCTGAAAAGTTGGTCGACCTTTGGCCTGACTGATACCAAGATCAGCCAAACTTTCCCAAATGATTCATTATCCAACTCAGATTGACGCCGACACTTATTTATCTTGATTATGGGTTCCTCACACATTCAAACAGCCTAAAGAATATCACAAGAAGATTATATAATAATACTGACTTAGGGCTTATCATAGTTACGCCGAAACAGCCCGTAAAACCCTAACTTTTCATCAAGATTGGGCCTTAACTTGCAAAATCCTGTTTAACTATGTCTATCAATCACTAAACTATAAAATAAAATTAAAATTAACCGTGAGATCAAACATACAAATCACTTGATTATTGAATTGGTTCTCCTAGCATCCTTTAACATTTTTGTAGTAATTGAATTAGCTTCATGACTCAGCCTTGGAAGTGGTACTAGGTTGGTAAGAGTCTCATGACAGACTTAAGGTCCTTTCAGAGGAGCTTACAAAGTGTAAGTAGTAGTTAGTCATCTCTTCAGCAGTGGACAAACAGAGAGAAAGAATCCGCTCCTAGATCTTGGCTAGTTTAAGATTCTCCTTGTTGGCTTAGACTTGAGCCAACTGATGTCACCTATTTAGTAGAAGCTAGTTACAATTTACTGCTAATGTCGTTGCTCAATATTGTATGATATCTAGGGCATAGCAATAGATTTTCCAGGAAGTTGGGTACTCTACTCCTGTTACTTGGCATCAACATCATCAACAAATATAGGACTGCCATTACTCTACTGCTGTTACTTGTCATCAACTTCATCAATAAATATCGGACTGCCATTAGTTAAGTTAATACACTCCTTGGGTTTTTGCATAAATGGTGATTGTGTTCTCCACATATCAAAGCTTTTCCCATCAAGCTTCACGGAAATCACTTATAGACAGTCAATAGTGGATCCGAAGGCCATGTGTCTCACAAAGACATGCAGACAGGTGGGATGGGTAGGGGTAGTAGGTGTTTTTTTTTGGGGGGGGGGGATGGGCAAGGCAGTTTTTGTTTTCGTCTTATAAAGACAGGTACAGGCAGGAAAGCAGTAGGGCATCACGCTCACATCATCTGGAGCACATCCTATAATACTGAGTGGAAAACATGGGGTATCACTCTACAAAAGAATATGCAGAAAACCATGACAGTAGTAGCATAGTACTACCACCGTTCCATGGTACAGGGAGCACATATTCTCACAACACCAAAATTTTGAAAGACCCTTCTCTTGAATCCTGATCTCTGAGTTGCTGGACATCATCTAAAGATACTGCATCTAGAGTCTAGAACCCCTATCCTCTCAAGATAGTAAACATATCTTTATTAAACAAGATATTCTCATCGCATGGTACTTGTGCTTAACTTTGCTCTAAAGCTAACCTGGTCCATCAATGTTATACCTACTCAAACAAACCCATGCTATTTTCTCACAAAGATGTGAAGCCTAGTCCATGCTCCTTGGGTAAGCATGCGAAGTGCATTAATCCAAGGAGTAAACCTAATTGTACAAAAGAAATCTCATGACCATCATTCTACTCTTGCTACTAAGTGGGAAGCTGGAGCAATGACATAAGTGAAGAGAGAATCTGCGACTGCTTTAGAGAGAATCTACAATGAAACCTCATAAAATCCTATCTAATGAACCCGGGGGGGGGGCAATGATGTTAATTAGATGATTCATTTTTCAATATGGTGTTTACTAGATAGATGCCTTCAGAGAGATGGTTGCACAATAATCATATCATATACATTCAAATGCTCTTTGAGTATCCTTATACAGTGGTTAAGGTTGCATCATATTGAAGCTCTTTTCAACTTTGGTTAAACAGCTTTTCTTATATTTCCTATAACCAGCGTTGGATATCTGGTTGTGAAGCATTAGTTCCTTAGCTTGTTTACTCGATTTTAATAGCAAGATACTTCTCGCATGATACTTCTGCTTAATATCTTTATAAAGCTATCCTGATCCATCGATGTCATATTTAAGCAAAGCCATGCTAAACCCATGCTATTTTCCGACAAATATGTGAAGCGTAGTCCATGCTCCTTAGGTAAGCATACCAAGTTCATCAACCCAAGGAGTAAACCTGATTGTAAGAAAGAAATCTCATGATCATGGTCTACTCTTGCTACTGAGTGGGAAGTTTGAACAATGGCATAAGTGAGAGAGAATCTACAACTACTTTACAGAGAATCTAGAATGGAACCTCATAAAATCCCATGTAAAGAACAGAGGGGTCAACGGTGTTGAGTAGCTGATTCGTTTTTCAATATGAAGTTTATTTAATAGATATCTTCAGAGAGAAGGTTGCACAATTTATCACGTCATACAAATTCAAATACTCTTAGATTATCATTGTATAATGGTTAAGGTTGCATCAAATTGAAGTTCTTTTGAAGTCTAGTTAAACAGCTTCCCTCATTTTTTCTATGATCAGTCTAGGATATCTGGCTCATTTTTTCTATGATCAGTCTAGGATATCTGGTTGTGAAGCTTTCTTCCTTAGCTTATTTACCCAATCACTAACAAAAGTGAGCTTGATGACTATACAGGTCAGCTTGAGTATCGGGTTACAGAAGAAAGCTTGATGGATCGTTTGAGTACAGATATGCATGCTGCGTGCCTTTCCATTAGCAAGCAATGCAGGTATATGTTGCTCAAATTTGCTACTCAATCTACAAACCTGGTAGATTTTCCATTTTCCTTCTTTTTGTTGGTTGTTGTTAAAAAGTTGAAGATACATGTCCATTACCTGGACGCAGAACAAATATGAGGTCAAGTAAAAAATTGAGTATTTGGCCAATAAGATCGGAGTAACCAGATAGCATATATATATATATATATATATATATATATATATAATCAGGCTAGAATACACTCGAGTGTACTGGAGACCGTATACACTCAAGTCGTTTTCCATCATGCAACGCTTATTTTGAAAATCCAAACCATTGATCTTCTTAAACATTATATGAACATACTACATATAAAATTGGAGCTCATTTGGACACTTACAGGTCATGCATGTAAAGGTGACAAAAATTATACAAATCAAATTATTCTTGTGCGTCGGTTTTGTTGGCCATGAAAGAGTGAGAGAAATTATACAATTTTACTTTGCATGTAGCTTGTAATTATTATAACAATGAATATCAATGGTTTGGATTTGTCAAAAAAATTGTCTAGATATGCAAACGCCACTTGAGTGTACGGTGTGATCTACACACTCTGAGTGTATTCTAGCCTGACTCTCTCTCTCTCTCTCTATATATATATATATATATATATATATATATATATATAAAGTCAGGCTAGAATACACTCGAGTGTACAGATCGCACGAATACACTCAAGTGTGTTTGCATATCAAGACTATTTTTTGCAAAATGTAAACCATTGATCTTCATTGTCATACTATAACTAGGCTACATACAAATTTTGAGCCCATTTGGATGAGTGTAAGTCACTCATCCAAGGGCAACAAAATCGACGCGCAAAACTAATTTAAAATGCATAATTTTGCGGTCTTTATAACATGACCTATAAATGTCCAAATGTGCTCAAATTTTGTATATGAGCTATTCACAAGATGTTTAAGAAGATCATTGAATTAGATTTTTGAAAAAAATATTGCATCATGAAAAACTACTAGAGTGTATTTTGCTCCGAATACACTCGAGTGTATTCTAGCCTAACTCTCTCTCTCTCTCTCTCTATATATATATATATATATATATACACACACACACACACACACACAATATGGCATTTCTTTTCCAAGTTATTGTTTTACAATTTAGTACAATTGCAAGCATCACAAGCTCACAACCCACTTTCTCAAAGGTGATAATACAAGTGTAGTAAGACGTACTCTAGAGGTGCTTATCTGCATACTGAACATTATCTTTTCAGTCAAGCCCGGTTGACACTCCTGTTCTGGCTGTGTCTTTATTTGTGGGCACTTTAGCAATGAAGCATACATACTGGAGGTTCATATGCTGAACATTTCCCTCAGTTAAGTGGTAGTTTTTCATGTCAGGGTTGTTATGCTAGGTGCTTACTATTAGTAGGTACTCTATTTGATACATGAAGGAAAAATGGGAGAGCCTGGGAAATCAGGTAACATGCTACTGTATCATCTCAATAGAATTGATGCGCCATTCACAACCTAGATATTGGTCGTCTACTCTAAGTATCCGAGTGAAATGGCTGATATTCTATCTTTGGTTTAAGGCATTGTCTTCTGAGTGAAAGCTCTGATGATCGCAGACTACCACTGCAAATTAACTCTACCAAAAAGCAAATGCAATGATTATCCGAGTACATTTAACAGAAGGAATGGACGGGAATAATTCATTTTCTTAGTGTCAATTGTACATGAATCAACCAGCCTAGTCCTTGAATGTGTTTATTGCAATAACCTTCCAGCGTAGCCTTCATGTTTGTAAAATTACCCTAGAGCCTAGCTCTTTGATATCTCTCTTGATTTATGACATTGGTTTTGATGTACAACTGTTGCTAGTATGACCTGTTTTAATTTGCTTTACTCCATGTTGATGATCATGGATCTTATTATCTTATACAAGCGGCTTGTACTGGATATTGTCTATAAGCTAAGTACATCAAATACGTGTTAAGAAATAACTTTCTCAATACTTCATGGTATTAAAATGTGATAACTGATAAGTGAGTTGTACATGAGTTTGGTGTTTAGTCCCATATTGTATAAGTGGGATAATAGTTGCTTTATATCATCTACATATATAAGCTTGAGATAATTCATAAATCAAATCACTCGACTCCCACATATTGTTATCTTCATCGTCCAATTGCTACAAGTCATGTCCTCCTTGGATGAGGAATCAACTACCCATGACCTGGTCAGTCGAATAGACCTCCCAACCCACCCTCTATATATTGAACTATAAACATCATCTTATGATGGAGCAGTGAGGCCTTGAAACTCACTGCACTAGACTCGATACACGTCATTCACCTTCATGGATGGAACTTCTGGTGCTTACTCTTAAAAAAATTAAATTTAACTATAATGTTGTGTCATTTCTATATCCATGTTGAAACACTAGTTGCAAGTTACATGCATTTGCAAAAGTTTTCTTTGTCGTTAGAACATAAAAAATTCACATGTTTGCCAATGAAGTTGTTCAGGGAGTTTAACCTTCCTTATCCTTGATTACCCAACTTCAGTTTATCTTCAATGATGAGTCCTATTAGTTTAATGGAGATTCTTCCCTCCTCCATGTGGTTCAGCCTTGTGCTCACCAAGCTACATGTTCACATAGCTCAACATTTGGGATCAATTATGTAGTAAAAATTTAATTACTCACACTACTACATGAGTAACAACTTTCATGCTTGTCTCGCTAGCATCAAATATTCACTTAGGAGCCGGTCTACATCATGGATACCTGATACAAGCTGCCCACTTTCATTTATTAGCGTTTTCTCAATTCAAGGGCACTTTTGCTTAATTTCAAGATCACCAAGGCTCGCTATTCCACTACTAGTATATGATTACTTACAAATCCTTTTCAAAATGCAATATGATAACTCTATTTATGTTCCATAATGCCATGACTCCTTCAACCCCATTTTTGTTGGTCGCAACCTTGTCCGTGCATCTAGTACATGTGTCCTTTCGTGGCAACCTTTTCACACCCCTTGTTTACTTCATCATATCTTGTCTCAATGATCCTTCTTCCAACTCTCCCATCACCACCTCCCTTTTCATGGTGTAGTTCTACACAACTCATTATGACCATTCTCCTTTCACTAGTGACGACCTCTCTGACTACCGCATCCCTTGCATGCAGGTAATATAAGCCCACTGTTTGACATGTCAGCTCCCCACCCAATATAGGCCACACAGGTTATGTCTACCCCTATTCCAAGGGCAAAATGCCCATTTTCCTTGGACCTTTTTATTAAGCCCCTCCAATGCCCACCATATCTTCCATCAATCCACCTATATTGTGTTTTCTTCCCATGTCTTGTTCACTCCTCAACTTTATTAAGTACATTGTTCTATATCTATCTCTCTTCTCCTGTACCTCTATTTAAATGTTTCCATTAAGGTTTCGTCCCGTATAGGGTAAGTAGGTTTCACATGCTCGCCTAATCCTATATAATAAGCTTGCTAACTATCAATAAAAAGCAATACAATTTAAGAGTTGCACCCCCAACATGGTATAAGAGTAGGATACCTCTTTCCCTCTCATGCCACCCAAACTCCATGCCCTAGCATGCTGCCACCTCTTGCCTACCACACTGGGTGCTAGCTTCTCCCTCCTCCATTGTCTCTACATGTACGCCATCATATGTTCTTCCTCCACTGTTATCATTGTCTACGACCAATTGTTCCTCTTTCGCTGCAACCACTACCTTTGAAGCGGTCACTACGGCTCCCCCCTTCTACTAATGATGCCACCACACCCAACCCTATTGTCACTGCCTCTATCGGTTACTAGTGCAATTGTCCTCCACTAGTATGGCCTCTGCCCTCACCACCTCCTACAATTATTGCAACATCTATACCTAAAAAACCCACATAAACTCTTGCTCATCGTGGCTACCACAAGGCAACGCCACTTGCAGGCTCTTTTTGAAGGAGGCACCTTGGAATTTGTTCCCTTAGCTTCTAATTCAAAATCTTTTGGTTGTCGATGGTCTTATCACCTACAAATTCATCTTGATGTCACAATTGAGTGAATCAAGGTGCATCTTGTTACCAAAGGCTATAATGTTTGACGCTAATTTTTTAAAACATGTTTTCCCTGTTGCTTGACTTATTCTATTTGAATTCTATTGTCGTCAATATGGATTGACATCCCTACCAACTAGATAGACACCTCATATGGTGCTCTTCAGGAAGCTATATTTGTAGAGCAACCGTGTCGTACTGTTTTTATAAAAATAAAGTGATAAAGTTGAAAATTCTTGGAATTTAAAGCTGCTAGAAGAACATTCATTTTGTCAAACGATGCTATATGGGTCTGCATAAACCCATAAATTGCCTTGCAGAGATGATCGATTTTATCCCAACAATAGCTTGATTGGATAATACTGAAGACATTATAATCTTTGGCAGCGATCAACCATGCATCTAGGAGATTGAAGAATACTTGCTAGTGTTTTTAAAAAAAAGGCAGCATGGGCCGCTTATAAGGCCGCATGTACTATAACGTCCACATGGCTCCCCGCATGTAGAAAATTGTCCCCAAACCAGACCCTGTCCGATTATGCGTATGTATAGCCTCTTATAAGGCCGTTTAGTCGACGATTTTTAAACGTACGTTCATTATCTCGACGCAAACTAGATTACAGCTTTATTGATAGCATTCTCTTGATGTACTATTTTGTTGTATTTATGCACATGAATCACATGCTTATTTAGTGTTTGTTGTTTTGGACCTCTCTAGGACATGTGGGCATCTTTTTGTATGTTTTAGTTAGTCTTTGTTTTTTTGTACTTGTGTTTAACCATTTCACATGTGCTTTATTAGAGTTTATGCTTAAATGATTATATAATGCATTCAAAATGGTGCTTTACTTTTCATTGAAACTTTATATTTGAATCTATCTCAAGTTGGAGGGTCCAAATATGTAATTATACAAATTAAATATGCAATTGTGTGATTAATTTATACATAATAAATTATTAAAAATCCAAAGCCGCATATACACCTACATATACTCTCGCGTACCGCATATGCTCCATAAGGTGACCTCTTTGCACGCATAACACATACTATTTTCAAAAGGTAATACTTGCCTATCACTTTATTACAATGGTTCTAGGCAAACTTTGGTACTTTATCACAATCGATGTTGCTAAAACTAGTACTGGTGTATCCTAGTCTCAATGCAAATGTAAATATACACTAGAGGTACTGTAAGAAAGAATCATGCCCGTGGAAGACCAACAAATACACATCAAGATCTCGGTCTCGCTTGCTATGATGACAAGTTCCCCTCTTTTTCTTATGTTATGAGATACAAATGCTTAGTAGAAAGTTAACTTAGTGGTGACTAGGTCGGACAAGACTATGTAGTCAATTTACTAAGTCTTTTTCTTGGACAAGATGATAAAATGTCGTTGGAATGGTATCAATCAAATATTAAGGTATCTCAATTGAACTTCTAGACGAGTTCTACTATACAAGAAGTGGGAGCATCTTAATATTTTAAATTATTTGTATTCTGACATGCAGGGAGAAAGTACTTAGAAAATCTATGCTGGGTTCTTGTACTCCTGTTCATAGAACTAAGGTAACATGGAGAAGTGAGAAATGAGTTGTTTCTATATGTAGTGCTTGAATATAATATAGAACCATGTTTGACACCTGTTATATGCTTTAGGTTAAAAGATTCATGCAAAATATACATGTCTAGTGCCAAATATCCACTCCTATCTGTACAAAGAAAATGATGCTTATTGCTTGCTAATTAAGTACAAACCCTCCTCTACATAGGAGTCTAGGGTTACATTGGTACACTTAGCCGGATAACTAGATCCTCACCTAAGTGCACTCATATAACACATAAAACATAATAAAATGGGCCTAAACCAATTAACCAGATAACCACTTATACTAACACTCTCCCTCAAGTTGGAGAATAGACATTGTGTAGTCCCAACGTGGTACCCATATGTTGAAAGAGAGCTAGAGGAAGCGGTTTGATCATGATGTTAGTGATTAGACCACCGATCTGTATGTGAGGAATCACAATATTTTTTAGCTTTGATTGGGTTTTGTACAAAATGACAATCCATTTCATTGCGCTTTATATGCTCATGAAATGCTAGATTGTGGACAATGTGCATTGCATCTTGGTTGTCACATAAGTTGGAGTCTGAACATGAATTTTAAACTTGACCAAAATCGACTGCACCCACTATAAATAACGACACAAGCCATTGCCTGATGTCCATCTTTTACAAACAATAGATAGTTTCTTGTTTCTCTGGGCCACAAGGTGATTGCCTAACATGATGTAGAAACTAGATGTGTAATTGCAGTCTTAAGCATCCCCTATCCAATCTACATATGCATATCCATAAATAATAACAATCTTCTACTTCAGGATGACTGTAGTATACTCCTCCCCCTAGAGCACTCTGATATCGTATGATTTGTTGAATGTTTAACCAGTGAACTTGAAGTGGTGCACTCATATGTTGACTAAATACTCTGACAACAGAGATGATATCTGGTTGAGTAATCCTATGCTTTTTCAAGATCAAGAAAGAGCACCGCCCTCACTTAGAGCTCTCGTGTGATAGTCCATCTGAGTGGAGACCTATTTGGCTTCTGTCGTCCCAGTTTTATAAAGTAGGTCCAAGACATAATGCCATTGGGATAACCTATTCCTTGTTGTGGAATGAAGAACCTCTATGGTCAATAAATACCATAATTTTCCAGACTCTTCGTATGAAAGTGAATTTTCAATGATTGCTTCAGACTTGAAATGCACATGTCAGCGTTGGTGATCACGATGTCATCCACATAAAAAAGGAGAATGTGTCCTCTTAAAGATCAAGAGGAGAACATTGAATGATCCATAGAAGAGCATTGAATGATCCATAGAAGAACTCTAAAAACTTGACTTTTCAAGGACCATGTTCAGTTTATTGAACCAGGTTCTCAAAAAATTCTTAAGGCCATATAAGGAGCGTTGAAAACATCATACCTTGTGAGAAGACTCCCTCTTGCCAACAAAGCATGGAGGGTACTGCATATAGATTTCCTCTAAGAGATCACCATGCAAAAAGCGTTCACAATATCTAGCTAGAATAGCGGCCAATCAAGATGAGACGTAAAAGAGATCAAAATTCATCCTAAAGCAATCTGGGTCACTGGTTAACTTTCAAAATGATCCATGCCAAAAGTTTGAGTAAAACCTTTGGCAACCATCCATGCCTTCAGTCGCTCGACATGCCATCAAAGCGATGTTTGACTGACAATATCCACCGGCAGCCAACTACATTCTTACTAGGTGGAGGATCAACCAAATCCCATGTATTGTCGTAAAGAGCCTGCATTTCGTCCATCATAGTAGTAGCTTTCCATCCAGAATGTTGAAGAGCATCAACTGGATATTTGGGAATAGAGGTGGTATCCAAAGTTGTAGAGAAAGCATAAGTAGGAGAGAGGCTAGCTAGGCAACAAGTTAGAAATGGAATGCTTGATGGTATAGGAGCGTATACCTTTGCAAACTGCCATTGGTAAGTCGGATTAGATTGGAACAAACGATGATGGAAGGCAACTGCTTGTGGATCCAATTCCGTGCACCAACGATAGACCTAGGAGAAGAATTGAGGAGTTGTAGGTGGTGTCAGGGACGGTGAGAGTGGAGGAAAGGGTTCTAGAAGAGATAACATCTCATTGATGCTCACTGTGAAGACAACAATAAAGTGAAGAAAACCTCATCCTCGTTAAAGGTGACATTGGATGAAACATAAATGTGTCCGGATGTAGGATTAAGGCATTTGTACCATTTTTGAGAATAAGGGTATCCTAGAAGGGGGAAAATTTTTCAGCCTTGGGATCAAAATTATGAATGAAAGTGACAAAGTCTAAAACCCGAGGATATAGAGGAAATGGATGTTTTTGCACATACATGATAGAAAAGGGATTTTTCTTTTTGAGAACCTAGGGTGGTTGTTGATTGATCAAGAACGACGTCTGACCAAAGCTTAAATATTTTTGGGATCAATGGTAATTGAGTATGTAGTGTCAAGAAGATGACATTTTGAGTATGTAGTGTCAAGAAGATGACATTTTTTACACTCACTACTTTCATTTTGTTGAGGAGAATAAGCGCATGAGTGTTGATGAATCAATCCCATATAGTTGACTAATGGAGGAAATTCCCGTTGAGTATTACTCAAGTGCATTTTTGGTGTAGAGAATTTTAATAAATGTTGAGAATTGATATCATTTTGTGAAACACATGAATAAGGGGAAAAACCTCATCACGAGTTTTAAGAAGATATAACTAAGTCATATGTTAAACATCTGTTGAAGACTGCAGATCTCGGTACTACCGAGATATTGTATGTAGTACCGACATGTCGGCAGACAGACGACTCAGTAATTAGGTTTAGATTACTTGGGTCCCAAGTCTCAGGGTTTTTCTCTTGCTCCTATATATAGGATAAGGTTGTACCTCTTTTATTATTGAATCAATACAATCATTCATTATATTTCACATGGTATTAGAGTGTGTTCCGTCCAAGGGAACCCTAACCTAGCTTCCGCCCCTCTTCCCTCTTCTCCCAGTCGCCAGTTCCAATCCTAGCAGCCGCTGACCCTCTCTCTCCTAGAGAGAGCAATAGGGGGAAGCCCCTACCTGCGGGCGCCCGCCACCTCCTCTTCCATGGCTTAGGTCGACTGCCTGCCAGACATATCCCGACCTCCATGGCTTCTCCTTCTCTTTCTTAAAGATCGAATTTTTCATTTCTGTACGCCGGTGCTATCCTTCCCGACTATCTCCTATCTATCTGTCATCTCTCGGCGCTATCAGCCACCATCATCAAGCCGCCGTTGACAACAGTCACCATCCGTCACACCGCCGCATAGCACCGCCCCATCACGTAGCCGCCAATTCCCGGCTACCAGCCACAATCGCCGTCGGTCACGACAACAGTCAGCAAACAGTAGCAGCAGCCACCGTGACCAATCGCCAATCAACACCATCAACAACAACCATCACATCTATCGCTGCACCGTCGGGTCAGTACTACCAACTCCCTCAATGACTACAGCCTGTGACCTCGTCGGTACTACCGACAGATAGGTCGATAGTACCGAGATTTCTTCAGTACATCAACAACAATCATCGTCTCTACCGCCGCATCGCCCTAAAGTCCTTAGCACCAACCTTCACGGCCGCTCATGGAGAGGCTCCACACTTGACTCTGCATGCAGCCTCATGGCAAGCAATATCTCCGGAGCCGTGCAAGAGACCGTTGTCATCTCCTCCATTGCGGTCAAGTGCTACATCGGCCGAGCGAAATAATCCAACCATCCACTGTGTCCGTTCGCTGCAGTGTTGCCGCCTGATTATCCTGCAACCGTATCCCCATCCGACGATCACAATCTTCAGCCGTCGTCGCCATCATCCCGCCCCCTTGGTCGCTGCTCCACGTTGCTGCCCTGCTGCTCTTCATCACTCCACCATATTCAAGCATGCCATCACCCCCAGTTCTATTGTCTCCCAGTTCTAGTTTGACGTCCTCCAAAGGTCCATCTCTCCAATAGTTGGTGATAATCAGATCCTACTACTATTTTTTGACCCAAAAAATGTCCTTTTCGGTTCAAGAAAAGATCGATTAATTTTCTCTATCCTGATCACAATCGGGTTGTTTTTATATAGTGGTTCCGGTTATCAGTTTTCATGTTGAGAAACCATTCCGGCAGTGCCACTTCTTTCCCCCTATCGAGCAAAATTCCGGCAGTGTATCTCCTCTTTCTACCCATGCTTCCATTCCGATAGTTCTTTTGCTCTTCTCTAAATACTACACCTCTCGTTTTACCCTTTTCCTTTCCCACCCTTCCACCCATCATGTGTGTATCCCCTTTTTCACGTGCGGGGGGGTTATATATCCTTTCCTCCACACCATATACCCACTCTCGTTGTATTTGGTGTGCGCGGGGGGGGGTAGAGAGGACATGAAGAGTATGAGATGAGAGAGCATGAAAGAGAATATGTATGAGAGGGAGTATGAGAAAAGATGATATTCATATTCCAGGCTATTATCTTCATGGAGTTGTGCATTGTTCATCACACCTGTTCTCTACTTTCAGACAACATTATCACTCTTGCTGCATTCTTGAGAGACAAATGGGTGCTTCTCTAGACATCAGAAGCTCAATAATTTCTAACCTGCCAAGTCTACATCTGCAAGGTTGATTCATCTAGATTTATCTTCACCGAGCTGCTTCATCACGTCTTCTCCGAGCTGCATCTGTTCTTATGGCATCATCTTCCGTTGATCTACTGACTTTCCTTGATGGATGATCTCCTTTCCCGTCAAACCCCAAACGTTCATGCACCACGGTTGTGGTACCTGCATCGTATCACCAACACATCGTCCGTTTGTGTTCGTGCCACGTTATGCACGTCTTCCCAGACAATTTGAAGATTCCGCTACTGCTACATCGACACTGTGTATCCGCTTTCGTGCCGCGTTAAGTACGTATTCCAGTGAAGATGGCGTAGTCGTGGTATTGGTGATTGTCTGCTTCAACGTGGCGAATTACTACTGTAGTATTCATGTTTCATTCATCAGATGTTCTTCATTCCAGATGCACTCCAAAAGACCTTCAAAGCTCTAGGATTTCCAGCCTACAGAATACAAAGTCAAGAAAAGAGGCGTCATCATATGATTCAGGGGGAGTATCTATTTTGTATGGGGAGTGTTATCTATCTTCTTTCAATTCTGTCTTTTTTTATCGAGTCATGTAACTCCAAGCTTGGACATATGTTTCACCCATGCTCCAGCTTGAGGGGGAGTGTTGAAGACTGCAGATCTCGGTACTACTGAGATATTGTCAGCATATCGGCGGCTCAATAGTTAAATTTAGATTACTTGAGTCCCAAGTCTCAGGGTTTCTCCATTGCTCCTATATATAGGACAGGGCTGTACCTCTTTTATTATTGAATCAATACAATCATTCATTATATTTCACAACATCAATACAAAGTCAAGGGAATATCTAAAACTGCCAAAACTCTTAATCCGGAATGGACCACAAACATAAGTGTGGATTAAATAAAAATATTTTAAAGATCGTTTTGTAGTACGAGTTGGAATACACATGACGGTTGTTTTTCCAATTGACATGCATCAAAGAAAATGGAAGGACAAGGCGAAGTGATCTATCTAAATTTTGAGTTTGTCTAGTAAAGGATGTCCAAAATAAAAATGAAGCTGGAGTGACATGGCTGCAGCAAGGGCACTGAGTCGAGAATGTGGAGCAATAAAGAAGTAGTAGAGATCACTACAGAGCACTCCCCGCCCAATCATTGTCAAGTTTCACAAATCCTACAAAACAAGTCTGAGAACCCAAAAGTTACAAAAAACAAAAAGATTCAATTAATTTTGCCATAGATATAACATTATAAGGAAGATTAGGGACAAAATAATTAAAAGCTAATTTTAAGCTAGGAGAATGAGGAACAATGCCACACTTGACGATTCATTTTACCATTCTCCAAGATGACAGTGGAATCACAATAAAAGAGTCAAAGGAGGTAAGAAGGTGCGACATACCCATTGTGTTGGGTAGCACCTGGATCTACAATTTAATTGGAGTAGGCGACGACATGGAAGTCCCCGGATTACCTTGATTGGTTGTTGTTAGATGAGCCGATGGGGATGCATTTGGTGGGTCACCAACACGCCAATTAGAAGACGGACGGGTAGATGACACTTGAAGAGGAGATTCATCATACCGTTGTGGCGCTTGATGCAAGTCTGTGTATTCCCCATTTGTCAGTGCGACATCAGAGGTATCTCCAAAGGAGGATCTGCATGCAGTGTAGATGGACCGTGGCCAATCAAAGTAGCAGGAGCCTGCATAATGTGCATAGTGCCCCTGCCACGTCCTCGAACGTAGTGAGCAGGATATCCATGTTTGCTATGACAAACATCTATAGTGTGGCCCAACTTGCCACTTTAGGTGTACTTTTGACGTGGTCCATGTCTCTGTTCACAACTTTGGGCTGCAACAACAACTATTGCTTGGGCTTGAAGGCGTCGGTATGGGAGACACGTGCGGAGGTCATCTTAGATTGAGATATGCAAACATACACATGATCACTCGACGGAAGAGTTGTACCTGTGAAACACAAAGCAGTTGTGGGAAGCGTAGGGTTGCACAGTGTGTGCACCCTCATATATATATTACTGAAACAATTACAGAGAGGTCCACATATAATATGGAAATAACAAAACAAATAACAGAATACATAAAACAGGAATATATGTTAACACTCCCCCTCAAGTTGGAGCATAGATATCAATCATGCCCAACTTGTCCGTCAGTGTGCAGAATTGCTTCTTCGCCAGCAGCTTGGTGAAGATATCAGCAACTTGGTCTTCAGAACGAGTGAATGGAGTGCAGATCTTGCCAGTAAGAATGGATTCCCGAATAAAATGACAATCTACTTCAATGTGTTTAGTGCGCTCATGATAAACTGGATTATTAGCAATGAAGATAGCAGCTTTATTGTCACAGTGCATAGGTATAGCAGAAGAAGAATCAACCCCAAACTCTTTTAACAGAGAGCGCACCCACAACAATTCACAGGCAGTATGGGCCATGGCCCTATATTCAGCTTCAACACTGGACCTGGCCACAACATTTTGTTTTTTACTCCTCCAGGTAACAAGATTACCTCCAACATATGTACAATACCCAGAAGTAGATTTTCTGTCAACTCTGCTGCCTGCATAATCAGAATCAGAGTACCCTTCAAGAGAACAATGTCCATGCTTCCTGTAGTGAATTCCCTTGCCAGGAGACTTCTTCAAATATCGTAGAATCTGACAAAGAGCATCCCAGTGACACTGTCTGGGTTTATCAAGGTACCTGCTAAGAAGGCCCACTGCAGTAGAAATATCAGCTCTAGTGACAGTCAAATAAATGAGCTTACCAATCAGCCTCCTGTACTTTTTATGATCAGCAAAGAGAGGAGAAGAGTCATCATCCCAATTTACATTAGGATCTAGAGGAATATCAGCAGGTCTCACTCCCAGCATACCGGTCTCCTGCAGTATGTCTAGGACATATTTTCGCTGAGACAACACAAGAGCATTAGAGTTTCTAGAGACTTCTATGCCTAGAAAATATCTAAGTTTGCCCAAATCTTTGGTAGCAAAGTGCTTGCCTAGATGAGATTTAGTAGCCTGAATGCCAATAGAATCACTGCCAGATATGATAATATCATCAACATAGACAATCAGAATAATAATACCAGCTGAAGTCTTCTTGGTGAAAACAGAATGATCCACCTGAGATCTCAGAAACCCAAAGTCAATCATAATTTTGCTCAATTTATCAAACCAGGCACGGGGACTCTACTTAAGCCCATAAATAGACTTCTTTAACCTGCAAACTTTGTGAGACTCCCCCTAAGAAACAAACCCATGATGTTGCTCCATATAGACTTCTTCTTGTAAATCACCATACAAGAAGGCATTTTTCACATCTAGTTGCAACAATGGCCAGTCAAGATTAACAACAACAGAAAGAAGAATTCTGACAGAATTAAGACGAGCAACAAGAGAGAATGTCTCAAAATAGTCAATACCATAAGTTTGGGTGTAGCCTTTAGCAACTAATCGTGCCTTCAGCCTTTCAACAGTGCCGTCAGGTTGATATTTCACAGCATACACCCATCTGCAGCCTACAGGTTTGCACTGAGGAGGTGGATCCACCAGCTCCCAAGTATCTCGTTCAGCAAGAGCCAACATTTCCTCTTTCATAGCAGACATCCATCCAGTACTCTGTAGAGCATCCTGGATATTCTTTGGAACAGCAACAGCAGATAAGGCATATACAAAATTGCTAGAATGAACATTCAGATGATCAGTAGAAACAAACTGAGCAATACTGTGGGATGTGCAGGAACGAGTACCCTTTCTAAGAGCAATGGGTATATCAAGATCAGAATGTACCTCAGGTGTAGTAGAACCTTCTGGAGGTGAAGATTGGTTTTCATGGGGGGTTTCTTGAGTAGAAGGTGCTCTGATCCTACGTTGATAAACTATAATAGGAGGTTTAGCAGCCTCAGTAGTGACATTGTCAGTAATATCAGACACACAATCAGTAGTAACAGGTAGAGGGGAGGCAATAAGATCAGACTGCAAACTGTCACCGTGAGTAGAATAGTAAGGGGTATCCTAAAAAAAAACTACATCACTGCTAGTATACCATTTTCTTGCAGTAGGTCTGTAACATCTGTATCCCTTCTGGGTACGAGAATATCCCAAAAAAATACACTTCTCAGCACGAGGGGACAGTTTATCAGAAGTAGGTCCAAGTAACCTTACAAAGCAGGTACATCCAAAAATCCGAGGAGGCACAGTAAATAACTGAATATCTGGTTGAAGAACTTAAATAGGTATTTTGTTTCCAATCACAGATGATGGCATTCTATTTATCAGAAAACAAGCAGTCAATATAGCCTCAGGCCAAAAAGAGCGAGGAACATGTGTATGCATCATAATAGTCTTAGCCACCTCTAACACATGTCTATTTTTACGCTCAGCCACACCATTTTGCTGAGGTGTATAAGCACAGGAGGTTTGATGAATCGTACCAACAGATTTACAAAAAACATCCACATCTTTTTTAACAAATTCCAGCGCATTGTCAGTACGAAAATTTTTTACAGGTACACCATATTGTGTTTTTATTTCAGCAAAAAAGAACTTGATAATAGACAAAACTTCGGACCTACTTTTCATCATAAACAACCCAGTAGTCCTTGAAAAATCATCAATAAACAGAATAAAATACTTATGACCAGATAGACTCGGCACATGACAAGGGCCCCATACATCAGAATGCACTAGATCAAACATGTTTTTACTGCTAATATGACTGCGTCTAGGATAAACAACTCTAGTCTGCTTTCCAAGTTGACATGACTCGCACTGAAAACTACAAATGCCAAGATCAGAAACTAAATGGCGAAGCTTTTCAGATGATGGATGTCCCAGCCGGTAGTGCCACTGTAATGCAGACACCGAGGTAGATAATGCAGGAATCACAGTTGCATTAGCTGCTTTTGGCAAATGATCCAGATAGAATAGTCCATCAGCACCTTCATACCCCCCACCAATCTTCATCCTCGTGCGAAGGTCCTGAAAAACACATGAACTAGGAATAAAAGTCAGACTACACTGTAGACTTCTCAATATCTTGCTGACAGACAATAGATTCAAAGGAAATCTAGGCACATATAAGGCAGATTTCAGCAGAAAGTCAGAAACAATATCCCCTACTCCAGATACCGCAGACTTGGAACCATCAGCCAGCATAACAGATGAGGGTCGAGCAGGTTTATATAATTTGTTAAACAGAGATCGATTTCCTGAAATATGTGAAGAGGCACCGGAGTCGATGACCCACTTAGTATTACCAGGAGTAGAAGAAGAGCTCAGGAAGGCAGTGTGATAACCAGAATAAGCTGCAGCATGAGCTCCACTAGTCGAAGCTGTAGACGACGCACCAGCACGCTCAAGAAGAAGTCGCTCCACCTCAGCACGGATGTAGTCCGCAGTCGCACCCGAGGAGGCAGAGTCAGTAGGCTGAGTCGTTCCTTCTGATGCAGTAGTAGTAGAGTCAGCAGCTGCATTGGCCTATGCCGGCTTACCATATTTTTCCCAGCATTTCTCTTCAATATGGTTGGACCGGCCACAGAAGGTACAAAGACGCTGTCCTGACTGAGGACGCGCACCAGCAGTAGGGGTAGTAGAAGAGGCTCCACGACCAGAAGCAGCCCGTCCTCGTCCTCCACCCAGGGGAGGACGGCTGTCAGTAAAGCGACCACGGCCACGACCACGACCACGACCAGACGCTGCAGCAAGGGCAGAAGATTCCCCAACATCAGTAGCCAGAGACAATGAAGACGAAGGCAAACACTGAAGACGCTTGTAGGCACTCTGTAGTGACGGCAGATGGTCACTGGCTAGGATCTGGTCCACAACTCCAGCGTAGGACTCGGGCAGTCCACAAAGAAACTGGACTAACTGCAGCTCCTGGCGCTGACGCTGCATGGTAGCCAGGTCTGTGGAAAGAGGGTGATAGGATTCCAGTTCACCCCACAATCCAGTAAAGTCAGAAAAGTAATCCGCAATGTCCGTCCCCGTGAATTGTAGATGTCCCAGCTGCTTGGTGATGTCAAACACTTTCTTGGGGTTCTGACTATGCGAGTATGTACCGGCGATCTGATCCCACATTTGCTTCGCCGTAGGCAAGTGAAGAAGTGTGACGCTAATCTTCTCAACACTGCTGTTGAGAATCCATGTCATCACAGTCGAGTCGTCACGAACCCAGTCGTCATACGCCTTCACATCTTTAGCGTCAACGTCCTCTGCGGGTGCTGGCGGACCAGCACGGGTAAAATGTGAGTACTTTCCCTGGGATTTGGCATAGATCGTCATGGAGCATACCCAATGTGGATAGTTGCGCCCATCAAGCTTCACAGTCGTAACCTGACGGCGGAAGTCATCACTCGAGGACGCCATGTGAGCAGTACGCACAGAAGTAAACATGCACGATCAGGCAGGAGACGGTCTACGCCGTCAGACAGGCACAGCAGGCACAGAGCTACGTAGAAGAACCTCTCACATATGGTCTACGCCGAAGCGTAGAACAGAACCCGGTGGCACAACGACCTACACGGGCAGGCAAGCAAAAGACCGAAAGAGCGGTCTACGTCACACCAACTTCAAGCCACCGGACAGTTGCAGATCTTCACGGAGCCAACGTGCCGGCGGCAATCAACCGCGGAGGCGCACCGGCCCCTGCGGCGGTGTGGGCGCCCGGCCCTGGCGGCCCTGCCGGCCGGCGGCTGCTGCCGGCCGACGGCTGCTGCCCGGCGCGGGCCTGCTGCCCGGCGGCGGCGACGGGGTGAGGGGGGGGGGGAAGAGAGAGGGGTGGGAGGGTGGCGGCTGGATCTTACTGCTCTGATACCATGTGAAACACAAAGCAGTTGTGGGAAGCGTAGGGTTGCACAGTGTGTGCACCCTCATATATATATTACTGAAACAATTATAGAGAGGTCCACATATAATATGGAAATAACAAAACAAATAACAAAATACATAAAACAGGAATATATGTTAACAGTACCAACGAGGAGTTGGCAAACCATGCCATACCTAGGATTAAAGCTGTTCAGAAAAGCGGTCGACAATGAGTGTCTCTCTCCTTGGTGACTTCAACAAAGGTGGTGGCCCATAAGAGGTTTAGCTGATTAGCAAGGGCCTTCATGGAGTCAGTAGTATTTGGACAACGAACGGTTACCCTGCTGCTCGAAGAAGATCTTATCCATTGCGTTGTAGAGGCGAAGATAGTTGTCGCCTTACATCTAGAACTGCTTCATCTCATCCCACATAGTTTTGGCATTGTGATGTCACATTTACTTGACAACTACATTGGATTCTATACATATCTATAGCCAAGAAAGGACCTAGATGTTCCCGGTGATCCAGGCTTCATCAGGTTTTGCAGGTGCATCGTCGTTGATGTATTTGAGTTTGCTTTGCCACTCTAGGAAGATTTGGACTTCATCCAAAGTAAAAAGTTGTCCCTAGTCAACTTAACAGCAAGACATGAAATATGTCGTAAACGACAGTAGGCAGAACTGGGGTCTTGTCAGCCATCATGAGAGAAAGCAGCATCAATTTGAAGGCACAGTACAATAACACGGAAAAATAGGGGCACTACCGATTGAAGATACACAATAGGAAAATGGAAATTAGAGGGCAATTGGGATATAAGGAACAATCACCGAAAATCACGAGAATGATGCTCAATCATTTGGTTTAGGGAAACTACATGGAGAGGAATGAACTAATGTGCTGCTCCTTGGTTTTTTAGTGCTTTATAAGACTAGCACGTGGTCTTTTTCTCTTTTTTTTTATATAGATCATAATTAATAGATAGTTGAGAAAGGGAGAGAACTGAGAAAGTTAACCATGGACGAAAGGGTAAATGTATTAGTGGAGGTGAGGCTTTAGTGGCAAAACCTGGATGTTGTTGTTATTGTGCCAGTGGCTGTTGTAGCATTACACAGCGGCGGCCTTGGCTGTTCGTCTAACAGCCAACGACGGCTGCTGTTGCCTCACAGAGTGATGGCCTGGGCAGCCGGCAACACCTACTACTGCTGCCTCACCGGGAGGCAGTACCCATGGCATCGGGCTGTTAGTGCTGCGACTAGCTCAGCTGGCTGCAATGGTGACGCCTACTGCAGGCTGTTGGTGGGGAGCAGCGCGACGCTGGGGTAAGGGGGTTCTAAGACACAGACAAAGTAAAAGAAGAGGTTGGGGAGGGAAATGGGGTTAACTCTCCATAGCGACTTTCTCTAAAACATAAAAATTCATCTGATTCTTGTTAATTTCTATTAAAGTAGATACCCATACATAGTTCAGTGATACATGGGTACACTAAGTTGGCTAACGGTCCTCACTTAAGTGCACTAATAAAAGCCTGAATAACAACAATGGGCCTAAACGCAACCACGTATATTAACACTGTCTATAGTGAGAAAAGTTTCCATGTTCATTGCCAACAACTTGGTGCTCTTTTAAAGAATATAAATGGAGGTTGACCATCACTTTGTCTGTGAAGCAGTACTGATGATGGGTTTATAGTCCTACGACTTATTAGAAGATCAAATGACATCTTTTTAGGAAACCCTTGACAAAGATGTTCTATCACCTTTTTAGCAAGTTGAGCATCTCCAATATCCATCTTTCATCGTGAGGGGGAGTGCTAGGTTGATACACTACTTTATATGTATTTTTCTTCTCCTGGACCTCTATGTTATTTCTCCCGTAAGGGGTTCAGTTTAGGGTTTGCATACTATGAATAAACATTGGATTATCAATACAAAACAACACAACCAGAGAGTTCTACTATGAGCATGTAATGTATCATATTGTGCCACACTCCACCCCCAAACTATTAACCCTACCAACCTCAACCACACTTAGTCATACCTTCAAACATGATGGACAACTATAATTTTCTTATGTGTCCCTGTACAATCCTCATGACAACTTAGCCTAGCTCGTGGAAAATCCTATGGCCTTCCCTTCACTCTTATGCTTTTGTTGTGTATTTCTACACTTCTCCACTATCCTTGGGCTCTATTAGCCCAGTTGCATAATTGCCCCTCCCTCCATGCACCACATGCCAGTAGCGTCTCCCACCTTCACTTGTCTTACTTTCCTGTACCTCCTCATCCACTCTGTCTAATCCTACCCATTTCTACCTTCCATTATGCGTACCTCATCTTCCACCCTTCAACTCTCATTACTACTTGCAAGCTACAGCCACCTTAGTCATGCCCCATTCCTGACCCCTTCTTTAGACTCTATTCCCTCGACTATACTGCCTCATAAATGGTTGGGCCTTGGTCACGATAGGAACATAATGTTGTTCTAGAGGGCATGGTTGAGCAGATTAATTGGAAATCTTGCTACAAACGATGTAAAGGGAAGTTGAGGAATAAAGATAAGAGAGAGAATAGTAAACAACCACAAATCACATATTTCACATTGGTACATGCCTAAATTTTCGTACTTTGGAATACTTAACAAGTCCAACTAGTCAAAATTTCCAAATTTGGCAGTTTTATTGGTAAGGACCAATTACAAAAACGTTTTGTCTCCTTTTACCAAGCTTACAAGAGACCTCTTTGACCACCTTCCCTAGGTTGGTCTCTAGCTATCACAACTTTATCTGCTACTCTGCTCCATCTCCTCTTTGTGGTATTGAGAGGAGTATCCAGACACCAAGGCTTCACCGTGGAAGCCCTTGGCAACAAGTGATGGAACCAATCCACCAAACTGGAAGGAATGAGGAAGAGAAAGACATGTAAACAGGTTCAATGTTGATAGTCTTCGAAGATTTCAGTTTAGAGCTGGAACAAGAAGATTGCATTGCAGCTCATAGATGTTTTAGCACAAGCTTGGGAGTATATAACATCAAAAGTTCTTTGCTCGACCTTGTTAAAGAAGCGAAGTGTCAAAGGAAAATGTTGATGAAGATCTATGACATCACACTCGCTAACACATTCGTTCAAACTTGCGTTTATGTGTGAATGATGTCCAAATACCGATAGAAGTTTAGTCTCTCACGTATAGACGCCTCTTGATGACTACCTTAGTTGAACTAATGTTTGACCAAAGAAGTTACCAACATCGACTTTTTAGATTTTGAGGAAGTTCCAAGGTTTCAAGTTTATATTGTTTTTGTCATTATTACACCATGATTAAGAGATATAGACCATTAGTTTCACAATGTTAAGCATAATAGAACACGTTACTTTGAAAGTACTTTAGCAATTCTTTGTGGTAGTTCATCATTTGTACTTTGATATACTTGAATACACAAGCTAAGAACAAAAAGTGAGGTACTTGTCGTTATCGGTATCAGTGATCATAGTCACAATATACTCCGTTTTTTTTGAAAAAACGCGTTTAAAGCGTATATTATTCACGTGACGTATATGACGGCCGTTTTAAACTCCAAACCGAATAATACGTTTTAAACGCGTTTTATTCGCGTATTGCGTTTTAAACGCGTTTAATACGTTTTTTTGCCGTTTTAAACAGTTATGTACTTTTGCTTCACATTTATTTATTCCACGTCCTTTTTAACTTGTAGCAGGGTTCCACTAAACCGTCCAACCTTCCTCCTCTATCCCTCGACACACCAGGAGGAGTAACCCTCGACATTCTACATGTACGCTCCATCTTTCTCCTCCATTCTCCCCCTTTCTTCCCTGATTTGTGCCTGCTGCTCCCACTTCTTCCCCTTCTTCTAATATTAGAGTAATCAGTTCGATGTTTAGTCATTTTCAATCATTATGTGTGGGTTTATATATATTTTGTATGTATATATATATATTCCGCTTTTTTGCCGACTTTTTTCTGAATAGTTGACCGAACTTTTACCGTACGTTGACCGATTTTTATCCGAATTTTCCGCATAATTCCCGATTTTCGAATTTTTCAACTTGGCCGTACGTATCCCGAATACCGAATTTGTGACTATGTCAGTGATAGGCATTTGACTAACAGTCGACCTTGTAGATAACATGGAACGGTCGAGGCATGAGGTTATACCCTGCTTTCCAAAATGGTGAAAAAGCTCACTTGATAGTTGATCCACCTGTTTTGTCCTTTTCATTTCGGAAGGAGATCTCCATCATACCTCCCTATATTGTGATCTTCTCCCTTTTGGCACAACTTATTTTTCATCCTGTGCTCCTAGCCCCTCCAGTTAACTTTTGTACCATTCTCTTTCCATCACATCATCATTTTCCTTCGCGCTTCTTCTCGTTGTCTTTCACCTCACTGCATTCACGTTTTTTATGACCCCCACTAAAAACGTTTTGATCACCCTGGAACCATATAAGCAACCTCCTCCATGACACACTTTGCTGCTTAGACAGCCTATATGTACATCAACCAATAGTACAGAATCCAATCACTTCTCATCTTCTTTGTCGCGGGTACTGGCATATGGTGCAATGGCAACATCCCTGATGCTATTGCCTGTCTATAACAGCTCCACTTACAACTGTCTCCTTGACTTTGATGGTTGCCATCGGCCCTAATGAGCGAAATCAGATTGCGAATTCATGGTGAATGCATCACAACATTTTTTCACATGTAGGCTCTACAAAAGCCAGCTACAACCCATTCTTCCCTTACTCTTGACTCCTCTGGCTCCTTTTTGTATTTTTTTTGTATTCCAAAATATCTCTTGAAATCTTTTTAACCAACCTACACTCTCATCGCTCTTCCTATGAGTACAACTTTAATATAGCCATATCCCTGATTTTCTGGCGTACCCTTTAGGAAATTCAGGGCTCATGCACCCAAAGCCACACCACCCATGTCTTCAAATTCTCAAAGACATCCTAACCCTCCAATTATACCATCAGGCTAAGGCGCAGCAGTTGCAAAATATTCACCAAAATCCTTGTCAAATATATCAAACTTGTTACAACCTCAATTTTACATGTGTTTTCATAATTGAATGTAATAATTTTATGAATATGGACTTGAATTGAGAAGGTTGTATGCTTTGCTTCAAATAATGGGTTTCTTTGCAAATTTCCCCTTTAATATGAATTTCGTGATTTCTATTGTTCTGTTAATCCAATAATGGATATAAGAGAGACGAAAAGAAGAAAAGTCCAAATATTATAGAAAGATAAAAGATAATGAATTTTAAGCATTATATTTATGAGAAATGTATAAAAATCTCTAGAAAGTGGCATTAATGGCCACAAATTGATTAGATTTCGTTTACATGTGATTACTAATGCAAAGAGTAATCAAAATAAAGAATATAGGAAAAGAGGAAAAAGAAAATATATGTTTTAACGCATAATATATGCCTTATAAGTCATTTAATTGCAAATGAAGAAAAGGAGTTATTCCTTTTGATTTTCGGCTTCAAGCTTGGAATATAAGTAGATTACGTCTTTATAGACTTTCCCTTAAAATTTCGTATTATTTGGACGTGTGGTTTGGGAGATATAATTTTTATAAGTATTCCTAAAGTGAGAGGAATACCATTAAAATTGGAATTGCTTTTTATCGGCCTTTGTGGCGTGTGAAACATGGACCATTGATCTAATATCCAACGGCGATCCACTTGTCTCCCACCTCCAGCCCGATTTGGAAAGCTGTAACAGATAAAGCAAGGAATCGATTCACACGTTCTCTCTCCTTGATCAACTAGGAGTCCTAAAGAGTAACTATTTGATCTCAGGAGAAGAAATCAGACCAAGATGACCCTTATTTTCCGAGGATTGGTGCACGATAGGGAGTTCCCTAAATCGACACAGGAGTTTCCTCCATGGGCAACCGTCCCTGGAAGGGAAGGGCTATATAAGGGGGATCGCAGATCCCGTTTCAAGAACGAAGGGGTAGGCGGCGTTTCCGTGATCACCTGAGACCCCTTTCTACCTCAGTTTTTTTTGCTGGATCATTGTCATAGCCGGCTCCCCTGTTCTACCTGTATTGAGGTCTTGGTCAACGTGGCTGGCGCTGCCTAAGCCGCCGTTCATCGCCGCAGATGGGTTGAGTGAGTCGGGCGGGCCGCACCTTGCTCACCTGTGGTCTCGGTTCCTCCGCCAGGGCTCCAGGGCGCAGAGTCAACACGGGAGTTGACTCCCTGTCCGCAATACAACGGCGAGAAGAGGAGTCTTGCGAGGATGAAGAAGGGGAAAGGGACAAAAGACTCTTTTGCCCATGAGGCTCGTGAAGGAACGGAGGGGCAAAGTTGTCCTTTGACCCGATCGCTGACCCCGCCTCATTGGAGCAAGCCGCTCTGCTGACGTGGCGGCGTTCTATTGGCCGAAAAGGTAATCCTTTATTAATTCGTAATTAAATATTGATAACTCCGATTAGGACAAGTAATATATGAAAATTGATCAGCAGAACGTGAGGAATCTAATAAAAATGGATTTAGAGTCTGAATCTGATCCTAATATGAAAAGTAGTTAAAGTTGCTAACCTTAATGTTTTAAATGAATCAAAACCCTAGTTTTTGATTTAGGATGAGTTTAAGAAACTAAGTTGATGTTATTAATCAAAAATTAGATTTTTGGACATAAAAGGAGTAGTTAGATCTAAAGGTGTAATCTTTGTGCCTAATTGGCTTAATTTAGGGTTTCATGTACATGTCTATGCTTAGATACCTTAATTTAGGTGATGATGACTTTTAATGGTTTTAAATGTTCAAATCCATGAATAAACAAAGATGTAATGATACTAAGTCAATTTGAGCATAAAAGATCCTTAATGTGGATAGTTTGAGCAATTAGGGTTTAATGAGTAGAAAAGCTACTTTTAGGGTTTGTTGACCTAAAAAGGGTAATGTATGAGAAATTGATCTAAGAAACCCTAATGCATCCTAATGAGACTTAGAAACCCTAGAAAGGTATCCCAAGTCAATAAAGAGTTGTTTGGATGTGATGGTAACAACTAGGTGTTGTGCATTTATTTTAGGATCCCTGATTGATTGCTTGATTGGTTATTCTTGATTATTCTGACTTGGACATCAAGTTACCTCTGGAGCAGGTATGTGGTTACGCTTATGGATATTCCAATATAGTTTTTCGATGTTTTCCGAGGCTTTAATCGGTTGCCTGAAATAATTGTTAGATGAACTTGATTTCATGCAATTATAGAGTGACTATGATTATCACCTTAAACCTACATGCATAACTAGCTCAGATCCTGGTCCTCCTCTGTAGCTTTGGTATGATGACCTAGTATATGGCTACCTGCGAGGTAGGATCATCAGGTTATTAGACAACCTAGTACATGGCTACTCGCGAGGTAGGTCCATCAGGTTATCATGAGTCAGAGATTGGACTACCTTTGGGTAGGGCCATGCGACTCCACAACCCTAGGTATTGATCTACATGTAGGGTAAGATCATGGAGGTTAGTTGAGATCTACCAAGTGAGCGAGGTAGTATCCATGTCCACTGCAGGGACAACACAAAGGCATGGATAAGTATGGATTGAGTAGTGTTGCTTAAAACGTAAATTGTTTGATAAATGATATTTGGTTGCATAAGTTGTTATCCATAGTTGCACGATTATTGGTTCCCCCACATACCAGTATAATTCATTATACTGACCACCGTTTTGTTTGTCGGCGTTTTAGGTTAACCAAAAAATGGATATTCTGTAAAGTGACATTGATGGAATCAAGTTCAAATAAGGATATGGAGGATTTTAGATAGATCAGTTCTCGTCGGGTAAAGTCTCCACTCCTATATTTTGCAAGGTAAAGTTGTTGTGGAATTTATTAATTATTGTTGATTATTTGCAAAACCACTGATCCTGTTTTGGGATAACGTCTCTGACTTTTTGGTCTCCCTTAATTGGGGGTTACCGGGAGGCGGGGTCATTACATTTGGTATCAGAGCTGTGGTTTTCCATTTAATCTTCCGTAATTATTAAATTTTACAAACTCTTTAGTGCCCAAGGGAGTTATTAGAGGATTTTCCGAGGATGGAGGTGTCTAAAAAAGGATCACGGTCCGGGGGCTGGCAATATTTTCCTCCGCCCCGCTAGTCGGTCACGAGAACTCCCGGATGCAGTGTGACTGTCTGGCCGAAATCTAAAGAATTGATTCAAAATAAGATACCTCTAGGTTTTCTCATCTATCTTTGTCCTTTCTCTACCTCTTATGTTTGGAAAAGCATTAAGAGCTTAGGATTTTCTCTCTCTCCACCACCTCCTATGTTTGGGGATTTAAAGTATTAAGGATTAAGGGATCCTCCACCCAACAATAAAAAGCATGTAAACAAGATGTCATGGACATATGTTTTGATAATTAGAAACTCAGATTGAGTTTAGTTACATGCTTAGGTGACATGGCCCGTGTTGCCATGCTCTTGGTTACCCCTCAGGAGAACGCTGAGGTTAACCCATCTTGTTGGAATAAGAGGAGAGAGTTAGACTTAGAGGAAGAAGCCTCCATGAAGAGGAAGAGACCTAGTGCATCCTCTAAGAACGATGATGACCCAAACCCTAAACGATGGATGGAGAAAGAGAAGATACGATGAGTTGGATATCATAGTTGACCATGCATGCACGTACGTGGGATAGCCATGCATGTGGTACAGAGGTTTTGAGTATCCGTCAAGAGCATGAACTATATGTAGTTGGTTAACCCTAGCCCCTGGTGGCGACCTGACCTTGGAGGGGTCATGCCTGTTAGGGTGAGGTATAATTCCCTCATTGGGAAGGTTAGTGGTAGCCATATAAGAACCCTAATTGCTATATATGAGTAGAAGAGGGGGCGTGCACCTACATAGAAGAGAACAGGAACAAGGCTGACAACAGGTTTTAGACCTAGACCCGAAGGGTTATGCCTGATGTTCATGAGATGAGCTTGCATAGCGTTGGATAATCTTAGTCGGACTTAGGGTTTGGATCATACGGTTCACCCATGTAGGTGTATGCATGTATCCTTAAGAGCTTGGTTCACCTTATTAGAGAGAGAACCTCCAGTGGTAAGGTTGGTTGTAGGGTTAGCTCTAGAGAGAGAGCAAGACCTAAGCAAGAAGGTTGAACACCTAGACTCCTAGACATGAGGAATACGAGAAGTTGGGCATGATATGACCTAGAATGGATGACCTACGTGGAGGTATGTGGTAGCCTCATACACGATCCTTGGGAGGCTTGTCGTACCCTAGTTGCCTTTAGAGGAACCAAACCCTAGAAAGTGGAAGAGGCTTCTTGAACCGATGTACAGAAGTGGTAGGTACTTACCTTACCTTATAGGTATAGAAAGTATAGTTCCTTAGACCCTGGGGAGGTACGGTAACAAGTTATGAGGTCTCGCACCAAGTTGGTTTTCCTAGAGTAGGACTCTCAGGTGTTGTTCACATGGAAGAATAGTAGGAAGTGCATGCCATACCTTGTACCTGTTTGGTTCGTGGTTGAAAAGTTGAGCATGTAGTCAGACAGCTGGTGCATAAGAAGAGAACCTAGGGTTCCTTGACCTAAGAGGGGATGTAGTAGTACCTGGTGCACCTGATGCTCACAGTGATGTTTGAGTTTCTACCGATTCGAGCAAGGCATCCCTCATGTTTAGAGGAAAAGGAAACCCCTTGGACTAAGGTATAAGTTGGACGCACCCCTCACGCTGAGGTTGGTGACATATGCATATATGATATTGGTCCAATGTTGAGGAATAGGAACAAGTATGACATACTAAGGAAACCTTTTTGGCTAAATTAGACATTATTATAATCCCTTTGTTTTGATGATGACAAACATTTCATTTTTGTGGATCTAACGTGCTACTTGAGTGTTGCATGAACAAAGTGGATGACAAATTTTTGGAAGATCTATATGCTCGAATTGCTTTAATTTCATGATTGTAATCAAATGTAAAAACTTGTACAAGTATATAATGTACAAGTACTTAGATATCATGAAAATCAAGCGTTTAGATCTTCCCTAGCCACTCACAACACTTAGATAGGTCATCCCTTATAATAGTGTCACAACTGCACACTCATACACACACTTAGTATTCATCTAGAACCACCAAAACAGAGACATTCTCGGTCGAACTATTTGTCGACCGAGACACACTTGGTCGAACATCTTCTCGACCGAGAGTCTCCCGGGTTAATCCTTCTAAAAGGTTCTATAGCCGTTAGACCTAGCAGACAAGGTGGTTGGGAGTTGGAATCGAACGTTATATACACTTGCTCCAGACCGTCCCTCGGTCGACGAAGTCCTCGACCGACTGACTCTCGGTCGACAAACTTCTCGACCGAGAAGAACTCTGTCTGCACTTTTCAGAATTAATAAACTAGCCGTTGCTAAAGCAATTAGTGGATACCTAACGGCTAGTTGAGCACTTAGAACCCCCTAGAAAGTGTGTAGAACGTCCTTAAGCATTCATAGGCCATTCCTATAAATAGGACATGCCTTAGGACACCCAAAACACACTTGTGCAATACTTGAGCATACATACTTGTAATTGGCAATCCTTTCTTGTGAGCAATTGAGCAACTTCTACACTTGCAAATCTTTCCCATTGCTACAAGCTCGTGTCCTATAGGCTAGAATCTCCTTTCCACCATACTTACACTTTCACACATTGGTTAGGAGATCAAAATGCTTGATATAGGAAATCAAGCCTTGTGCTACAACGGTAATTGTAATTTCCATTTTTGCTTCTTGTTCCTTTTTATTACTTGTACTCTCCTTGCTACTAGGGTTGGAGGCTGCGGATTGGAGAGGGTGCTATCTTCTCAAGTGGAGAAGGGTCTTCTCAGAGGAGAAGGTGGACTTGGACTACTTCTAGAAGGTCTCAACGGGAAGCTACTTCAAGGAGGAAGGCTACTTCAAGGGGGAGCTTGAAGTTACTTCGAGTGAAGGCTGCTTCAAAGTAGGTGAGACGACTTCGGGGTGAAGGTTGTCCAAAGGGTTTAGGAAGGTAGTTGTATTTTATGTAACATCCTCAAAAAGGTAATAAAATACAGGTGCTTTCAAAATCTCGGTTGGGAGCAACCGGGTAGTGGACTGACTCCCTTAGTATTTGCTAAGAGTGGAACCACTCTAAACCCTGTGTCCCCTTGTCTAATTTTTTGTGGTTGATTGTTTGAATTATTATTTTTAAATTATTATAAAAACCCTATTCACCCCCCCTCTAGTGGTTTTTCAATTGGTATCAGAGCAGGCTTCAAGGAGCTCTAATCGAGTCTTGAAGAATGGAGGGTGGTGGTGTCTACAACCGCAAGCAAAGGAGAAGCTTGGACCAATCTTCAACAAGCTGTAATTGGTGCTTAGGAACAAGACACACAACACCTAGCTGCCCATGGAGGTTAAAGAAGGAAGATGTGCATAAAGAATGTCTTATTGCTACAACAAGTGAAGAAGAAGAACAGGTAAGCCTTTTTGATTTATCTAAAGAAGAGTTAATTGCTAGCCTTCAAGAGACACATGATAAGTATATTGAGTGCAAGAAGAAATTAAAGAAATCTAATAAAGTAAATGATGAGTTACATGCTAAACTTCTTGCTCTCACATATGAAAATGAAGATCTGTATGCTAAATTAAATGATCTTGGATTTGAAAATGATAGTATTATTTCTGAAAATAGTACTTTGAAATCATCTCTAAGTGATTGTAATGTGAAGATGTTTACTCTAGAAACAAATTATGATATTCTTTCTCAAGAATAGGTTGGACTACTTGCAAAGTTAAATGATTTTCAAACTCAACCTATCCTATGCACTCATCTAGATTATGATACTATTGTGAAAGAAAGAGATTCTTTATTATCTAATCTAGATCAAGCAAAGTTAGATATCAAAAAGAGAATGGATGAGATTGCTAAGTTACAACAAGAAGTTAGTAGCTTAAGAAACAATGATGTTCTTGATAAGATTTTAAATGATTACCATTGTCAAATTGGAAGGAGAGGACTAGGTTACAAGCCTAAAGGAAAATCCTATCAAAAACCTAGTGGGGGAAGGACACATGTGCCAAAGACTCAATCTATGTATGTACCTAAAGGCAAGTATACGTATGTACCCAAGAACAAACTAGATCAAACTCATAAAAAGAGAAATGAGATTGATTCTATATGTTGCCATTATTGTTTGCGTCTTGGACATTATTCCTTCTCATGTCCTTACAAGAAAAAGGATGTTGAGTTGGTTTGGGTTCCAAAACCCCCAAACTAAATAAATTGAATTAAGTTGAGATATGACCAAATACTCTAAATTGTATATCTTTATGTCTATCTCAACTTAACATAATGAGATAACAAATTGATTCAAGTAATTAAAATTTCTAACTTGAAAATACACATTTTTAAATAAACCTGCAGAGACACATCTTTAATAACTTGTTTTAGTTTGGGTTCCTAAAACCTAGAGATTTGAATATGATTAGTTGAGATTTGACTTAAATGTTACTTTGATACTTAAATGTTTTATCTCAACTAAACTGAGTTTTAAATTGCATAATTGAATTGGGAGTGATCTATGTTTTACTTGGAAATAACTACTGAAAACAGTACAGAAACAATCTCGGTCGACAAAATCTTCGACCGAGACAATGTCGGTCAAGAAATTGGTCAACCGATAGGATTTCTGCCTTAAATCTGTATTTTGTTCTGGAGAAACAGTAACATTCTCGGTCGAGAAAGTTGTCGACCGAGACAATTTCGGTCGAGAACTTTATCGATCGAGTGAAACTCTGACAGAACTGTTTAATAAAAACAAGACACTTCAATTGCAATCAACTTAAGTATGTAATGAACTTTATATACTGCATATTTGAATGATCATAATTAAAAGGAAGAACATATGAGTATCAAAACTTTATACCATTCATAATTACATTGTATCTAAGAAGAAAAGATTGATTTTACTGAAATTATGGATATGCTTCTATTGTCCTATCATGATCATTGTGTTTCATCTTTTACTTGGTTTGTCTAAAATAATCTTTGATATGTATACACAAACCATGAATGGACATTGTTTTCAAAAAGATCATAGTGATTTAGCTCTGTACATATAAAGATGATGTTATCATTGAAAATGTCATCTTGCATAAAAGTAAAACTCAATGGCACAAATGCATCTTAACATATTAAGTTAATAATTATCTTGTGCTTAGCCTATGGAAAAAGGATATTATATTTGTGATGTATGATTGGAAGTATATACTCTTACTGCAATTGGACATGCTTCAATACAAATGTAGCATAGATTGCAAGTTCATTTTTAATTGCTATAATCTTATACATGGTTTGCCTAAAAGTATTTCTTGCCCAAACTGAAAATTATGAACAATGTTGTCTTGAGAAAACTTCATATATTTCTTGCATTAGTGGAATAAGAGGTCTTGCTTAGAATAAAATTATTTCAATATTCTATCTAAAGCATATTCTAAGCAAATCAAGAGCAAAACACAATTTCAAAATCAAATATTGCTTACATGAATTAAGTTTTAAACAAACTTTGATCCTAAGCTATAATCTTTCAAATTGATATACATTCCTTCAAATTGGTATCCACCTGTTACATAAAGGCTTTATATTCAATCAAGTGGATTATTGTGAATGCTTAAATTAGAAATCTACAAAAATGCCTCTCGGTCGAAATCAAAATTGACCAAGGGGCGTCATGGTCGAAGTCAAGGTCGACCTAAAATAAGCTTGACAAAATGCTTAATTGTAAATCATTTCCTTGCACTCAATCTTAGTATATTGAAAACAAGTTTTTAGTGCATAGCTCTCATAAAAGGTTAACTTATTATGATCTAATGCTTATTGTGACCTTAGAATCCTTAAATTATCTTGATTATAAGATTAAGGGGGAGCTCACAAAAACTATCTTGACTATAAGATTAAGAAGGAGCTCACAAAACTTTGTAAACATCATAAAGAAAATTTCAAACTAGTTATGACCTTAGTATCTTTAAAGTAATCTTGGAGCCTACAATATTTATGAATATAATGGATTTCTCTAAACAAATTAGGGCTTAACATCCCGTGCATTTGGTTAGAGATACATTCATTGATTCTACTATAAGCTTAAAAGAATCTCATATCATTTTAGGGCTTAACATCCCTTGTAAATGGTTGAGAAACTATTAAATATACTCATGAGCTTAAAGGATTCTCATGTCATTTTCAGGGCTTAACATCCCTTGTAAAATGGATGAGAAATCAAAACACATATGCCATGAATCTAAAAGGATCTCATGTCATTTCAAGGCTTAACATCCTTTGCAAATGATTGAGAAATAAATTGTGGCTAAATTTGATATAAGTGGTTTGCTTTGAGTATCAAATTATCAAATTAAGGGGGAGTAATAAAAGTCATACTTAATGATTATCTTGGTTATCTTTTTGAAATGACAAAGGGGGAGAAATAATATAAAATCAAAAATATAAAATAAAATGAGTTTTATAATCTCTCGGCCAGCACACACTTGCAAACAAGAGAATGGCTACAAAAGGTAAACTTCAGGTATGAAACTCATGATTTATATTTCCTTATTTTGTATTTTGGAAATGTTTGTCATCTTCAAAAAGGGGGAGATTGTTGGCTAAATTGGACATTATTATAATCCCTTTGTTTTGATGATGACAAACATTTCATTCTTATGGATCTAACGTGCTACTTGAGTGTTACAGTAACAAGGTAGATGATAAACTTTTGGAAGATCTATTTGTTCAAAATGCTTTAATTTTCATGATTGTAATCAAATGTAAAAACTTGTACAAGTATATAATGTACAAGTACTTAGATATCATGAAAATCAAGCGTTTAGATCTTCCATAGCCACTCACAACACTTAGATAGGTCATCCCCTATAATAGTGTCACAACTGCACACTCATACACACACTTAGTATTCATCTAGAACCACAAAAACAGAGACATTCTCGGTCGAACTATTTGTCGACCGAGACACTCGGTCGAACATCTTCTCGACCGAGAGTCTCCCGGGTTAATCCTTTTAAAAGGTTCTATAGCCGTTAGACCTAGCAGACAAGGTGGTTGGGAGTTGGAATCGAACGTTATATACACTTGCTCCAGACCGTCCCTCGGTCGACGAAGTCCACGACCGAATGACTCTCGGTCGACAAACTTCTTGACCGAGAAGAACTCTGTCTGCACTTTTCAGAATTAATAAACTAGCCGTTGCTAAAGCAATTAGTGGATACCTAACGGCTAGTTGAGCACTTAGAACCCCCTAGAAAGTGTGTAGAACGTCCTTAAGCATTCATAGGCCATTCCTATAAATAGGACATGCCTTAGGACACCCAAAACACACTTATGCAATACTTGAGCATACATACTTGTAATTGACAATCCTTTCTTGTGAGCAATTGAGCAACTTCTACACTTGCAAATCTTTCCCATTGCTACAAGCTCGTGTCCTATAGGCTAGAATCTCCTTTCCACCATACTTACACTTTCACACACATTGGTTAGGAGATCAAAACGCTTGATATAGGAAATCAAGCCTTGTGCTACAACGGTAATTGTAATTTCCATTTTTCCTTCTTGTTCCTTTTTATTACTTGTACTCTCCTTGCTACTCCTAGGGTTAGAGGCTGCGAATTGGAGAGGGTGCTATCTTCTCAGGTGGAGAAGGGTCTTCTCAGAGAAGGTGGACTTGGACTACTTCTAGAAGGTCTCAACGAGAAGTTACTTCAAGGGGGAGCTTGAAGTTACTTCGAGTGAAGGCTGCTTCAAAGTTGGTGAGACGACTTCGGGGTGAAGGCTGTCCAAAGGGTTTAGGAAGGTAGTTGTATTTTATGTAACATCCTCAAAAAGGTAATAAAATACAAGTGCTTTCAAAATCCCGGTTGGGAGCAACCGGGTAGTGGATTGACTCCCTTAGTATTTGCTAAGTGTGGAACCACTCTAAACCCTGTGTCCCTTGTCTAATCTTGTGGTTGATTGTTTGAATTATTATTTTTAAATTATTATAAAAACCATATTCACCCCCCCTCTAGTGGTTTTTCAAACCTAGAATGGTTTAGTAGGTTGTCTTCTTGTTAGCTACGTACCTTAGTAGCTGGATAGGGCTAAGCATGCACATGATGATGTAAACCCTAGAAGTAAAGACGTTTGTGACATTTGTAACTATCAAGGGATAGTTTTCTCCCATCCTGGGAAGGGACCCTTCTGTGGGGTAAGTACCGATTTTGCTTACGTTTGAGGTAACCTAAAGAGGTCCCTCATAGGAGCTTGATGAGCTGAATGGAGAACACACAGTATGGGAATGAATCTATAGACTCAGGTTTGACCATCTCTGAAGGGCATGAAGATATGTTGCCATGGAGGTAACCTTATGGGGCCTGACCAAGTTAGGTAGGTCGTCATGATCCCTATGAGAAGATGTAAGTTTGACCATGAGTGCCCAGAGAGATGATGGAGTTTTGGGTAAAGATTCAAGAATGAGATGTGGTATGATGGAATCCTAAGTCAATACTGATGTCATGAAGGGTTAAGATCGATGGAAGTAGGAGTTGTCTGTTCCCTGGATGCATGAGACCATAGGGTCGGGAGGTAACAACTACCTTTGCCCAAGGACCATGGGTTAGGAGGTTGGCCACCTTCATGAGTTCATGGGGCCTAAGGGGTAAATGTGATAGGCACTCCCTAGATGCATAAGGGTCAGATCACTCCAAAAGTGCCGACACCCTAGAGACCTTGAGGTAATGACTAAGGGTTGTACATAAGAGTGATGTGGACACCCAAAAGTGTTTGGAAACAACCTTACCATGGATGTAAACATAGATGGGAGATGTTATGATGTAGAGACATGAGAGGTAGGTTTCATCTTATTTTGGAAAGTGTAATGGCGTCGTGTGATGCACCATCTCTACTCTTGGAACGTGATGAACTCGGTGTTTGGACTGCAGCCAAATGCTTATTTCATCTTGTTATGTGTGTGAGAGATAGGGCAAAAATGCATGCCATATACTAAGGATGAAAGTGATATGAGTTGAAACCCTTATGCGATGACTGGGGATAAAGGAAGTACCACACCTTATGAGAGTACGTTGGAAAGATGGTTTGAAAGAACAAAAGTGATATGAAGAACGTATCTTCCCGGAAGTAGTGGGAATCTATGAGCCATAAGTTTGGGTTTGATAATCGAGATGATGAGCTCGACGTTTTCTTGACTTAGACCTAAACCCGAGAAGAGGATGATGAGTGAAGTATATGAGGTTTTATGTCTTCACCATCACCTAGCATGTAAGGATGCTTAGGTGGTAACGAGATGTTCACAGTAGAATACGGCTCAGGTATACACCGATCTTACATAGCCAACAACGAGACTGGAAAAGGTTGTTAGGTGAACCCTACAATTGTTAGAAGATGAGATTTATGTGGCTAACACTCAGATATAACCTGACCAGTTGGTCGAGTTAGTGGTTACTCAGTTAGCCAGCCCAGAGCTTGATGAGATAAAGGGGTAGTTGTGAGAACCTCATACACACTTCTCAGGAAAAGAAGGTGGTGAAATCCGCTAGTAAAGTGTGTTACGATTTCTGAGGAGTCCCCCTTGCGGAATCATGACATGCAGGAGATAATGATTTTAAGCTCACCATACACCGCATTACTACTAAGATGATAAAATGTTTACAGTAGTACTTTAAATACATGCGAGGAAGAAGTATATAGAGTTGCATGTGGCTTGTCGCCATGCATGCCAGGAAGTGAAGGCCGAACACCAGTAACCCAGTGAGTTGCTACAGATGATGAAAAGTCCCTAAGAGGCATGAGGGTGGATCACCATGGACAGTGTAGTGGGTTTCCCTCGGACCAAGAGAGGTCATGATGCAAAATGGGTTATGGTGGATCGCCTTACCAAGTTGACCTAATCCTTTGCCTAAGAGAGAGCACTGTCAGTATGACATACCCGGTTGAACTATACATGAAAGCAAGATAGTTCAACTACATCGTGATCCGAATTCAATATCTTGAGCATGACCTCAAGTTCGCTTCCATGTAGTGGAAGTAGGTGTAAGAAGAAATCGATGCTAGATTGAAGATGAGTATAGCATATCACCCCTGACTGGTGGACAGTCAAGAGAGTATGAGCCAAACTCTAGAAGGTTTGACGAGATCATGTGTGCTCGTTCAGGGTGATACATGGGAACAGTTCCTGTCCCTAGCAGAGTTTGCTTGTTATGATAACCACCATAGCCAGTATCGGGAGGTATGATGCTTTGTAAGGGAGAATGTGTCGGTCACCACTTCACTCGGATGATGTTGGTGAGAGGACTTTGCGAAGGTCAAAGAGAGACCACAGTGTATGCAGATAAAGACACTTTGAAAAGCCCAGGATTGCCTGGAGTTGTGAGCCGATGCGAGGCAATCTGACATGCAGTTCATTGTGGGAGACATGTGTTATTAGAGAAAAAAAAACCGACCCCTCCGAGCTATAGCTGAGAGAGCTGAGTCCCCGATACCTGGGTCCATTTGAGATGGATTGGTGGAGTTAACTATGTTTGACCTTACCCCTCAGGATAATATGATGTGTGATGAGTTCCATATGTCCGATCTAGAGCACTATGTGAGGTACCTGAGTCATGTGCTGAGCAATGAGCCTAGTGCGCTCCCGAGGGAGGCTGAAATGTCCTGAGTCACCTTTGAGGATTCTAGATACCAAGGTGAAAGAACTCAGAGGTAAATTTTTTTATGGTAAAGGTTCTTTGGAAGCACCATAAGAAGGATAAAGTCACATGGGGGCCAACGATGGACATAGAAAAGTCTTATCCTGAATTGTTTGTATGTTTAGTGGAATTTGAGGGCAAAATTCTTATAAGAGGGGAAGGATGTTACAACCTCAATTTTACATGTGTTTTCATAATTGAAATGTAATAATTTTATGAATATGGACTTGAATTGAGAAGGTTGTATGCTTTGCTTCAAAGAATGAGTTTCTTTGCAAATTTCCCCTTTAATATGAATTTTCGTTATTTCTATTGTTCTGTTAATCCAATAATGGATATGAGAGAAGAAAAGAAGAAAAGTCCAAATATTATAGAAAGATAAAAGATAATGAATTTTAAGCAATATATTTATGAGAAATGTATAAAAATCTCTAGAAAGTGACATTAATGGCCACGAATTGATTGGATTTCGTTTACATGTGTTTACTAATGGAAAGAGTAATCAAAATAAAGAATATAGGAAAAGAGGAAAGAGAAAATATATGTTTTAATGCATAATATATGTCTTTTAAGTCATTTACTTGCAAATGAAGAAAAGGAGTTATTCCTTTTGATTTTTGGCTTCAAACTTGGAATATAAGTAGATTAAGTCTTTATAGACTTTCCCTTAAAATTTGGTATTATTTGGACGTGTGGTTTGGGAGATATAATTTTTATAAATACTCCTAAAGTGAGAAGAATACCATTAAAATTGGAATTGCTTTTTATCAGCCTTTGTGGCGCGTGAAACGTGGACCATTGATCTAATATCCGACGACAATCCACTTGTCTCCACCTCCAGCTTGATTTGGAAAGCTGTAATAGATAAAGCAAGGAATCGATTCACACGTTCTCTCTCCTTGATCAACAAGGAGTCCTAAAGAGTAACTATTTGATCTTAGGAGAAGAAATCGGACCAGGATGACCCCTGTTTTTCCATGATTGGTGCACGATAGGGAGTTCCCCAAATCGACACTGGAGTTTCCTCCATGGGCAACCGTCCCTGGAAGGGAAGGGCTATATAAGGGGGATCACAGATCCCGTTTCAGGAACAAAGGGGTAGGTGGCGATTCCGCGATCACCCGAGACCCCTTTCTACCTCAATTTTTTTCGTTGGATCATTGTCATAGCCTGCTCACCTGTTCTACTTGTATCGAGGTCTTAGTCGACGTGGCTGGCGCTGCCTCATCCGCCGTTCGTCGCTGCGGATGGGTCGAGTGAGTCGGGCGGGCCGCGCCTTGCTCACCTGTGGTCTTAGTTCCTCCGCCAGGTCTCCAGGGCACGGAGTCATCACGGGAGTTGACTCCCTGTCCGCAATACAGCGGCGAGAAGAGGAGTCTCGCGAGGAAGAAGGGGAAAGGGAGAAAAGACTCTTTTTCCCATGAGGCTCGTGAAGGAACGGAGGGGCAAAGTTGTTCTTTGACCCGATCGCTGACCCCACCTCATTGGAGCAAGCCGCTCTGCTGACGTGGCGGCGTGCTATTGGCCAAAAAGGTAATCCTTTATTAATTCGTAATTAAATATTGATAACTCCGATTAGGACAAGTAATATATGAAAATTGATCAGCAGAACGTGAGGAATCTAATAAAAAATGGATTTAGAGTCTAAATCTGATCCTAATCCGAAAAGTAGTTAAAGTTGCTAACCTTAATGCTTTAAATGAATCAAAACCTTGGTTTTTGATTTAGGATGAGTTTAAGAAACTAAGTTGATGTTATTAATCAAAGATTAGATTTTTGGACATAAAAGGAGTAGTTAGATCTAAAGGTGTAATCTTTGTGCCTAATTGGCTTAATTTAGGGTTTCATGTACATGTCTATGCTTAGATAACTTAATTTAGGTGATGATGACTTTTAATGGTTTTAAATGTTCAAATCCATGAATAAACAAAGATGTAATGATACTAAGTCAATTTGAGTATAAAAGATCCTTAATGTGGATAGTTTGAGGAATTAGGGTTTAATGAGTAGAAAAGCTACTTTTAGGGTTAGTTGACATAAAAAGGGTAATGTATGAGAAATTGATCTAAGAAACCCTAATGCATCCTAATGAGACTTAGAAACCTTAGAAAGGTATCCCAAGTCAATAAAGAGGGAATGTGATGGTAACAACTAGGTGTTGTGCATTGGTTTCAGGATCACTGATTGATTGCTTGATTGGTTATTCTTGATTATTCTGACTTGGACATCAAGTTACCTTTGGAGCAGGTATGTGGTTACGCTTATGGATATTCCGATATAGTTTTCCGACATATTCTGAGGCTTTAATCGGTTCCCTGAAATAACTGTTAGATGAATTTTATTTCATGCTATTAAGAGTGACTATGATTATCACCTTAAACCTACATGCATAACTAGCTCAGATGCTGGTCCTCCTCTGTAGCTTTGATATGATGACCTAGTATATGGCTACCTGCGAGGTAGGACCATCAGGTTATCGGATAACCTAGTACATGGCTACTCGTGAGGTAGGTCCATCAGGTTATCATGAGTCAGAGATTGGACTACCTTTGGGTAGGACCATGCGACTCCACAACCCTAGGTATTGATCTACCTGTAGGGTAGGATCATGCGGGTTAGTTGAGATCTACCATGTGAGAGAGGTAGTATCCATGTCCACTGCAGGGACAACACAAATGCATGGATAGGTATGGATTGAGTAGTGTTGTTTAAAACGTAAATTTGTTTGATAAATGATATTTGGTTGCATAAGTTGTTATCCATAGTTGCACGATTATTGGTTCCCCCACATACCAGTATAATTCATTATACTGACTGCCGTTTTGTTTGTGGGCGTTTTAGGTTAACCAGAAAATGGATATTCGGTAAAGTGACATTGATGGAATCAAGTTCAAATAAGGATATGGAGGATTTTAGATAGATCAGTTCTCGTTGGGTAAAGTCTCCACTCCTATATTTTGCAAGGTAAAGTTTTTATCCCATTTAAAGTTTAGTTGTTGTGGAATTTATTAATTATTGTTGATTTTTTGCAAAACCACTGATCCTGTTTTGGGATAACGTCTCTGACTTCTTGGTCTCCCTTAATTGGGGGTTACCAGGAGGTGGGGTCGTTACATTTGGTATCAGAGCTGTGGTTTTCCATTTAATCTTCCGTAATTATTAAAATTTACAAACTCTTTAGAGCCCAAGGGAGTTATTAGAGGATTTTCCGAGAATGGAGGTGTCTAGAAAGGATCACGGTCCGGGGGCTGGTAATATTTTCCTCCTATCCACTAGTCGGTCACGAGGACTCCCGGATGCAGTGTGACTGCCTGGCCGAAATCCAAAGAATTGACTCGAAATAAGATACCTCTAGGTTTTCTCATCTATCTTCGTCCTTTCTCTACCTCTTATCTCTGGAAAAGCATTAAGAGCTTAGGATTTTCTCTCTCTCTCTCCACCACCTCCTATGTTTGGGGAGTTAAAGTTTTAAGGATTAAGGGATCCTCCACCCAACAATAAAAAGCATGTAAACAAGATGTCCTGGACATACGTTTTGATAATTAGAAACTCAGATTGAGTTTAATTACATGCTTAGGTGACATGGCCCGTGTTGCCATGCTCTTGGTTACCCCTCAGGAGAACGCTGAAGTTAACCCATCTTGTAGGAATAGGAGGAGAGAGTTAGACTTGGAGGAAGAAGCCTCCATGAAGAGGAAGAGACCTGGTGCATCGTCTAAGAACGATGATGACCCAAACCCTAAACGATGGATGGAGAAAGAGAAGATACGATGAGTTGGATATCATAGTTGACCATGCATGCACGTATATGGGATAGCCATGCATGTGGTACATAGGTTTTGAGTATCCGTCAAGAGCATGAACTATGTGTAGTTGGTTAACCCTAGCCCCTGGCGGCGACCCGACCTTGGAGGGGTCATGCCTGTTAGGGTGAGGGATAATTTCCTCATTGAGAATGTTAGTGGTAACCATATAAGAACCCTAACTGCTATATATGAGTAGAAGAGGGGGCGTGCACCTACATAGAAGAGAACATGAACAAGGCTGACAACAAGTTTTAGACCTAGACCCGAAGGGTTATGCCTGATGTTCATGAGATGAGCATGCATGGCGTTGGATAATCTTGGTCGGACTTAGGGTTTGGATCATACGTTTCACCCATGTAGGTGTATGCATGTATCCTTAAGAGCTTGGTTCACCTTATTAGAGAGAGAACCTCCAGTGGTAAGGTTGGTTGTAGGGTTAGCTCTAGAGAGAGAGCAAGGCCTAAGCAAGAAGGTTGAACACCTAGACTCCTAGACATGAGGAATACGAGAAGTTGGGCATGATATGACCTAGAATGGATGACCTACGTGGAGGTATGTGGTAGCCTCATACACGATCCTTGGAGGCTTGTCGTACCCTGGTTGCCTTTAGAGGAACCAAACCCTAGAAAGAGGAAGAGGCTTCTTGAACCGATGTACATAAGTGGTAGGTGCTTACCTTACCTTATAGGTATAGAAAGTATAGTTCCTTAGACCCTGGGGAGGTACGGTAACAAGTTATGAGGTCTCGCACCAAGTTGGTTGTCCTGGAGTAGGACTCTCAGGTGTTGTTCACATGGAAGAATAGTAGGAAGTGCATGTCATACCTTGTACTTGTTTGGTTCGTGGTTGAAAAGTTGAATATGTAGTCAGACAGCTGGTGCATAAGAAGAGAACCTAGGGTTCCTTGACCTAAGAGGGGAAGTAGTAGTACCTGGTGCACCTGATGCTCACAGTGATATTTGAGTTTCTACGGATTCGAGCAAGGCACCCCTCATGTTTAGAGGATAAGGAAACCCCTTGGACTAAGGTATAAGTTGGACGCATAGGTTGGTGACATATGCATATATGATATTGGTCCAATGTTGAGGAATAGGAACAAGTATGACATACCAAGGAAACCTAGCATGGTTTAGTAGGTGGTCTTCTTGTTAGCTACGTGCCTTAGTAGCTGGATAGGGCTAAGCATGCACATGATGATGTAAACCCTAGAAGTAAGGATGTTTGTGACTTTTGTAACTATCAAGAGGTAGTTTTCTCCCATCCTGGGAAGGGACCTTTCTGTGCGGTAAGTACCGGCTTTGCTTAGGTTTGAGGTAAGCCAAAGAGGTCCCTCATAGGAGCTTGATGAGCTAAATGTAGAACACATAGTATGGGCATGAATCTATAGACTCAGGTTTGACCATCTCTAAAGGGCATGTAGATATGTTGCCATGGAGGTAACCTTATGGGGCCTGACCAAGTTAGGTAGGTCGCCATGATCCCTATGAGAAGATGTAAGTTTGACCATAAGTGCCCAGAGAGATGATGGAGTTTTGGGTAAAGGTTCAAGAATGAGATGTGCTATGATGGAATCCTAAGTCAATACTAAGGTCATGAAGGGATAAGACCGATGGAAGTAGGAATTGTCTGTTCCCTGGATGCACGAGACCATAAGGTCGGGAGGTAACAACTACCTTTGCCCAAGGACCATGGGTTAGGAGCATGGTGCAGGACTTCGACTTTGTGTCGACTTCGCCAGGTGTGGAAGTGGAAGTTTGTGGAAACTTCAGTTTCGAGGAAGTTTAGACGCAAACTTCGACAAACTTCGATGCCGATTTTCGAAGAAAATGATGTGAATTTGAAGGAAACTTCGATTAAAAACTTCTAATTATGTTATACCTCTCTCTTATAATTGCTAATTTAACAAAAATACACGATTCATGAGTCTTTAGCCCTAAGTAGGTTGATAATATGATGTGCGCCTGCAATGGTCAAGCATGCAATACACATACTAATACCGTTCAAGTGTTGAACATATGTATTATATACAAATGTACAACCAAATAGGAAAGAGTGGCAACAACAAACATAGGAGTTGATATTAGAAGTTGTGAAGAGGGTTGGAGGCAACACTTATGTATTATATGGCCATTAGTGCACTAGTTAGAATGAATGTTCTGGGTCGTCTCAATTTCGCCCCAACTTCGCCAACTTCGAGGAAACTTCGACAACTTCGGAGAAGTTGAGACGAAAATACATACAAAAAAACCAACTTCGACGAAATCAGGGAAACTTCGCCCCGAAGTTTAGACGAAGCCGAAGTATTGAGGATTCGACTTCGCCTAGGCTCGAAGTTCGAAGTTTCGGCGAAATTTCGCCCAACTTCGCCGAAGTTTTGTTCCATGGTTAGGAGGTTGGCCACCTTCATGAGTTCATGGGGCCTAAGGGGTAAATGTGATAGGCACTCCCTAGATGCATAAGGGTCAAATCACTCCAAAAGTGTCGGCACCCTAGAGACCTTGAGGTAATGACTAAGGGTTGTACATAAGAGTGATGTGGACACCCAAGAGTGTTTGGAAACAACCTTACCATGGATGTAAACATAGATGGGAGATGTTATGATGTAAAGACATGAGAGGTAGGTTTCAGCTTATTTTGGAAAGTGTAATGGCGTTGTGTGATGCACCATCTCTACTCTTGGAACGTGATGAACTCTGTGTTTGGACTGCAGTCAAATGCTTATTTCACTTGTTATGGGTGTGAGAGATAGGGCAAAAATGCATGCCATATACTAAGGATGAAAGTGATATGAGTTGAAACCCTTCTGCGATGACTGGGGATAGAGGAAGTACCACGCCTTATGAGAGTACGTTGGAAAGATGGTTTGAAAGGAGAACAAAAGTGATATGAAGAACGTACCTTCCTGGAAGTAGTGGGAATCTATGAGCCATAAGTTTGGGTTTGATAATCGAGATGATGAACTCGACGTTTTCTTGACTCAGTTAGACCTAAACCCGAGAAGAGGATGATGAGTGAAGTATATGAGGTTTTATGTCTTCACCATCACCTAGCATGTAAGGATGCTTAGGTGGTAAAGAGATGTTCACAGTAGAATACGGCTCAGGTATACACCGGTCTTGCATAGCCAGCAGCGAGACTGGAAAAGGTTGTTAGGTGAACCCTACGATCGTTAGAAGATGAGATTTATGTGGCTAACACTCAGATATAACCTGACCAGTTGGTCGAGTTAGTGGTTACGCAGTTAACCAGCCCAGAGCTTGATGAGATAAAGGGGTAGTTGTGAGAACCTCAGACACACTTCTCAGGAAAAGAAGGTGGTGAAATCCGCTAGTAAAGTGTGTTACGGTTTCTGAGGAGTCCCCCTTGCGGAATCATGACATGCAGGTGATCATGATTTTAAGCTCACCATACACCGCAATACTACTAAGATGATAAAAGGTTTACAGTAGTACTTTAAATACATGCGAGGAAGAAGTATATAGAGTTGCATGTGGCTTGTCGCCATGCATGTCAGGAAGTGAAGGCCGAACACCAGTAACCCAGCGAGTTGCTACAGATGATGAAAAATCCCTAAGAGGAATGAGGGTGGATCACCATGGATAGTGTAGTGGGTTTCCCCTGGACCAAGAGAGGTCATGATGCAAAATGGGTTATGGTGGATCGCCTTACCAAGTTGACCTAATCCCTTGCCTAAGAGAGAGCACTGTCAGTATGACAGACCCGGTTGAACTGTACATGAAAGCAAGATAGTTCAACTACATCGTGATCCGAGTTCAATATCTTGAGCATGACCTTAAGTTCGCTTCCATGTAGTGGAAGTAGGTGTAAGAAGAACTCGATGCTAGATTGAAGATGAGTATAGCATATCACCTCTGACTGGTGGACAGTCAAGAGAGTATGAGCCAGACTCTAGAATGTCTGACGAGATCATGTGTGCTCGTTCAGGGTGATACATGGGAACAATTCCTGTCCCTAGCAGAGTTTGCTTGTTATGATAACCACCATAGCCAGTATCGGGAGGTATGATGCTCTATAAGGGAGAATGTGTCGGTCACCACTTCACTTGGATGATGTTGGTGAGAGGACCTTGCGAAGGTCAAAGAGAGACCACAGTGTATGCAGATAAAGACACTTTGAAAAGCCCAGGATCGCCTGGAGTTGTGAGCCGATGCGAGGCAATCTGACATGCAGTTCACTGTGGGAGACATGTGTTATTAGAGAAAAAGAATCGACCCCTCCGAGCTATAGCTGAGAGAGCTGAGTCCCCGATACCTGGGTCCATTTGAGATGGATTGGTGGAGTTAACTATGTTTGACCTTACCCCTCAGGATAATATGATGTGTGATGAGTTTCATATGTCCGATCTAGAGCACTATGTGAGGTACCCGAGCCATGTGCTGAGCAATGGACCTAGTGCGCTCCCGAGGGAGGCTGAAATGTCCTAAGTCACCTGTGAGGATTCTAGATACCAAGGTGAAAGAACTCAGAGGCTATGAAGCACGGATACTCCAAAACATGTGACGTACCCGTATCCGATACGTATTGGATACCAATACTCCATGGATACTCCTGGATACGTATCGGATACTCCTAATCCGTATCCTTCCGTATCCAGGCCGTATCTAGTCGGTTGAAACTAGAAAAAAAAAATCTAGGCATGACATTATTTGATTAGCATTTGACACCAGGTCATGTCTCAACCCTCTTTGTTAAGTAGTAGCTTACATCAAGGCTGTCATAGTTGCTTCCTTGAAGTAGTTCAAGGTTAGTCACCATTCCTCTTGCTAAATGCCAATCTTCCTTCTTCTCTTTATTGTTTGTATCTCCTTTGTTTTTTGGGATTTCAGTTTTTAAAGAACTTCAATATGTAATCTGGATTTTTGTTTGTTCTTTATTGCAAACCAATTCATTCACCTTTACATGGTACTTCCGGATGCTTTCCCTGCTAAGGTGCAAGTTTCAAGCACGTTGATGTCCTCCATATTCTATGAAAGGATTCAATTTAGTATCGTTGGGTTAACATGCCTCTTGTTTTGGTGACTAAATCCATTGGGATTTATTCTGGAATTCTATCTAGACAATATCTATTTCATCTCCTTTGAAGATAATCATTGCATCCCCATCCTTATGTCTCCCCCTATGAAGCACTGATACTCCAAAATAGGTGTCCTATCAGTACTTAATACATATTTGACGTTAATACTCCCTAGATACTCTTTAATACATACCAAATACTTCTTAAGTCGCATTCCTTTTTTTATTAGCTGGATATGACCTCAATGCAGCGAGGATACAACCAACCCATTTAGCAGCCAAGAGAGCACCCCACTCGTGTGATCCCTCAAAATCCCAAAATCATGTGACTTCCAACTCTAGACTCCACCTATTGTATTGTGATTTGAGAATGAAATTGGTATTGTCTGTTAAACTTTTAAAATAAACATTAAAAAAACGGTTGTATCCATGTTGTACCCGTATCTTATATTTTTTGAAAATTGTCGTATCCCCGTACCGCACGCATACCCGTACCCATTTCTGTATCTATATCCGTGCTTCATAGTAGCCAGCTATACCCTGAGAGAAGATAGTTTGGTATCACAGATGACACAACTCACTTTACAACACAACATTACATGATACATGAAATGTGAAAGGTTTAGAATATGATATTATCTGTCTTTTTGTAACTTGTCTCACATTAATATGAATGAAAGACCCTTTTTTAAATCATTGTTTGATATTATGGTATTGGTTTCCATTTTCTTTAGAAATATTGTGATTTTTGAATGAAATTTGATTGTCTTCATCTATTTTTAAATAAATATATTGGTTATTTTTAAAAATATTAAATAAATAATAAAAAAATGTCGTATCCATGACGTACCCGTATCCTATATTTTCAAAATTTGTCGTATCCCCGTACCAGTACCCGTACCCGTATCCGATACGTATCCGTATCCGTGCTTCCTAGCTCAGAGGTAATTTTTTTTATGATAAATGTTCTTTGGAAGCACCATGGGAAGGATAAAGTCACATGGGGGCCAACGATGGACATGGAAAAGTCTTATCCTGAATTGTTTGTATGTTTAGTGGAATTTTGAGGGCAAAATTCTTATAAGAGGGGAAGGTTGTTACAACCTCAATTTTACATGTGTTTTCATAATTGAAATGTAATAATTTTAAGAATGAGTTTCTTTGCAAATTTCCCCTTTAATATGAATTTCGTGATTTCTATTGTTCTGTTAATCCAATAATGGATATAAGAGAGAAAAAAAGAAGAAAAGTCCAAATATTATAGAAAGATAAAAGATAATGAATTTTAAGCAATATATTTATGAGAAATGTATAAAAATCTCTAGAAAGTGGCAATAATGGCCACAAATTGATTAGATTTTGTTTACATGTGATTACTAATGGAAAGATTAATCAAAATAAAGAATATAGGAAATGAGGAAAGAGAAAATATATGCTTTAATGCATAATATATGCCTTATAAGTCATTTACTTGCAATTGAAGAAAAGGAGTTATTCCTTTTGATTTTCGGCTTCAAACTTGGAATATAAGTAGATTAAGCTCTTTATAGACTTTTCCTTAAAATTTGGTATTATTTGGACGTGTGGTTTGGGAGATATAATTTTTATAAGTATTCCTAAAGTGAGAGGAATACCATTAAAATTGGAATTGCTTTTTATCAGCCTTTGTGGCGCGTGAAACGTGGACCATTGATCTAATATCCAACGGCGATCCACTTGTCTCCCACCTCTAACCCGATTTGGAAAGCTGTAATAGATAAAGCAAGGAATCGATTCACACGTTCTCTCTCCTTGATCAACAAGGAGTCCTAAAGAGTAACTATTTGATCTCAGGAGAAGAAATCGGACCAGGATGACCCCTGTTTTCCCAGGATTGGTGCACGATAGGGAGTTCCCTAAATCGACACAGGAGTTTCCTCCATGGGCAACCGTCCCTGGAAGGGAAGGGCTATATAAGGGGGATCGCAGATCCCGTTTCAGGAACAAAGGGGTAGGTGGCGATTCCGCGATCACCCGAGACCTAGGAAGCACTGATACGGATACGTTTCGGATACGGGTACGGGTACGGGTACGGGTACGGGTACGGGGATACGATAATTTTTGAAAATATAGGATACGGGTAAGACATGGATACGATTTTTTTTAATATTTATTTAAATATTTTCAAAAATAAATAGTATATTTATTTTAAAAATAGATGAAGGCAGTCAAACTTCATTTATAAATCACAATATATCTAAAGAAAATGGAAACCAATTCCATAGTATCGAACAATGATATAAAAAAGGGGTCTTTCATTCATATTAATGTCAGATAGAAGTTACAAAAAGACGTCATAAAATCATATTCTCAACCATTCACATTTTATGTATCATTTAATTGTGTTGTAAAGTGTGTCATGTCATCTGTGACACCAAACCATCTTCTTTCGTCAATGAGAAGTAATTAAATATTTATGTATACAAGAATTATATCCAAATTCCAAAATAAAAAAATGAACTGAAATATGAAACAACAGAGGCAATTATAGACAAGTAGGTATATTAACAGCAAGACACAGTGAGAAAATCAGAACTACTAAACAGAAAAAATAGAGAAAGCTAGAGAGGCTTACGTTCAAAAGGGATGAACAAAGACAATGCCAAAATAGAATTCCGGAAAGAGTTAAGAGGCTAGAGGCTGTAACCACCAATAGAAAATTGAATCCCTTTGGAGAAGATGAGGCACAAAGGCTGTACGTTAACCACCAATAGCCCACTGGTGATGATGAGGCACAAGCCGCACAACAATAGAAATATGACGTGGACTGAAGCAAAACCAAGCTTCAAAATGTATCGCACAAGTCAAAGGAACTGTTTTACTGATTTGCATAGAGAATCAGTAAAAACGCAGGTCAATCTGTTAAAAGGTCTTGAAAACAAAAAAAAGGCTTAAATGGGCGGGGCCGTATCCAAAACGTATCCAGGCCGTATCCATGCCGTATCCAGGCAAAAAAAGGCAGAAAAAAGGGGATACGGCTGGAGAGGTATCCGATACGTATTTAGGTGTGTCCATGGAGTATTGGTATCCGATACGTATCGGATACGGGTACGACACCTATTTTGGAGTATCCGTGCTTCCTAGCCCGAGACCCCTTTCTACCTCAGTTTTTTTCGCTAGATCATTGTCATAGCCGGCTCCCCTGTTCTACCTGTATCGAGGTCTTGGTCGACGTGGCTGGCGCTGCCTCAGCCGCCGTTTGTCGCCGCGGATGGGTCGAGTGAGTCGGGCGGGCCGCGCCTTGCTCACCTATGGTCTCGGTTCCTCCGCCAGGGCTCCAGGGCGCGGAGTCAACACGGGAGTTGACTCCCTGTCCGCAATACAACGGCGAGAAGAGGAGTCTCACGAGGAAGAAGGGGAAAGGGAGAAAAGACTCTTTTGCCCATGAGGCTCGTGAAGGAACGGAGGGGCAAAGTTGTCCTTTGACCCGATCGCTGACCCCGCCTCATTGGAGCAAGCCGTTATGCTGACGTGGCGGCGTTCTATTGGCCAAAAAGGTAATCCTTTATTAATTCGTAATTAAATATTGATAACTCCGATTAGGACAAGTAATATATGAAAATTGATCAGCAGAACGTGAGGAATCTAATAAAAATGGATTTAGAGTCTGAATCTGATCCTAATCCGAAAAGTAGTTAAAGTTGCTAACCTTAATGCTTTAAATGAATCAAAACCCTAGTTTTTGATTTAGGATGAGTTTAAGAAACTAAGTTGATGTTATTAATCAAAGATTAGATTTTTGGACATAAAAGGAGTAGTTAGATCTAAAGGTGTAATCTTTGTGCCTAATTGCCTTAATTTAGGGTTTCATGAACATGTCTATGCTTAGATACCTTAATTTAGGTGATGATGACTTTTAATGGTTTTAAATGTTCAAATCCATGAATAAACAGAGATGTAATGATACTAAGTCAATTTGAGTATAAAAGATCCTTAATGTGGATAGTTGAGCAATTAGGGTTTAATGAGTAGAAAAGCTACTTTTAGGGTTTGTTGACCTAAAAAGGGTAATGTATGAGAAATTGATCTAAGAAACCCTAATGCATCCTAATGAGACTTAGAAACCCTAGAAAGGTATCCCAAGTCAATAAAGAGTTGTTTGGATGTGATGGTAACAACTAGGTGTTGTGCATTGATTTCAGGATCCCTGATTGATTGCTTGATTGGTTATTCTTGATTATTCTGACTTGGACATCAAGTTACCTCTGGAGCAGGTATGTGGTTACGCTTATGGATATTCCGATATAGTTTTCCGACGTTTTCCGAGGCTTTAATCGGTTGCCTGAAATAACTGTTAGATGAATTTTATTTCATGCAATTATAGAGTGACTATGATTATCACCTTAAACCTACATGCATAACTAGCTCAGATCCTGGTCCTCCTCTGTAGCTTTGGTATGATGACCTAGTATATGGCTACCTGCGAGGTAGGACCATCAGGTTATCAGATAACCTAGTACATGGCTACCCGCGAGGTAGGTCCATTAGGTTATCATGAGTCAGAGATTAGACTACCTTTGGGTAGGGCCATGCGACTCCACAACCCTAGGTATTGATCTACCTGTAGGGTAGGATCATGGGGGTTAGTTGAGATCTACCATGTGAGAGAGGTAGTATCCATGTCCATTGCAGGCACAACACAGAGGCATGGATATGTATGGATTGAGTAGTGTTGCTTAAAATGTAAATTTGTTTGATAAATGATATTTGGTTGCATAAGTTGTTATCCATAGTTGCACGATTATTGGTTCCCCCACATACCAGTATAATTCATTATACTGACCGCCGTTTTGTTTGTCGGCGTTTTAGGTTAACTAGAAAATGGATATTTAGTAAAGTGACATTGATGGAATCAAGTTCAAATAAGGATATGGAGGATTTTAGATAGATCAGTTCTCGTCGGGTAAAGTCTCCACTCCTATATTTTGCAAGGTAATGTTTTTATCCCATTTAAAGTTTAGTTGTGGAATTTATTAATTATTGTTGATTATTTACAAAATCACTGATCCTGTTTTGGGATAACTAGGAGGCGGGGTCGTTACAAAACTACTAGTTAAATTTCGCACCTCAGTTAGAATAATAACTGAAATTCCTACTTGGTACTAACTTTGCAAGCATTCTGCATCATAGTAGTTTTGTAGTATCCATTCCATTGTTCAAATGCTCTAGCTTCGACTCCCCTTGAAGGCTAAGGCCGGGTCCCGTTTGCAGAAATTCAGTTTAACATGATCCTATATGCGGCTCACCTATGGAGTTTTGATTACTGTGAGAGTCTAGTTATGTAGTTAATTTAGTTGTTGGGTCTATTTATATATGGGCCAATTGTGTCTTGGCCCATTGGGTTTCACTTGAGTCTGTATGCTTCCCCTTCATCCTATTTATAGGAGACGGGGGCTGCCATTCTATCAATAGAAAACATACACGGGTTTTTCCCCACTATATTGTTTTTCTACAATTATACATACATGCACTCCCTTTAATGCACTTCCTTTCGGCAAGGCTGTCATAGCAACTCTCTGCTATCATTAGTGACTGTTGTTTCCTGCTTGCATCTGCTGTGCTAAGTGCCTTGCTCTGCTAGCTCTATCTAATAAGCTTGCTTGCCATTTAAATGTCATAAAAGCCTTTTGGAACATAGGGCTTGTCCTTAATATCTTTACTATACAGTTATAATCACTTGATGACAGTTTGGGGAAAAAGACAAGGTAATTGTTGCTGCCGGATTCTGCTTTTGTTGTTGGATAATTACTTGCCAAACAAGTGCTTGTCGTAGCTAATTTGGTACTTGAAAAATTGATCATTTGACCTTTTCTTGCGATAATTATATACATGCACTTGTTGATTTCTGCTTCCATATTCACCTTTTTGAACTATGTAGGGTCTTCACCATACACGGCTCCCAAGATGAGATTATCCCTGCAAACGATGCTTTGGAAATTTCTAAGCTGGTACCATGCCATGAATTGCACATTATAGAAGGTGCAGATCATGGATACACGGGTCATCAGCAGGAGCTTGTATCAGCTATATTAAAGTTCTTGCAGTCAAGTAAGAAGGTACTGTCTCGTTTATGAGAAATTGGATAGATATGATAAAGGAAAAATGATTCTTGTCCTGTAGTTAAAATGGTATGGCGTTTACAATACGGAGATAGTTGGCTGGAAACGAGATAGTTTATTTTTACCAACTTTGTTTATTTGAACAAAGAACAATATCAATGTAGATGCATATGATACCAGCGATGCAATTTGTGAAACGATATTTACGGTGAACATCATTAGTGTTGATTTGTTTATGTAAGAAGTTCTGTTTCCGCAGGTAGAAGCTCCTGAGGAACACGCCTAAGTAATTCAAGCCTGGCTGGATACAGATTTCTGATTAAAATGCTGGCGCTTGCTGGCGCGTGTACAATTCAGGAGTTGCTTGAATCTATTAACCATTTTATCAACTGTAATTTATTTACGACACGTTTGGATTGTAGGATCTGATATGAGATATAATCTGACTTCAACATTTTCCGTAAATCTCACATTTGTTTGTAGTTTGTTTAGACCTAGATTTTGCCACACAAGACTCCCTAGTCCTGGATCATAGGACTCGTTGATTATGCAGGCCCTTGCCGATACTACACCGATACTCCCTCCCTCCCCTTATCACTCCCTCTCCCAACTTTTTCCTCAAACTCTCGTTTTCCATACCAAACTGTCATTAGTTATCCTCTCTACCAGTCAATGTTGTAGTCGTGTCTGCCACTGTCTCTTCTGTGGTCATCGCTGCTTCCCTTGCCATTGTTGTCACTGTCGTATCACCATTATTGTAGCAACTCCAGTTCTATAGAGCCTATCGCAGAGATACCCCTAGAAGGGCAGTAGCTAGTAGTACTACTGTCATCACCATTACTGTCGCTACCATTATCCTCATCGATGCCACTATTATAATGGTTATCATCACTACCACGACTACCAATGTCATGTTCCTATACTCATTATTTTTTTACCACCCTTCTCCACTATTCCATAGCCATTGAAACTACCCCATCAGTTTTGTTGCTAGACAATGTGGTACAATTGTCACTTGGCCTGAGCTTTGTTGAGTAGTGCAACTATTCAACGGTGAAATACTGCTATATCATCTATGATTTATCATCTCCTAACATTTTTGTGTAATCGTACTTTTTTTTTCCAATTTGACAAACCAAATACCTATATTTTTAGGAAAATGCTGTGTCACACAACTTGAATTATTTTGTGGCGTCAATAATATCAACAATCGACAGGCTATGCATGCGTCACACTTCTAAGATTACATCAATATTCGCTCCACCCTACAAATGCTTGAACAAGAATTGAAGTCAATTTTGGCCAAAATAATAAATAATATTAGAATAAAAAGCTCACTTGGCATACACGCACCTTAATCCATGTGCACATTAATGCAACAAATGTGACATCGTCTACCCAAAAATGGTGTGATGCTTAAGAACATTCAAATGTCAATAGGACTAGGCATAAACCCGTGCTATACATGGGTGCCTAAGTAAACTGCAAATGAGCTAATATAATATATAGTTTAAAAAATCAAAGACAAAAGTGTGTACATGTACAAGGATCAATATGTAATTTCAAAAAATAATAGAGAATTTTGCATCCAACCCCATCTATGGGCTTTCTTATATAGTATAGATAAGTCTCCTAATATGATATATAATTTAAAAAATTAAAGACAATTGTGGTGTACACACGCATGGACCAGTATGTAATTTTACAAAATAATGGAGTAAATTCCATCTAATCCCTCCGCGGGCTTCTTTATATAGTATAGACAGGTATCTTGATATAATACGTAATTTAAAAATTGAAGACAACAATATAGTGTACACACAAATGGACCAGTATCTAATTTCAAAAAATAATAGCGAAACTTGCATCAAATCCCCTTTGTGGATTTTCTTATATAGTATAGATGGGTCTCCTAATATAATATAATTTAAAAAATTAAAGACAAAAGTGTGTACACACATAGATTGGTATGTAATTTTAGAAAATAATGTAGAAAATTTCATCCAACCGCCTCCGTAGGCTTTTTTATGTAGTATAGTTGGGTCTCCTAATATAATATATAATTTAAAAAAATTAAAGACAAAAGTGTGGTGTATACATGTACAGACCAGTATGTAATTTAAAAAATAGAGAAAAATACATCCAACCCCTCCGTGGGCTTTCTCAGATGGGCCTCCTAATATGATATATAATATAAAATATTAAAGACAAGTGTGGTGTCATTTCTAAAGATAATAAAGAAAATTCCATCCAACCCCATCTACGGGTTTTCCTATATAGCATAGATGGGTCTCGTAATATAATGTATAATTTTAAATCTTATAGATAAAAGTACGGTGTACACACATATGGACCAGTATGTAATTTCAAAAAAAAAAATTGCATCGATCCCCTCCATTGGCGTTCTTATATAGTATAGATGGGTCTCTTAATATAATATATAATAAAAAATGACAAAAGTGTGGTGTACACACATTGGGACAAGTATATGATTTCAAAAAGTAATGGAGAAAATTGCATTCGAGCCCCACTACAGGCTTTCTTTTGTAGGATAGATGGGTCTGCTAATATAATATATAGTTCAAAAAACTAAAGACAAAAGTGTTGGTGTACACACACATGAACCAATATGTGATTCCCAAAAATAGTTGAGAAAATTGAATCCAAGTCCCTCCGTAGCCTTTCCTATTTAGTATGGATGCATGTTTTATGTTGAATGTCTTCTAAAACTTCATTCATCAAGTTGTGAAGCCAAAATGTTAGATTTCATCCCGTTTAGAAATGTGATGTGTGCTACATTCACATCTATTATGAGATACATATCTTAAATGATGTCATAGAAATGAAGTCCATGTCAAAGGTTGTGGTTGAGAATGGTTGGAGATGTCGTTGATGCCACTATCTAATCTCATCAAAAAATAGGACAAAAGATATGAAAATGTATGGCTCTAAGATAGGGTGCAGTAGTTCACTACAAGTAGGGTAAGAGTAAGAGTAAAGACTTTGTTATCCATTAACCCTTTCTTGGTAACCATTCCTTTGTTGGACATGGTAAGTTAGTAACCCATTCCCACTAACCCATATCCCATTAGTATTGGAGTTTAATTAAGTTTTACATGATATATAATGAACCATGTCTAAAAATTGAGTAACCATTGAGCTAGATATGGGGCTCGACCATTTGTAGTCCTAACTACTATTTGACCTCTGTGTGGGAGGATGAGGAATTTATGCAATATCATGAGCATACCCACCCACCCCCCCCCCCCCCAAAAAAAAACTTCATTGCTAGGTTAAACCTTGAGAAGGACAATATGAAATCCCAAAGTCAACACTACAACTATATTGGCAATGATTTAAAATAAGAGAACTAGTCATAGTGGAGTTCTTCCAGAGTAGAACAACTAAAAATCAAATAGCAATGATCGGCTTGTAGAGGATAGGAAACATATACCTAGATAAAAGGATGATATCATATGATGTCTTTGGTGCTCATTTCCCATGTGCTAGGTGACACATAATAGCTTGGTTTTACACATTGAACTTAACAACCACATATGCTCCTTATTAGTAAGAGATATGTGTGCTTGTTTCATTAGATTACTAATGCCAAATAGTGTTTGACACGAACTTCTCTATGTATTTTCTATAGATTATCCATTTACTCTCACTCTACATTTTTTGGTGGGATAAAATTATGGATAAAGGGGGGTGTCACCCTTACCCTCAGTGAAGAGGATGAGGGAAAGGGTAAAGCCTTACCGGGAACATACATTCCTTTTTAGTAATCCCATTGTGGAAACCCAAAGGATGGGGACAACATGTGGCACCCACATGTTGTATGACGAAATAAACTATATCATATGGCATGAAGTCTATTTTTCACATTGTCCTTTCTTTCTAAAACTCTGTGTATAACATGTGTTCTCTACTTTGATACGAGTTAGTGCTTGATTTTGATATGTTATGAAACATACTCCTTTTTGACATTGTCTATGAATTCAATAAGTGTTGTTTGGTCATGCATTTCAAACCCTACACTAGCCCCATTTTTTGTTTGATGCATTAGGCATTTGGTGTCGGGTCCTCTACTCATTTCTTTTGGGTAATCTCTGTTGGTATGTATACCAAAGAGTCAGTCATACGATGATTGTATTGACATTTCTTGTAAATGATTTGGTTAATAATAAAGGAAGTTTTGTCTCTATGTTTCTTCAAATATGAGATGCTCATATAACATGGTAAATGTCTAAAAAATGATACTGTTCAATGACATGTCTTCAGGTTGAGGACTTGAACAATGAGATTGTATGTATGATAAACGTATTTACATTCTTGATTATGTCTCTAGTCGGATATTATTGTGGAAGCTAATAGATAAAAATAATACATAACACTAGATTGTGTGTTGGTTGATGACAAAATCTCATTAATCATGATATGTGATATCAAACCAAACACATAGGTACTTGTTAGAGAATATTGTACTGTATAGACTCATCCTAAGAAGTGATACATGGATAACAATAATAACCACATCTCAATATGATAGTGGTGATTGTGATTCTTAGGCCTAAAATCACTACACTCATCACACGTTGTTTAATGTATTTTAACATCATCTATTGTGACCTTGAATAAGAGTTGCCATAAAGGTTGTGCTTGGGTACATTGTGACCCATGAGGATTGATTGTGAGTGATGGAGATGGGATTTGTCTCTCCTACTAGTGTTGATATCTTAGACACTTGACAAGTGAGACTAAGAAAATATATGGTCATACTCATGTGAGTCAATATATGATATTGAGCTCATATACATATCTACAATCTACTCTGGTTCAAGGAATATGGATTGAATGATTAAGAAGATGATGTTTCCATGTCTCAAGTTCAGTCTAGGCATCAAAGACAAATGAATTATAAAATCTTAGTAACATTGATCACAAATCTAGGTTGAATTCGTTCTCCAACTTTCCAATTACTTGGGTAGCAATGATGTGCTGCTAGATACTGTTCATTGCTTATGATGTCATAAATTAGTTATGGACATTCACTACCTACGTAGCTTGGGACCTATAAGGTCACACACATAGAACACACCTAGAATGTGAGTTTACTCATGAATAAGGTTTAACTTGATTACTAAAGAGTTTAGATATTCAATTTAAACAACATTAGTTGGAATTTGGATGATTGAGAATGTGAGTCGACTGACTCAAGTGTTGAGTCGACCGGTTTGAATGTCGATTCGATTTAAACATCATTGGCTGAAAAATTGGCAGATTGAGACTGTGAGTCGACCGACCCAAGTGTTGAGTCGACCGATTCATGTGTCGAGTCGACCTATTCAAGTATTCAGTCAATCGACTGGATGATTAGTAAGATTGGATCAAGGATTGATGCTAACATCATGTTGTACATTGATCAGTGTATTGAAAGCCAATATGCTTGGAAATAGGAAAGCATTCCAATTGACTGATTCATGTGTGATTCGACCAACTCAAGTGTTGAGTCGACCGATTCGTGATCCACAATAGCTAGGAATTCGTAAAAATCCATCTCTTCGACTACCAATTGATCTAAAAACTCTAAGCTTGACATTCCTATAAATATAGAGCTAGTCAAGGCTTTCACGAAACACAACTAACACCGAAAAATTTTGTCCTCTCACATTCATGGTAACGTGAGAACCTAAGAAACTCTTACCCGTAAAAGGGAGAGACAACAAGGGAGGATAAGTCATTGTTAGCACGTTAACATCGAAGGGACGAACTCCTTCCCGTCGCCTCTAGCAAAGCGCAACGAGGAGTTCCTAGTGGTTCATGTGGACTACCATGAGGAGTGGAGGCCGTTGCCACCACTTTAGGAGGACGTCGTCAACTGCCATTCGTGGTGCTACACCAGGAGGCCGATGTTGACAACCGTCCAGGTGCAATTTGAGAAAGAAATATGCTTTTGTGCGGATATTTGATGGACTTGATCCAAGACCAAGTTTATACCTCACAATACTCTTTCTTAAATACATCATTGTTAACACAATTTGGTAGTATGAGCTAGTATGAGATACATACATAATTTTTTTTGTTTCCGCTGCCTATTTGCTGTCCAATTTCCCTACAACGGTATTCGTGACACGTCAATTTACAACTATTAGAATCTAGTTGATATGATCAAATTTTGTTTTATCATTCATTTGTTGCATACTATATGAATACTTAAAATGATTAATGTGTGTGTCCGATTAAAACCACATACACTCTTTATGTATATATATATATATATATATATATATCCAATGAATACACATCACCCTAAAGTTTATTTTGATGGTGGATGAATGCGCAGTTATGTCCAAAACCCCTTGCGGATGTGTGTGCTTGGTTGAATGGTTTTATTCTTGCTGTTATTCGGTTTGCATACTCAATATCTACCTTTTTCTCCAGATGTAAATTAATGCTTCCCTCCTTATGCTCCTCTCAGATGTGGCTCGAGGTTTCAATTTTATAATATAATAAGTTAATAGGAATATGATAGTTTTTTTTTCATGTTTCGGTAAAAAGAGGGCATTATGAACCAGACGAGTCAACCGACTGGAAAGTCGAGTCGATCGACCAGAGGATTGAAGAGGCCACAAATAGGAAGAACTAACTGATAGGTTGGAGGTCCAATTGATTGACTGAAGGAGTCCAGACACCGCTTGAGCCAGGATCCAGTTGACTGATCCATGAAGACCAACCCATTTACCAACAGACCAATCGATCGATTGGAAGTTTGACTCGAGTGTTCGGTCCGGTTCTTGCACAATTTTTCTGTAAGAATATATTGCTACATATGATGTGGACCTTAGGTGGTAGCGATATCGTCTGGCTCCAAATAATTGCAAGTATGGCCATAATCGCCACTCATATCTTCTGATTGTATGTATTGTTTGTAGATATAGCTTGTATATGATACATATTAGAAGTATATGATGATTAGATATATATGTTTTTATAAATGTAGATCCCTCAATTAAATATTAAGTCTTATATGTTTTCCATAAGAGACACACATAAAAAGCTTGACTGACTAAGCGTGGGCATGCCCTAGCGCGGTGTGTTGTCTATCTCATGGAAGTGTGATCGTAGATATGCGGGTCTGCCTTCGCAATGTGCATATTTTATAGTGTTGGATTTTGGATCAGGCTTAACTAGATGATTGTAATGAGATTAAGCACATAGAGGTATAAAGATAGATTATGACAAAGAGTTGTACATGCCATCTATCAAGAGTTACATATTATACAATTGGCAAGTGTTTCCTACATAAACAATCGATTTGTGAGAGATTGGCCCTAGCTAACTCATAACTTTGATGAAATATGGATCTTAACTCACTAGAAGGTTGTACGCTGCAATTTTCCAAATCAATAATGACGAATATCAATTTGAACAATATAGTGTGAGCAATAATTAATTAAATGTCTAATTCATGTCATCAAATTTTCTTTTAATGAAATCGAGTCAAAAAGTATTTTGACAAAAATGCAAATGTCTTTTGTAGAAACTAATGAAAAATAACAATATATTTTCATCGTGAGCAGTCCTTGAAAAGGACAAACTAAATGACACCAACTTCCATGACTGGTTCAAGACTTTGAGAAATGTTGTTACCAATGAGGCAAGCTCTATGTCCTTGACACACCAATGCTAGAGGAACCCGCTCCAAATGAGCCTAAGACTAAAATAGATGCTACATTAAGCATGCAATGATGTCACAAACATCAAAGATCTTATGCTAGGCTGTATGGACTGTGAGTTGTATAAAAACATGAAGATATGGACTATCTCAAGATGGTAACACATCTTAAGAATCATGTAAAGCAAGAAAGGTATAATGTCTCCAAAGCTTTGTTTGAGTGCAAACGGATAGAGGGAGTTCTAGTAGAGCCCCATGTGCTTAATATGATTGGATATGTACAATATCTTGAGAGACTGAGATTTCCTTTAAGCCAAGAGTTGGCCACATATATGATTCAATGATCACTGTCTGAATCATATAGCCAATTTATCGAGTGATATTACTTGAGTAACTTGGCCAAACAACTGTATGAATTGCTTGGCATGTTGGCAAATGCTGAAACACAAATGAAGGATAAACCCATGATGATGATCAACAAAAGGGAGTCCAAGAAATGTTCTGAGGCTAAGTTGAACTCCAAATCTTCTATACTCAAAGATAAGGAGAAGGGTAAATGCAAAAGAAATCTTTCCTTTTCATTTGAGAAACTAATTAAGATGAAGCAAAAGATAGAGATATCTACTTTACGTATATATGTAATTGAGATTAACTTCACTACTTCTTCATCCTGGGTACTGGATATTAGATGTATCATACATTTGCTCAAATGAGCATGATCTGAAAAGAAATAGACCTTTAAAGAAAGGTGAGGTTGAACTGTGCATTGCTAATAGAGCAAGAGTTGCTTCCAGTGCAATCAGAATCTACGAGTGATCTCTGCCAAGTGGGCTTATAATAGAGTTAGAAAACTTCTATTATGTACCTTCCATTAATAGAAACAACATTCCTGTATCTTGTATGGATAAGAATGGATTCAAATTTCACATTAAGAATGGTCGATGTTCTATTTCTAAAGATGAGATATTTTATAATAGTGTCCCAATGTCTTATGCTCTTTATTTGCTAGATCTAGAGATAAGTGTTTATAGTGTAAATATTAAAAGGCTTAAACTCGATCACTCAAATAAAACATACCTTTGGCATTATCGTCTAGGGAACATTAATGAGAGACACATCTCTAGACTCCATAAAGATGGTTATCTAGACTCTTTTAATTTCAAATCAATAGAGACATGCAAACAAAGATGACAAAGACTCCTTTCAATGGTCACAGTGAGAGAGCAAGTGATCTATTAAGACTTATACATACTGATGTATGTGGACCTCTTAGAACAAATGCCAGAGGTGGTTACCAATACTTCACTACCTTCACCGATGATCTCAGTATGTTTTTTTTATGTGTACTTGATGAAACACAAGTCAAAACCCCTTGAAAAGTTCAAGGATATCATGAATGATGTACAAAACTAACTTGGTAAAAGTATTAAAGAACTTCATTTAGACCGATGTGAAGAATACTTAAGCCAAGAGTCTGAGAACCTTCTACGAGCCTGTAGTATCATATCACAATGGACTCCACCTAAAATACCGCTACATAATGGTGTATAAGAAAGAAGGAATCACACATAACTAGATATGGTGCGATCATTGATGAATTTTTCCGATCTTCCAATTTTATTCCGGGAATAAGCTTTAGAATCTGTTGCGTTTATGCTTAACCGTTTACCATATAAATTGGCTCAAAAGACACCATATGAGATATCACATGGGAAATGTTCCGATGTGTATTTTATGAAGATTTTGGGAGGTGAATCTTATGTGAGAAAGCAACTTACTAAAAATCTTGGACCCAAATTAGATAAATGTTATTTTGTTGAATATCCCAGAGAAAAAAGGGGTACTACTTCTACACTCTGTCCGAGAACAAAGTGTTTATTGCCACGAATACTATATTTGAAGAAAAGGAATTTATTTCCAAAAGAATAAGTGGGAGAAAAGTAGAACTCAAAGAAGTTTGAGATCAACAATAAGAACCGTCATGTTCACACTTAACTGTATACCATCTAAACTGGTTCAAAAACACCATAGGTATATGACATGGGAAACGTACCAATGTGTCTTTTATGAAGATTTGGTAGGTGAAGCTTATATGAGAAAGTAGTGTACGAAAAGCTTGGACCCAAATCAGATAAATGTTATTTTGTGGGATATGCTGAAGAAAAAAGGGGACATCACTTTTACACTCCATCCGACAATAAATTGTTTAATGTCAGGAATATTCTATTCCTAGAAAAGAAATTTATTTTCAAAGGAATAAGTGGGAGAAAAGTAAAACTCAAAGAAAGTTAAGATCAACAAGAAGAATTGAACCTCCAGATTTACATAAGGAACCTTTATACTCACAAATTGTTGTGCAATATCAAGTTTCTCTTATGACACATGAACCTCGTAGATCTAGTAGGACACACCTTGAGCCTAAAAGATTTGGTTATCTTGTGACTGAAGAAGGCAATTAGCTGGTCATTGATGATGAGCTAACAACCTACATAGAAGTTAATTGAGGGACCAAAGTATGATAAATGGCTTGAGGCCATGAGATTTGAGATGGAATCCATGTATACCAAAAAGGTATGGACCTTGGTGGATCCACCTAAAGGGGTAAACCCATAGGGTGTAAATGGGTCTTCAAGAAGAAGATTGACATGGATGGTAATGTAAAAACCTATAAAGGTCAATTGATTGCAAATGGTTTCAAACAAGTTCAATGTGTTGACTATGATGAAACTTTTTCTCCACTTTCCATGATTAAATCCATCAGTATGATGGTTGCCATTACATCTTATTATGACTATGAGATTTGGCATATAGATGTTAAAATTGATTTCCTTATTGAGAATCTTCTTCAAGATGTGTACATGACACAACCTGAGGGTTTTATAAATCTAAAGGAAGCCAATAAAGTTTGTGAGCTACAAAGATCAATCTATGAATTGAATCAATCATATCCAAGCTGGAATATTTGATTTGATGAAATAGTCAAAGAGTTTGACTTTTTGAATCTTTACATCTTGATCAGAGTATGACCCATAACAAAGATGATTGGAAAAGAAGGATCCATGTAGCCAACCCCAAAATGGTTGGGGCTGAGGCTTAGTTGATGATGATGATGAGTCAAAGAGTTTGACTTTATTCAAAAAGAAGATGAACCATGTGTTTCTAAGAAGGTTAGTAGGAGTATAGTTGTATTCCTCATATTGTATGTAGATGACATACTATAGGTGTACAATGACATCCCTACTTTATAGATGGTAAAGACCTAGCTGGGAAGTACCTTCTTTATGAAAGATTTAGATGAAATGTCCTAATATTAGGAATTAAGATCTATAGAGATAGATGTAGAAGGCTTCTAGGCCTAAGCCAGAACACATACATTGACAAGGAGCTGAATAGGTTCAACATGGAGACTCAAGGAGAGATAACTTATCCATGTCCCATAGTGTTACTATCTCTAGAATTCAATGTCCCAGTTCTTGTGAAGAATGAGAACACATGAGTAAGATTCTATATGTATCTACAATTGGATCTATCACGTATGAAATATTATGCACTCATCTCGATGTCTCACATGCCTTGAGTATGACTAGTAGGTATCAATTGGATCCCTATAAAAGTCACTGGACTTCCGTAAAGAACATCCTTAAGTACTTGAGAAAAATTAAGGATTAGTTCCTTGTTTATGGTGGTGAGAAAGAGCCGGTAGTAAAAGGTTACACTGATGCTACCTTCAAACTGACAAAGATGACTATAGATCACAATCCAAATTTGTGTTTTGCCTTAATAACAGAGCTATAAGCTGGATGAGTTCTAAGCAAGAGACAATTGATGGTTCTATAACAAAATCCAAGTACATTACTGCATCTGATGTGACAAAGGAAGCTGTCAGGATCAAGAAGTTCATTTATGAACTTGGGGTGTTTCCAATTGCTAATGATGTAGTAGAGTTGTATTGTGACAACAATGGAGCTATTGTACTAGCTAAGGAAGCCAGATCATATCAACATTCTAAGCATATAATACTATTGGTTCCATCTCATACGGGAGTTTGTACAATGAGGAGATGTGAATATCTACAGAGTACCAACTAAAAATAATGGTTGCTGATCCACAAACAAAAGAACTTTCACAACAAAAGCTTGATGGGCATATAAGGTCACTTGGGATTAAGTTCATGGGTGATTGACTCTAAGTGCAAGTGGGAGTCTGTTGGTATGCATGCCCAGAGAGCCAGTCATACGATGATTGTATTGGTATATATTGTAAATGATTTGATTAATAATAAAGGAAATTTTGGCTATATGTTTGTTCAAATATGAGGTGCTGATATAGCACGATAGATGTCTAATGAATGATACTACTCAATGACATATGTCTTTAGGTTGAGGACCTAAAAAATGATTATATGTATGATAATAGTATTTACATTCTTGATTATGTCCCTAGTCGGATATTATTGTGGAAGACAATAGACAACAATAACACATAAGACTATAGTGTGTGTTGGTTGATGAAAAAATCTCATTAGTCATAATATGTGACATCAAACCAAACACATCAGTACTAGTTAGAGAACAGTGTACCGGGCAGACCCACCCTCAAAATTGATTCAAGGATAACAGTCATAATCACATCTCAATGTGATAGTAGTGATTGTGATTCTTGCACCTGAATTCACTACACTCTCACATGTTTTTCAATCTATTCTAACATCATCCAACATTACCTTAAACAAGGGTTTCCATAAAGGTGATGCTTGGGTACATTGTAACACATGAGGATTGACTATGAGTGATGTAGACGAGATTTGTCCCTTCTACTGGAGTTGATATCCTGACCACTTGATAAGTGAGACTGAGAAAATGTATGGTCATACTCATGTGAGTCAATATATGATATTGAGCTCATATGCATCTCTACAGTCTGTTTTGGTTTAAGGAACATGGATTGAATGATTAAGATGATGAAGTTTCCATGCCTAGAGTTCAATGTGGATATCTGAGACATGAATTATACAATCATAGTAACACTGATCATTGATCTAGGTTGAAGTTTCTCTACAAGTTTCTAATTACCCGGGTAGCAATGATGTGTTGCTAGATAGCTCTCATTTCTTGTGATATCATAAATTGGTTATGGAGATTCACTGCCAAAGTAACTTGGGACGTATAAGGTCACACACACATGATAAACATGAAATAGGAGTTTACTCATGAATGGGATTTAACTTGATTAATAAAGTGTTTAGGTATCTAATGTAAACAAAAATGGCTAATTGTGAATGTGAGATGATTGGCTCAAGTGTCGAGTTGACTGTCTCAAGGGTTGAGTCAACCTATTCGAGTGTCGAGTCAATTTAAACAACACTGGCTAAAAAATTGGCTGACTGGGAACTAGAGTCGACTGACTCAAGTATTAAGTTGATCGATTCATGTGTTGAGTCAACCAATTCAAGTGTCTAGTCAACTGACTGGACGATCTATAAGACTAAATCAAGGATTGATGTTGACACAATGTTGTGTATTGATCAGTGCATTGAAAACCAATATGTTGGGGAATAGGAAATCATTCCCTTCTTATGATTCATGTGCACGTAGAGTGTCTGGGGCACGAGTCGACTGACTCAAGTGTTGATTCGACCAACTCATGATCAAAAATAGTGAGAAATATGTGAAAATCTGTCTCTTTGACTCCCAATTGATTTGGAGACCCTGACCCTCCTATGAATAGAGGGGTAGTCAAGACTTTTAGGTGACACAACTAACACTGACAAATGTTGTCCTCTCACACTTGTGGTAATGTGAGAGCCCACAAAAGTCTTACATGTGAAAGGGAGAGAAAGTAAGGGAGAATAGGTCATCGCTATCACATTGATATTGAAGGGACAAAATCCTTCATGTTAGCTCTAACAAAGCACAATGAGGAGTTCCTGGTGGTCCGCTTGGACTACCATAGAGGCGTGGAGGCCGTAGCCACCCCGTTAGTAGGATGTTGTCAAATTCTATTCATGGTGCTACACCAGGAGGCCGCTGCCGACAACCTTCCAGGTGCAGCTTAACAAAAAAGCATGTCATTGTGAGGATTGTCGCCAGAATTTCTCCAAGACCAGGTATATACCTCACAAACCCTTTTTCCTAAATACGTCGTTGTTGATGTGATCTGTTAGTATGATATACGAGCATAAAATTTTTTTCCACTGCCTTATCTTCTACCCAATTTCCCTACAATCTCATCTCATTTTATTCCCCTTGGGTGATCTATCTCCTGAGGGCATGCCTGGGATATAAGGGACTCCTATCATTTGATTTTTCCCTAATATGTGGTCGTTAAACTTGTGCATAGCTAAGTCACAATTTAGGATGATCATGTGATGTATTAACCTACATAATATATTCACCTGACGCTTTTAGTGGGTGAACTTTTCTTATTACATCTTCATCCATGATGCATGTGGTCATGCAATGTTTTTTTGCCCATGGTGTCTATGTCTCATTAGCTTCAATCTATGTTGTGATTGAGTCGACAACAACTATTTTGCACTTACGTGTAAGGATCTTACTTCTACATGATACTTGTTACCTAGCTAGTAAATGTGATGCCTATCCACACATTGTATGCCTATCTTTTCTTTTGTTGTTAAATGTTGCCTAGTCAATCTATATGAGTTGTTTTAGTGTGTTACACTAGCTTTCTGTAAGGAGTGGGTCCTGTAAGGAGATTCACTCCTTACTTCTATGATAAAAGGCATAGAAAAACCCATCCAAACATCCACAATTATAAAATTTTCAAATATAAGGGGTGCATGCCAGTTTCTCAATAAGTATGGTAAAGAATACAAAGGATCCTAGCAATGGAATTTAAACTAGATTATTATAAAATGTAACATTGTTCATCAATTGGTCCACAAAGAAAAAACTAAAAGAAAATGAAAGTCTAAGCTAGATTAATCAACTATAGTAGGAAACCTGACCATCTTAGATGATGCGACCTGAACCCGCTAACCAAGGTTAGGGCCCGCCAAGTAGGGATTTCTACTAACCATCATCTTTTAACCACTTATAATTATCATCCTTATCTTTTTCTTTTCTTAGATATATAGTAACACCATTTAGCATACTGACAATATCTCAATTAAACATAACATTAAAGGATACAACAATTTTTTACCATTACATAGAAGAAAGAGTTTCACACTTAATGTACATCTTGCATATTTCATTACACACTACTCTCTTTTCTCACTCTTTCATTCCCAGGATCCAGAGGAAGAATAAGAGACTATCTATGTATTTTAACTATTTCCTTTTTAAGACCTCATTTCTACTATTGATAAAACTAACTTCTCTCTCCTCAGGAAGAGCTAATCATTTACCTTAAAAATTATCCAATCGGTTGATGAGCTACTGGCTCAATTATTAGAAAATCAACAAGTAACCAAGATATTTTGATGTTTGTACATGATAGAACTTAAACACAGAAGCATATAATCATGATAGTTTAAAATAATAAATCATTCAACATGGCAGTTGAAAAATGATATTAAATACAAGGAAAGATAACCTCAATCCATTCATTTGATTTTTAATTCATTTATGATGACACTGGGTCCACGTGAGGTGTACAAAACATGTGAAAGTATCACAACAAGCTATGATCACAGTGTACAAGACTTAGAAGCATGCCTGGGGTAGTATGTAGTCTTCATACCACTTCTGCAACTGGCATTGCCACATCTAGCTCTTGGAGGCTAATGGGAGCGGCCGAAGATCTCAGACATCTCCTTTCAATTTGGTTACTCAGGTGGGGAGTCAAAGCCTTTAGACTTATTGTGCACCATTGACCTACCAAAGATGTCCACTGATCTCCACAACTCGTAATTCAGGTACCACCAAAATCCTCTATTGGTTTTGGATACCAATCATTTAGGGAGTTCACCCTCACTGGCTTAGACCCCCACACCCTTCTAGTGTGCTCCAGCTTACCTCGACCTACATGAGACCTCCAGTCGGGAAGTACATTTCCTCCTCATAATGCAAGCCTCATGTGAGGATTCTATAGTGTCCAGGACATCTATCATCTATTGATATTTAGTTAAATAAACAAGATTCAATATCATAACTAATGGTTACCCTATATTCATCAATTAATCATCATGTGTTAAGAACATAAATCATCTAGCAACTTTTACAGTTCTCATATACCACAGTTCAACTATTTAGTTCTGGACTAGGGCAACCCGACTTCCCTAGTGCCTCTATTTATGTCATTTCATCACATGTCGTTCATAGAAACTCACATATCAAATTTGGATATAATATTACAATGCTACCATATGATTAAATAAACATTTCTACTACTAAAAATCACTGCACAAAATTATCAATTTCATCACAATTTTCATAGAGCAAGATTGAAATATGGAAAAGCCATTATTTGAATATGTATGCTATAAATCTAGGTTAGGAGGTGATATTCCACTCATAAATCTCATCATAGGTCACTGATCTAAGTTTGAACACCAACCAAGCTTGGATCTTGGCTGACATGAACTGGAATCTCATCTTAAGCCATGTGATCTCCTCACAAATAGGCTGCTAGTGAGAAAACAAACTGCAAAAACTTTGGTTGGAGGTAGAAGGAGAAGAAAGAAGGTTAACAAAAACCTTCAGTTGACGAACCAGGGAGTTTTGAGTACGGGAAAACAAAGAGAAGGAAGAATTGACTATTAAAAACCACTTTCCAAGTCAAATCTATGACGAGACCTTCACTTTTTGTCATTCTTTGTGTTTTTCCCTAAAAACCTCCCTAGAAATTATCCTATAGGTCTTCTTTTCATTCGCCTAAGGGTCTGAGAAGATAGAGGATTGAATCAAAGTTGTAATGCACTTTCTTTCGTTGAAAACATATATCTATAGGCCGAGTTATTATTATTTTATGATTGCCTATCCTGGGTGGCGATTCTCGATGGTCATTGGGTTTGGGTCGTTGAGATTTGGGTCACTGAAAAGTCAGATTCTCGGCGGTCGTCGAGAAACTGTACATGTTACTAAAAAGCCATAACTCTATCATTTTAACTCCATTTGGTTCATTCTTTTTGTGTTGGATTCCTAATTGAATTCTCCACAATCCTACAATACTAATTTCATAATATTCTCACATAAACGTTTATTTATTAAATATTTTCTTGAGTATCATTAATTCTCCTCTCATATATATCTATGAGCGAATCCTATATCAACTAAACTACTTGATCTTGTGGTATGCTTAAGTCATGATTAAGAGTTATTCATACAAGTATTTGAGATTACCAAAGTTAAGATAAAGCATAAGGTACTATATTACTAATAAAAGCACAAAAAACATTAAGGCTATCTTAAATCCATAGAACTACCAAAAAAGTTAGAAGAGGGTTGTAATAATTCTCCCCTTCTATTAAATATTTTGTCTCAAAATTCTTAGAAGAGGAAAGGATACTAGTTACACATCTATGACTCTACTTCTCAAGTAGATTCTTCTATACCTTGATTCCTCCAAAGAACTTTCAATAGGATATCTCCCTCTTTTTAAGCTTCTAAATTCTACAATCAAGAATTTGTATTGGCCCTTCAACATAGGAGATATCCTCTCTGAACTGTACATGATCTAGATCCATAATATTTTCTGTACCAAGATGACACTTCTTCAACATTGATACATGAAACACATCATGTTAATTGGCTAACTCTGAAGGCAACTTAAGTTCATATGCAACCCATTCAATTCTCCAAATGATTGGTTAGGGACTGTATGTATCTAGGAGTTAGTTTGCCTCACTTTCTAAACCTCAACACACCTTTCCATGGTGAGAAATTTAAATAAAACTCATCTCCAACCTCAAAATGAAGTGGTCTATGCCTTTTCTTCGTATAGATTTTCCGTCTGTCCTGAGTAACCTTCAACTGCTGTCCGATCACATATATCTTTTTTATTATTTCTTCCACAAACTCTGGGCCTAAAATATGTCTTTCTCCAACTTCATACCAACAAATACGAGATTTACACTTTATCCCATACAGAGCTTCATAAGGGGCCATGCCTAAACTCAAATGATAATTATTGTTATTTGAAAACTCCATAAGATTGAGATGATCATCTCATCTGCCACTAAACTACAAAACACATGCTCTCAACATATCCTCTAGGATCTAAATTGTTCTCTGTGACTGTCCATCTATTTGAGGATGATATGTTTTGCTAAACTTCAACTTTGTTCCTAAGGAATGTTGCAACTGATTCCAGATCCTAGATGTGAATTTAGGATCTCTATCAGATATGATAGAGACTGGTATCTCATACAGTCTGACTATCTCATTTATATAGACTTTGAATAACTTTAGTGTATCTCATATTATCTTAACTTGTAAATAGTGAGATGAATTTATTATCCTATCTACCATTACCCATACAAAGTCAAAACTGCGTGGTGTCCTAGGTAATCCAATCACAAAATCCATAGTAATATGCTCCCACTTCCATTCAGGAATGGAAGTAATTGCAAAGCACCTTCCCACTTCTAATGTCCAACCTTGACTTGCTGACATACACCACACCTGGCTACATACTTATGCACATCCTTCTTCATACCTGACCACCAATACAATTCCTTAAGGTTTCTATACATCTTTGTGTTGTCTGGATGCATTGCATACATAGAAGAGTGAGCTTCCTCAAGACTTTGTTTTGTTAACTTAGTGTCATTTGGCACACACAATCTATCATGTTGATATAGTAACCCATCATCTAAATATCTAAACTTTGTTCTCTTTCCTTTTGTCATATCATGCATGATTTGTTGTAGTTCTCTGTCACTATGCTGACCCTCCTTGACATTATCATAAAATGTAGGTCTAACATGCATTTTTGCAATCAATCCACCTTGATCAGACACATTCAGATCCAAATTCATCTCCCTCATATTAAAGAACAAGTCTCATTTTACACATGCCATTAAAAACATTTCTATAGATGACGTTGACTTCCTGCTCAGAGCATCTGCCAAAACATTGGGCTTTCCAGGGTGGTAATCAATGAGTGACATCATAATCCTTTATAATTTCCAACCATCTGCATTGTCTCATGTTGAGATCCCTTTGTGTGAAAATGTACTTAAGACTCTTGTGATCAATAAAACCTGACATGATTCACCATAAAGATAATGACACCATGTCTTTAAGGCATGTACTACTGCTTCCAACTCAAGATCATGTGTGGGATAATTCTCTTCATTCTTCTTAAGCTGTCTAGAAGCATAGGCCACCACCTTCCTTTCTTGTATAAGAACACATTCCAAACCTCTCTTGGATGCATCACAGAAAACCATATAATCTTATTCTGTTATATAATTGTGACATCCAACTTATAAAAATGAGATTTACTTAAGCGGAAGCGAATCATTTGCAGCGGATTACTGAAAATAACAAAAAATTAAAACTTTTTGCAAAGAGATCCAAACATAAGAAATATCTTACATCAAGAACCATTGTATAACATTTATGCATCCTAATTTAAAGGTACATGACTTGTACTATCTCTTCTTGAGGATTACAACATTAGCTGTCCTATAACATTATACATAGACAACACAAAAACCTTGAGGCATCAAGCCAAAATCTCGAGTCGATGATGAAAGCACTATCTTTAAATCCCGAGGACCTGAGAGTACAGAGACGACACATGTGACTACTATCTATACAACTGGACATGCAGTATCTCCACCTGAGATATTACTGTTGTCCTCGATGCTGCTGATGTTCCTTCTCTGCCAAAGGTTTCCTACCACTTTGTTTGCGTCCACCTAAAAACATTGGATCCCATGGGGGTGAGACAATTGTAAATTGCCCTAGCGGGAGATATAACTCTCCGCCAAAACATTATTATTGTAGTTAAATGTATGAAACTGGACAGAGGATATGCAATTTAAAGCATTCTCATCTTAAAGCATTGTAACTATTTATGATAGAACAATAGATCAACTATTCTCTTAATAAGGAATAGGAAGAACATGTATATCATTTGTCCATCATATTATACCATCATGTCAAACTTCTCTTGTGACACTCATTATCTTGATATGTCACCCATGAGACATTCTTGTTTCAACTTATTGGCCTTAGACAATCTGCTAAACATGTTTTGGTTATACTGGACATGAGAGTTTACATCATCATGTCTTATTCAGGTATTGGTCCATACCAATCCTTTATAAATATTCCAGGCATTGGATTACACCAATCCTGTACAACTAGTACAAGCATTAGACTTATATTATTCCTGTGTATCCATTCCAAGTATTGGACTATGCCAATCTTGTGTAACTGTTCCAGATATTGGACTATGCCAATCTTGTGCATCCATTTCAAGTATTGGGATTTAACCAATCCTGTGTTATTATTCCAGGTATTGGGAGATAGCCAATCCTGTGATATCATTCCAGGTATTGGGAGTTAGCCAATCTTGTACATTCCAGGTATTGGGAGTTAGCCAATCCTGTGTTATCATTCCAGGTATTGGGAGTTAGCCAATCCTGTACATTCCAGGTATTGGGAGTTAGCCAATCCTGTGTTATTAATCTAGGTATTGGGAGTTAGCCAATCCTATACATTCCAGGTATTGGGAGTTAGCCAATCCTGTGTTATCATTCCAGGTATTGGGAGTTAGCCAATCCTGTACATTCCAGGTATTGGGAGTTAGCCAATCCTGTGTTATTATTCTAGGTATTGGGAGTTAGCCAATCCTGTACATTCCACGTATTGGGAGTTAGCCAATCCCGTGTTATTATTCCAGGTATTGGGAGTTAGCCAATCATGTGAAACTATTCCAGGTATTGAACTATGTCAATCCTGTGCAACTGTTCCAGGCATTGAACTATGTCAATCCTGTGACATTATTCCAGGTATTGAACTATGTCAATCCTGTGACATTATTCCAGGTATTGAACTATGTCAATCCTGTAATGCTAAAAGTGATATCTTGCATATCTTGATGTATCACTTTCCTCATCACTTCCAACTTCCTTAAGTTATCAGCTTATTTTGGATTAAGGTGTTTCCCATCTTAATCCTTTCATCCATTAACCTATCACTCTTACCATGAAGTGCATAGGTCACACATAAGAATGGTCCAACTATCTATAATGATATGGACTCATCTCAGGTTAAAGAATTTCTTGCTATAAGGGTATCTACAATCAATCACTTTAGGTATTTCCCCCATCAATGTATTAGTTACCATTCCATTATTCGGATTAGGGTTTCCCATATTATCACTCTTTAATAGGGTTTAGGGTTTCACATACTATCATACTTCATTAGGGTGAGGATTGCATATAACATTACCCTTCATTAGGCTTTCACATCTTATTGCCTAAAATTAGGGTTTACTATTCATACAAACAAGGGTTTCTCATAGCATCACCCTCAATTAGGGTTTCTCATGGAATCAACCTCAATTAGGATTTCACATGGAATCAACCTCAATTAGGGTTTCTCATTTCATATCAATTGGAGATACTCATCCCAATTAAGGTTTCACTCTCCATTCCCATAATTTAGGGTTTTACATTATATTACCCTGAATTAGGGTTAGGGTTCATTAACCTTCTGGATTAGGGTTTCATGATCTTTTTACGAAGGATCATAACCTAATCACCACATGATCAATACTCATGTATGAATTCCTTTCCATCATCCTCTCAACTTGATTGGGTTACATCAACCCTTCAATCAAGTACACACAACTATGGTTAACATAGTGTACTAAGACATTACTCTCATAACCTTTAGGGTTAATTGATCTAAAGGTATTGATCATTTAGGTACTTTAGGGTTTCAACCTTTGTACCTAACCATAATAATCATCATTGGATCAATGGATCATTCATCATCTTAATTTTCAAGAGATTCAATCACATTGGACCTCCATTACATAATGTATCCAATTGATTTGACCAATTATCTTCAATTACAAAAGGTGTCCAAGTGGATTAACCAATTGAGTCCTTAATTAATTTTGACTACTTGAGCCCCAAACGGTCTTGGTCTTTCAAAGTTCAAACGGTTTGAAACCATTTGGTAAAGGCGGTGCTTGAGACCGTTTGCTAAAGCACCTTTTTGAAACCGCATGGACTCATCCAGTTTGGGATCGTTTGGTCCCAAACGGTCTTGAGACCGTTTGGTCCAAACCACCTCAAAACCGCATGGACCAAATATGGTCTCAACCAATCAAATTGAAATAGGGTTTCCAATGTTGATTCCTTCAATCATTAAATTTATGTAACCAATCATCATTTGGACCTATCATCAAACTTCAATTGAGTTAAATAGGTCAACCTTCAACTAATTTGACCCTCAATTGACCCTCAATTGATCATCAATTAGGGTTTGAATCAATTGGATTAGGGTTTGGAATCGATGGTCCTTCAACATTAATCAATGTAAGATTAGTTACTTTGAAACCATTGAACCGTCATCCAAAATGAACATGACCTGACCCCAAATGGTCCTGAGGTCATTTGGATGACCTCCAAACGGTCTTGATACCTTTTGCCCATGTCAACATCAAAATCCAAGTCAATCAATCAAAGTTTGGATCATTGGATTGATCACCAAATCAACATTTGATTGCACTTCAACTTAGTACCTTTAGATCTTCAAACACCTAACCATAGTCAACCATATACCTCCAAATGGTCTTGGGTGACCCCAAAACGGTCTTGGGATCGTTTGGATGACCTCCAAACGGTCTTGAGACCGTTTTCCCATCATATCATCATCAGCCATATCATTCAATTAGGGTTTGGATCCTAGGATTGGTCACCAAATCAACACTTAATTGTATTTCAATTTGGTATCTTTGGACCTTCAAACACTTGACCAAACTTAAACATAGACCTCCAAACGGTCTTGGGTGACCCCCAAACAGTCTTGAGACCGTTTGGGTGATCCCCAAATGGTTTTGAAACCGTTTGGGTCAATCAACCCAAAGCATCAACTCATTCAATTGCAAAATCAACACTTAGCCGATTAGGGTTTATACCATATGTTTGAATCTTCAAATACCTATACATACTCAACCCTAGACCTCCAAACAGTCTTGGTTGACCTCCAAACGGTCTTGAGACCGTTTGGGTGATTCTCAAACGGTTTTGAAACCGTTTGGGTCAATCAACCCAAGTTTCAAACTCATTCACTTATGAAATCAACACTCAACCCAATTAGGGTTTAGGTGATTGATGGACCTTCAACTCATGAACCGATTGGAGTTAATCAATAATAATTGGTGGGTCATTAACCTAGATCATTATGAACAAGTTCCCAAATGGTCAACCCTGGTCAACATCACCAAACGGTCTTAAAACATTTGCTTCTATGCGGTTTAGTGAAACCGTTTTATTCCAAACGGTTTGAAACCGTTTGCTCCCAAAACACAAACCGTTTGGACATTTGATTGAAACCATTTGGTCTAGATATTTGGGGAGGTGTGTCTTATGATGATGTCATCATAATCAAGCTCTAGACCCACGAAACCTGCTGTGATTTCCATGGAGATTGCATCAATCAACCAACTCATTAATTGTAAATAGAGAAATGATCATTATTTGATGGGGAATTGAATGCAATAACAAAGTTAGGGTTTCAAGTTATAAAACCCGCCTCCAATTGAGATCCAAAGCTCCAAGATCACGGAAACAATGGTGTATGAAGCTTTTGCAACTCCCCCTAGGATCGTCCTCAAGCTTTTGGTTGAAAAGATTAGCTAGGGTTGAAGAGGAGATCAAAATAAGAAGAAATCCATAATTTATTTTTGATTTCCACCATGGAATCAAGGTGAAATGGATCAAGAACCTTAACAACAGGTTGGGGGTCGTCCTACAGGTACTCCCTAGCTCCCTTGGTCGGTTTCCAAGCAAGGAGAAGAAGTGCAAACGAAAAAGCCTTTCATTTGGCTTGTAAAAGGTCTTTTTATAAGAAATTCAAGGAGAGAGAAAGTGTCTTATAAAAATTCATTTAATCCCAAAAATATGGCCGCCTCTTCCCCCTCAACTTACTTAGGGACGAGGCTATCTTGTTTGCCTCTTATTCCTCTCAATTATCCATGATTTAAAGAAAAGCAAATCAAGCACCTTAAATCATATAATATTAATATCCATATGTGAGTGGATATTTCTTTTTCTTATAAAAATGTGAGTGAGTTATCCATTCCCTTGGATATTTTCGTGGTCCTTGCAAGGCTCAAGGATTTCCACGCACATCTGAATTCAACCATTTTAACTTTGGTTGAAGGCCCTTTAATTAATACATTTATTTTTGCCCTAAATCGAATTAGGGTTTCAATTAGGATTAAATCTTGATTATTTTAATATCAAGATTCTCTCTCCTCCAACTTTATTCCAATGAGGTGCCCCTATCATTTTCTTTGCTCTACATGGTGCCAAGAAATATTAGGGACCTTATTGAAGTGGTAATTTGCATATTGAACCCTAGGTTTTGGGTAAATTGCACTTTACACCAAAACTAGGTTTTAATACATAAACATTGCTTTATCAACTATTCCTTGGTACTCAGGCTACCACAAGCCATACCTTTGCATCATCTTCATTCTCATGATGCTTCAACACATGAGGAACATCTTATCATGCAACATTTGCAATTTAACCCCTCAACTTGGGTAATTTGCACTTTAGTCCAAAATACGAAAACATTGCTCCAACATTGTTTAAATAGGACCAAAATTGAAACATAAGTTTCTCAAGAGCCCTAATTACTTTTCACAAGATAATATTAAGCATATAATCATCTTTCTTAATCAAAACACCTAGGGTTAAGTATAACCCAGGTCAGGGATGTTACAATAATCAAGATCGGTATTGTGGTTAACTTCTTCGTTAATTTATGAAAACTTTTCTCTCATGATTCAAACTAAACAAAAGGTACTTCCTTTATAGTTAAGCGCATAAGAGGTGCTTATATTATATTGAAGTTTCTTATAAATCTGATATAATATCTTGCTAACCCTAGAAAACTCCTGACTTAGTAGGGGTCATAGGTTGCTCCCACTCAAGAACAAATTCCACCTTCTTAGGGTCAACACTGACTCCTTCTCTTGATATGATATGTCCAAGAAAAGATACTTCAGTCATCCAAACTCACATTTGTTGAACTTAGCATAAAGTCGATGTTACCTTAACAATTGTAGGGCTATGTTTACATGTTGCTCATTTTGTTATGCATCTCTTGAATATATAAGAATATCATCTATAAATACTACTATCAACTGATCTAGATACAATTTGAAAACCCTATTCATCATGCCCATAAAAGCTACAGGGGCATTTGTCACTCCAGAATACATGACTACAAACTCTTAATGCCATACCTTGTTTTGAATGGTGGCTTTGATACATCAGATGCGATTATTCTTACCTGATGATATCCTGATCTGAGGTCTATCTTTGAAAATATCATTGCTTCACGTACTTTATCAAAAAGTCATCAATTCTAGGCATAGGATATTTATTCTTAGCAGTTATATTATTCAATTACCTATAATCTATGCATAGCTGCATGGTTCCATCCTTCTTCTTCACAAACAGTACCGAAGTTCCCTAAGGTGATGTACTAGGTTGAATAAATCCTTTATTCAGCAACTCATGTAAATGACTTTTTATTTCCTTTAAGTCTCCAGGTTCCTTTCTATAGGCATGTAATTCTATTGGGTGGCTACCAGGTAAAATCTATATCTCAAAGTCGATATCTCTTTTAGGTGGTAAATGTGGTAATTCATCGAGAAAGACATCTATAAACTCACATACTACTCGAACATCTATTATACTGACTATTCTTTTCTCTACCCTAGCATCCACCACATGTGGTAAAAAGGCCTCACACCCCTTCCTCATCATCTTATATTCTACAACAGCTGATACTATACATGTGAGTAAGACTTTTCTATCTCCGATAAAGACACATGAAAAACTACCTTGTTGAAAGATAGCTTATTTCTTCCAACAATCTAACTGGATATGATATGTCTCAAGGCAGTCCATACCCAAAATAATTTGAAAAGAATTAATATATAAGGGTATGAGATTTACTGTTATTGTGTACCCACTAAAACTCAATGAACATCCATGACGTACTTCTATCAAAACTGATGATTCATCTAACAATACTCTTAACAATAATTCATAAGATAAATCACGGGTTACAAGATTTAATCCACTAACTACTGATCTATGAATGAAAGTATGTGTCACATCTAGATCTATCAATACTATAACAAAATTGTTTTTAAAGAGAAGCATCTCACCTGTCACTACTCTGGTTGAGACTACACCTTCAGATGGTACCATCAAGAAGAAGAGTCTTGTAGATCTCCCTCTGCCACATTTTCCTCACAGTCTTCTACTAATACTAGGTACTCCCGCTTTATAACCTGAAGCCATATAAGAACTTGCCCCTCTAACTAGAGTCTGTATTTGCAAAGGCTAAAATTGTAATTGTGAACTTTGTTTGAAATATATTGAAGCTTTGGGTAGTACCTTTTTAAGTGTCCTGTTTGTCCACAGTGATAGCACATTTGAGTAGTGACTCCCCAACACTGTCCAAAGTGTATCCTACCATAGTTGTCACACATGGTTGCATCTTGTCTCTACAGGACTGTTACTATCACTGATGATCCTAAAGACCTAGTTGGAGGTGTCTACCTAGGCAGTGTATTTCATCTATTAGAACTAGGCCTTCCTCTACTCAGTGAAGAACTAGATCTTTGTCTCATAAAACAACCAAGTCCTCATCTTATCTTGGAACCACCACATCCTTTATATACACCGCTGCTTTGTCCTCTACTAAAGTCTCCAGATATTTTCTTCAAGAAACCACCACATCCTTTGTATACACTGCTGCTTTGTCCTCCTCTACGAAAGTCTCCAGATCTTTTCTTACTCTCATACTATTAATCAACATTAACTGACTCTTCTACACATCTTGATGTTCCCCCAAATTCTCCAAAATTTTCTTTGTCTATCTGAACAATAGATGATACAGTGTGTCAAATTTTTGATTTTAATCCTTGTTGAAATCTTCTACACTTTTTCACATCATCAGGCACAATCCGTGGGAAGAAAGTAGACAACCTTGTGAAATATGCCTGGTAGTCACCAATCATCGTACTGCCTTGTCTGATATTCTCCAACTAGTTGATCTAATTACTTAGGAAGGTAGGAGGAGAATACTTAAGGTGAAACTCATCCACAAAATCCCTCCATGTCTATATTTCTTCACTTATCTTCCACTCCACACCACAAAAACTCAACATCTCCCTTGAGTAGATAGACCGCATGATTAATTTTCTTATCCTCTGATAACTTCATTAGATGAAATATCTTTTCCAATTGTTGAAAACACACATCCGCTACAGCTAGATCTGTTGTTCCAGAGAATTCAGTCTCACCAATCTTCTTCACCAGCTCATAGGATCTCATCAGATCCTTACTAGAAGATGAAGATCTCCTGTCCATCTTATATTTTTCTTTTGTCTCCAAAAAAGCACGATACATCCTTGTTGCTTCATCCTTATCTTATCCACCTTGATCCATCGCTTGAGGGGCATGTCCATAAAGTCTCTTAACTTGTTCCTTGCCATGTCCACATCCTCTTCCTTCCTTCTGCATATCCATAACATAACATATCTATTAGAAAATTGTAGTTCACAGAGGAAAGCATCCTTATCCTACCGGTCTCTTATCGCCCCTTTCCCAAACCTAATCTCAATTTTGGTTCAGCCTATGCTATGATACCAAAAGGTTGATGCAACTCGAACCCACTAACCAGGGTTAGGCCCGCCAAGTAGGGATTTCTACTATACCATCAACTTTTAACCACTTATAGAATATCAGCCTTATCTTTTTCTTTTCTCAGATATATTGTAACTTCATTTAGCAAAATGACAATATCTAAATTAAACATAACATTAAATGGTACAATAGTGTTTTACCATTACATAGAAGAAAGAGTTTCACAATTAATATACATCATGCACACTTCATTACAAAGTGCTATTTTTTCTCACTCTCTCATTCCCAAGATCCAGAGGAAGGATAAGAGGCCGTCTATCTATTCTAACTATTTCCTTTTCAAGACTTCAGTTCTACTCTTAATAAAAATCATCTTCTATCTTCTCAGATTGAGCTAATCCTTTACTTGAAAGATTGTTCAGTAGGTTGATGAGCTATTGACTCAGTGAGTGGAAAATCAACAGGTAACCAAGATATTTTGATGTGCTTACGTGATAGAACTTAAACATAGAAGCATATAAGCATGATAATTTAAAACTATGTCACTCAACATGGCAATTGAAAATTGTTATTAAATACAGGAAAAGGATAACCTAAGTCCATTCACTTTATTTTTTAACCATTTATTATGTCACTAGACCCACATGAGGTGTACCGCAACACATGAAAGTATCACAACAACCTATAATCTCACTGTACAAGACTTAGAAGCATTCCCATGATCCTAAGTCTATAGTCTCAATACCATGTCTACAGTTGGCATTGCCACATATGGCTCTCAATAGCTAATGGGAGTGGCCAGATATCTTATAGTCCTCCTCTCAACCATGGTAATTGGGCAAGGAGTGAAATCCCTTAGGCTTGTTGTTCACCAATGGACCTAATGAAGATGTCCACTGATCGCACAACTCATACTCAAGTACCACCGACATCCCTGGTTGGTGTTGGATACTAACCATTTAAGGAGTCCACCCTCACCGGACTAGATCCCCGCACCCTTCTGGTACACTCCTGCTTACCTCAACCTACGTGTGACCTCCGGTCAGGAAGCACATTTCCTCCTCACAGTGCATACCTCCCATGAGGATTCTACAATGTCCATGGCTTCTATCATCTAAAGATATTTAGTTAATTAAATAAGATTCAACATCATAACTAATGGTTACCCTATCTTTGTCAATTAAGCATCATGTCTTAAGAACATAAATCATCTAACAACTTTAACGGTTCTCACATACCACAGTTCAACTCTTTAGTTCTGGGCTAGGGCAACCCATCTTCCCTAGTACCTCTATTTAAACCATTTGATCACATGTCATACATAACAACTTTTCAATATAATATTACAACACTATCATATGATTAAATAAGCATTTCTACTACTAAAAACCACTTCACATATATACTAATTTTATCACAATCATCATAGAGCACGATTGAAATACTATAAAACCATTATTTGAATTTGTATGCTGTAAATTTGGGTTAGGAGGTGATTTGCCACTAACAAATCTCATTACAACTCACTAATCTAAGTCTGACCACCAACCAAGCTCAGATCTTGGCTCATGCAAACTGGAATCTCATATCAAGTCATGAGATCTCCTCACAAACAGGATGCCGACGAGAAAACAATCTCCAAAAACATTTGCTAGAGGTAGAAGGAGAAGAACAAAGGTTAATCAGAACCTTCAGTTGATGGACTAGAGAGTTTCGAGCAAGGAAACACAAATAGAAGGAAGAATTGATGATTAAAAACCACTTAGCAAGTCAAATCTATGATGAGACCTTCAATTTTTGTTGTTGTTTGTGTTATTCCCTAAAAATCACCCTAGAATCACCCTCTAGGCCTTCTTTTTTCTGTCCTAAGGGTCTGAGAAGATAGAGTATCAAATCATGGTTCTAACACACTTGATTTCATTAAAAATGAATATGTATAGCCAGAGTTATGATCATTTTACGACTATCTATCCTGGGCGGAGATTCTTAGAAGTCGTTGGGTTTGGGTCGTTGAGATTTGGGTCACTAGGTTTTGAGTTGGGTTGGTGGATTTTGGGTTTCTGAGATTTGGGTTGCTGGGTTTTGGGTCACTGAAAAGTCAGATTCTCAGTGGTAACTGAGAAACTTTACATGTTACTAACAATGCTATAACTCTCTCATTTTAACTTCAATTTGGTTCATTCTTTTTGTATTGGATTTGTAATTGAATGCTATATGATTTTAAATTATTATTTTGATAATATTCTCAAATAAAAATTTATTTATTAATTTTTTTCTCAAGTCTCACTAATTTTCATCTAACATATATGTATGGGGTAATCCTATGTCAACTAAAACACCCGATCTTGAGGTATGATTAAGTCATGATTGTGGGTTATTCATACAAGTATTTGATATTTCCAAAGTTAAGACAAAGCACAAGATACTATATTAATAATAAAAGCACAACAAACATTAAGGTTATTTTAAATCCATTGAATTACTAGAAAAGCTAGAAGAGGATTGTAACATTAGAATTTCTCAGCAACTAAATTTAAGAAGCTTCCCCAATCTCTTGATCCACATGATGAAGTCTCATGTGTGGGTTCAGGACAAAACCCAAAACATGGAAATAAGAGAGAGTATGAATTAGTATAAATTGAGTATGTGTAATATTTAAATATTGCGTATTAGATGGGAAAAGGTAAAATAAGTAGTACAATTCTCTATTAAGAGGGGTTCAGAAAATTTAGGTAAGCTCAAGAGAAAGTATATTCAAGAGAAAGTTTTAGGTCAAGAGATGAGTTCTTTAATTCATTAAGTGATAATCATCAAATAAGAGTCTCTACCTTTACAAATTATTTGAATGACTATTCAATAACAACAATGCATATTGATTACAGTGAAGGCTAGCATATTACAAAAACTAGGGTAGAAACCCACAAGTTCCAAAACAAGAGAAGGAGGATTGAAACCTCAATACATGATAGGAGGATTAAAACCTCAATGCCTTATAGGAGGACTAAAACATCAATGCATGCTAGGAGGACTAAAACCTCAATGCCTTGTAGGCCAACTGAAACATCAATGCCTAAATGTAAAGTATTGTAGGAGGACTAAAACCTCAGGGCATGGTAGCAGGATCAAAACCTTAACGCTTAAAATATGGTGTATTATCTACTTATAGACATGACTAGTCAAATCAAACATGCATAAAAGATAAGGCAAGATCATAAGTTCAATCTAAACAATATTCATGTAAAAAAAGGATGAGAAATCTATACCATAAAAGGTGGTATCAAAGGACCTAGAAATAATGATTTCACAAAGAACCAAAAATCAAGAGAGATGGAGAGAAATTTTTATAATAAAAGATCTTTGAAAATATTTCAAGAGATAAGAAAAAGAGATTTATTTTGAAAAAATGTCTCATATAAGATATTTAGGGTTTGGTCAATATAATTCTTAAAAGATAATAGGATAAATACACACGAATCAACACTGATCCTAGGTCAAAGATATATTTGTACTATCCAATTGTGTTTCCACACACCTATATACATCATTTAAAAAAGTAGGGTTCTTATATTCATTAAATATGAAACCCTAAAATTTGATTCTTATAAACCTTTGAATTAAAACTTAGAAGTACGTTAAATAGAAATATCTCATTTTTTAATGTTCCTATTATTATCTATGCATTTAAAAAAATAAATTTTATTTTCTTACTTAGGAAGAAAAAAATATTATCAAAAGACTCAAAAGCCCCTACATATGAGATCACAACATCTAGTGCTACATGGTAAACATGCTATTACTGCATATTGTAAATTGAGTGGCTAACTGAATTGAAACATTTGAAATGATTGTTTTACCCTTTCAATAAAAACCATATGAACAAAGAAAACAAGGAGGGGTAGAGACATAAAACACTTGAAGGAATTCTTCCTCCTCTTGGCTCTCATGATGGTTCACATTAGTTGCTTTGGCCATGTTGCCAACCTTATCCACACTGTCCCCGCACCTTGCAAACGATCCTAATGAGATTACGTGATTGGGTTACAGACCTATTGAGATAATTCTCAAGGTCAACGGCTGTAGGAAGGGACATAAACTTCTTTGTTTTGTATGAGAGCTGATACATATGGAGAGACAAATGACAAATACATGTGAAAACAAGTGTGGTGAAGAGAAGAGTGAGGTGCTAAGTGTCATGTTGTTAATGAAATTTTGATGTGGTGGTGTAAGGGGGTCATGACGGACAAAAGTTCACTGGAGAAGAAGACGATATTGATAGGTGAATTTTCATAGTACAAGATGCAATAGGCATGGGTATAGGTTGTAAATATCCTAACAAAGTTAACAAACAGTATATGCATGAATGTGGGTTAGGTTTAGTGGGTTTTGAGCATCTATAAACTATGGTAGTGCAAGGGATTATGGTTAAATTATGTAAAACATGTAAATACCTCCACACCATCTCAAAAGGACTAGAAAGATGTAAAATCCAATTTGGAAGGCGTGGGAGGAAGAATTAAAAGTTGAGTAGAGAGAGAGAGGAAAAGTCAAAAGAAAATCTACAAAAGTTGCACTACAATTTGCAGCACGAGGTTTCCGACCAAAGGTAGGAGATGATCCCTACACTATTTGTTTGAGATCAGACAGTCCACAATGATTGTGTTCTATCCAAAAGAATAGAAAGTTGGGTGTTAGTTATTTAAAAAAAACATATATATCGTTATATGTATAATTCATAATTGCATTTCCTTGTTAAATTTGATGGGAATTTAACATCTGATTTACTTGAGATTCAATATGTAGGCTAATTGAGGGGTGAGGAATCCAAATTAAAGTTAACTTCCACTTTTCACACTTTCAAATATATAAAACCACGACTTGAGGGGAAACTAATCTTTTAATGTATCTATCTCTTCCCTTTTTTTATTTTAGACTCTTCCTTTTCTTCATCTAACCATAGGAAAACTACAGAGAACTTGTTTTAAATGGAAATATATTAGGTTGGTAAAGTTGTAGGAAAAATCCTTTATATAATATTATCCTAATTAATTACACTTAAACCTCAAATAAAATGGTTATTTGTTAAAACACTATCTTTTTAGATTTCTCAACACCTTTAGCACACTCTAAATTAGGAAAAGGGATTTTAAGCCAACATTATGAAAAGATCGCAAGGTAAAGAAAATTTTAGCTATATTCCTAGAGTTGGGTATGTTACCAGACCCCAACCACTTAATTATTTTCCCCCTTAAAACGGTGGTTGGTGTAACTTGGAAATTTACTGTGGTGTTATCAGGTGCATCCATTTCTTAGTTTGCACAACCTTATGGTTGGTTTAATCCTCGATAGTCAAGTGCAAAACTCCAACCCTTAAAAAGGAGTCATCTACCATTGAGCATACATTTACATGAGTCCCAAAAAGCTGGGTCAACTAGGTCATACCTAGCTAAAACTTCCCCTCAACCATGGTTTTACTCCTCCATTGAAGGTTTATGTTTGATTTAGATAACCATGTGACTATACCCTAAGGTATCTTTTAATGTAAACTCCCTTTCATATGCATTGACTTGGCCTCATAAAATATTTGACAAAAATAATTGAAACTTTTATTTTTGTACATATAGTATTATAATGGAAAATAACTTTAGCAAAGAAATCTTGTGATGTATAACAGAATATGGTGCTCAAGTCAAAGTGAGGCCACATCACCAACCATAGAATGTCGACTAACGATCTCACAATCACCTACTCCCAAAGAGAAATCCTACTTATCCAATAGTCTAGGAGGGCATACAAAAATGACTTCTAACCTTAAACTTAAGAGTCAGGGATAGTGCTTCATGTTATGGAATATCAACTCTTCTCATGTCCCTATGGGGTATAACCATATTGCATACTACTGTAGCCCAATATCACCTAATTCATGTAGGTGTTCCTATCATTCTGTGACCTAGGGAATGTTCACAATATTTTGCAGAACATGATGTACTTTCATGGCATGTGGGTTCAGGTGCATGATACCTTATTTTAATTCATAAATATCTTCAACGCCCAAGACATTGAAAGCATAACCATGTCCTATTCATCTCAATAGAGTCCCTCCTTTGATTATTGTGGTTGTTTCTTAGAGGCTGGTGTTGGGGTTGTGGTGGTTGTTGTTGGTGGTGGATGAGTCAGGGGGTGGTCCTTTATGAAACTATGGACGTTGTGGTCTAATATGCTTGGTTAGACCACAGTGGTAGTAGATCAGCTATCAATCATTTCTCCAAGTAGCGGGATCTTCCTATGTGCACCTTCCTGAGGGATGGTGTTGATGATAATGGTGCATCTCGTGTATCTCTATTTATTTCTTATGTTCTTCCTCTTTTATTATTATGTTGGATTGAGGCCTGGTACCCCACATAATCTTCAACTGATAAGGCCTTATCCACAATCTATTGGAATGAGTGGAAGATGTGGTAGTCGAGCACGTCCAATGTGATAGTTCAACCTTTCTAATAAAAGGGTGACTCTTTGGGTCTCTTCCAGTCTAGTGGTGTAGCGATATAACAAAAAAAAATTCTACATGTAAGCATTGACACTCAATGAACCCTACTCCAAACTATAGAACTTCACTTCCTTATTCCTTAGGGCAGAAAAGTAGAGTATTTCTCTGAAAAGAGAGCAAGGAATTGATCATGGGCCATAGTTGACTTGTCATAGGAATGAGTTATTTCATTCCATTAAACTCCTATCCGGTCATCCAACAATGCATGAGACAAAACATGCCTTCTAGTCAGGAGGGCATGTCATGTCTTCAAAGGTCCATTCTAGACTAGAACCCAAGTGTCTTCCTTATCCACCATCTCTAACTCACTTTCACCCTTAAAGTAGGATGATTACAGCTTTATGGAGTCATTTAAGACGTACACCTTTGGCATGTCAACATAGGAGTGATAATCAACTTTATTACCATCATCATGGTGAGAAACTATCATAGTAGGGCCAACTCCTTCTCAGGAGGAATGCTTTTTTATGTAGCAGACACAAAGCTAGCAACTGCCTCAACGTGGGACTAAGTTGTAGGTGTATCTTGAGAGATCAGGTGACAAAAAATGATCCAATGACAACATGTCATTGATGAGGGTGTACATTAGAGTAACCCTCGACACCATCATATGTCGTGGTAGCACTGGTGTCCTTAAACAGATTGTTCACCCTAAAGAGAGGTATAACAGTAAGAGAACACACAAATAATTGTTTTGATATAGTTAGTTTACTAATTGCACATGCTACCATCTTCTAAGGAATGGGACTAGGTGGATATCCATTCATTAATTCTTATGAAAAAAGGCAAACAAAAACCCCATCCAAACAACCACAACATAATCTATTTAAGAAAAAGGGTGCATGCCAATTTCTCAATAAGTATGGTAAGAATATAAGTATTATAGCATTTGAATTCTAAGTAAGTACTATAAGATTAACATTGTTTATCATCAGACTCACAGAGGACAAACTAAAAGGAAAGGGAAATCTAATCTAGGTAGAGAAATTGTAGTGGGCGATTTATCCGTCTCATAACTTCTCAACAACTAAATTGGAGCATCTTCCCCATAACTCATGGTCCACATGTTTCTCATTTGCTGGGTGGGCTAGGAACAACACCCAGAACAAGGAAATAAAGATAGCATGAATTAGTAAAAACTAGTTATCTACAATATAGAAATATTTAGAAAAGGTAAAACAAGTAATGATGTTACCAATCAAGAGGGGTTCATATAATTTAGGTAAGGCTAAGAGAAAGTATATTTAGGAAAATATATAAATCAGGAGATGATCCATTTAATAGAATAATATATAATAATAAGATAACATTCCTTGCCTTTAATTATTTCAATAAACCTCAGTGCCAAATAAATATAGCTTTACATGAGGAATAAAGACTCAATGCATGGAAGGAGGATGAAAACCTCAATGCATGGCAAGAGGACACATATTTTAGTTCCTAAATATAAACTGCTATAGGAGGACTACAACTTTAGTGTGTGGCATGATGACTAAAACCTCAATGCCTAAAAGGATGGTCAATCTACTTCTAAATATGACTAGTCAAATCATAAATGCATAATAGAGTGGACAAGATCATGAGTTTGATCCAAACAATATTCATGTACCAAAAAAGGAATGAGAACCTCCATGAAATAATAAGTGGGATCAAAGCACCCATAAGAATATCTACAAATTCTAGTAATCAAGAGAGAAATTCTCATAATGAAAGATCTTCCAAAATTTTTCAAGATATAACATTCAACTTAAGGGGTGGGGATAGGGTTCCCTATAATGGGATATCAACTCTCCTCTGGTCCCTATGAGGCATAACCATATTGCATACTACCACATCCTAGTCATCATGTGATTCATATAGGTGTTATTATCGTTCTATGATCTATGAAGCAAGCATAAGCTTGTCTAGAGAAAAATGTACTTGCACAAGAGGTGGGTTCATGTGCATGAAACCTTCATTTACTACATAAACATGTTTTCATACCCACAACATCTAGACACTCCATGTGTGTCTCTCAATAGGGGGTCCTCTTTGATCATTATGGTTATTCATTGGAAGCTAATGTTGGGGATGCAGTGTCTATTGTTGTTGAGTTGGTGGATGAATCAGGGGTGGTCCTATCTGTAGCTGTAAATACCAAAACCTAAAATTACAGGCTAGTCCTCAAAGGTAGCCAATGAACTATCTATCATGTTTTAGCAGTATGATTTCATGGGGGGCTACTTCCTAGGGGATGTTTTTGATGGCATCCAATGCATCTCTTGTATTTCTACTTGTCACTCGGGTTCTTCCTCTTTTTTTGGTTATGTTGGGTTGGGGTCTGGTACCCTAAGTTAGCCTCAACTGCTAAGTCCTTATCCAACAATTGGAAGGTGAGTGGAAGTTGCAGTACGAGAGCACGTTGTACGTGATAGGTCAACCCTTTCAAGAAAAGGGTGGTTCAACATGCTTCGACATAACACTCTAATAAAAGAAAGTTTTGCATGTAAGTAGGAACACTTAGAGAGACTTGCTCCAAGATATAGAACTTCACTTCCTTCTTCCTCAAAGGTTGAGAAAATATATTCTCACAACAAAGAGCAAGAAACCAAGTTAAAGTGTGGCATGGAAATGAGTTATTCCATTCTTTCAAACCCTTATCTGGCCATCCAACAAGTAGGAGCTAAGAAGAATCTTCCATTCAGGATGACATGACATCCCATCAAAGGTTTGTTCCAAAACTAGAACCCAACTATTTTCCTTATTTAGCATGTATAACTCTCTTTCACCCTTGAAGTAGGATGATTAAATCACACAGTCTGTCAAAGCGTACACTTCGGCATGTCAACAACAAGAGTGGTATTCAACTTTCTCACCAACTTCATGGTAAGTAACTACTATAGTAGGGCCAACTCCTACTCATGAGGAATGCATGTCGGTGTAGCAGACATATAGCTAGCCAATTCCTCAAACACACAACTACGTTGTAGGCATAACCTAAGAGATGATGGTGACCAACAGAGGGTCCAACAGTGGCATGCAATAACAAGGGTTATCCAGGTTAGAGTAACCCTCAATGACATCAGATTATGTGGTATCATTGATGTCCATAAACAAGTTGCCCCCCTGAAAAGAGGTATAACATAAGGGAATGCACAAGAAAAAATTCTGAGATAGTCAATACTTACTCCACACACTCCATACCATCATGTAAGGAGTGAGACCCGAGAGGGGATCAAGTCCTTGCTTCTTATGAGAAAAATCAATCTAAAATCTCATCCAAACAACACAACATCATAAAATTTGCAAACATTAAGGATGCATGCAAATTATAAATACATATGGAAAAGAACATAGAGTTTTGTAACAATGGAATTTTAACTATACTATTATAAAAATCTAACATTGTTCATCAACTGGTCAACAAAGGACAAACTAAAAATAAAGGAAAGTCTAAGCTAGGTAGATCAACTGTAGTGGACAATCTGTCCATCTCAGAACTTCTCACAACTAAACTTGAGCACCACCCTCAAACTCTTGGTTCATAGGCTTCTCGTCTCCTGGGTGGATTGGGAACAAAACTCAAAAGCAAGAAACAATAGAGTATAACGTAGTAAAAACTAAGTATGTGCAGTACACAAATATATGCCATGAAATAGTAAAAGGAGAATCAATTAATAAGATTTCCCAAGTAAGATGGGTTCAAATAGTTTAGTTAAGTCCAAGAGAAAGTACATTCAAGAGAATATGTAGGATAAGAGATGAGGCATTTAATTCAACAAGAGATAGTCATAAAATAAGAGTCATTGTCTATGTAGTTTTTTCAATAACATTGGTGCATGTTGATTATTATAAAGACTGTCATAATCTAGAAATTAGGATAGGAACCCATAAATTTGAAACTAAGGAAAAGAGAACTAAAACCTCAATGGAAAATATATTATTGCATTGCAAGAAGACTAAAAACTCAAGGCATGTAAAGAGGACTAAAATCTCAATGCCTAAGAGGAAGACTAAAACCTTAGTTCCTACTTGTAGAGTATTGCAAGAAGACTACAACCTCAATGCTTGGCAGGAGAATGAAATCTCAACACCTAAAAGTATGGTGTATCTACTTCTAGAAATGACTAGTCAAATCACACATACATAATATAGTAAGCATGATCCTAAATTTAGTCTGAACAATATATATGTACCAAAAAGTGATGAGAACATCCATAGAATTACAAATGTGGTCAAAGGACCATAAAAAGGATTTCACAAATTACAGTATCTAAGAGAGAAATTCTCATTATCAAAGATATCCCAAATATTTCAAGAGATAACTAAAAGAGATTCATATTCAAAAGATAATGCCCCATATAGGAAATCTAGGTTTTGATCAGAATAGGATAGATGCACATATCTGAACCTTGATCCTAGATCAAAGCAATACTAATATTGTACAACAACTAGGGTTTCCACACACATCTATACACTTTATTTCACAAATTAGGGTTCATGTCTTTATTAAATAAGAAACCTTAAAATTTAATTTCGAATTATTCTAGATAGATCTCATTTTTTGATTTCAAAATTTATTTATTTATTTTTGTTATAATCCAATTTTGTTTATGTATTTATAATATATAACATCTATTGGCTTATCAAGAAGGAAAACTTTACCAAAATACAAAATTGCCCCTGCATGTGAAATAAAAAAACTGTGGGTGTGACATGGCAAACTTGTAAAAGATACATCCAAAAAATTGGGTGGTGAACCAAACTAAAACATTTGAAATTATTTCCCCTTTTGCAAAAATGCAAAAATAGAGAAAACAAAGTGGGTGGATACTTTAAACCCTCAAAGGGAATTTTCCTCCTCCTAGATCCCACCATGGCTGGTAGTAGCTTCTCTAATTACACTACCAGCATGAGCCATGATCATCCCCATGCGCATCCTCGAACACAGGAACATCCCAGTGAGTTTGTAGTTCTGTGGTAGACCTATTGAGCTAATACTCATGGTCAGAGGTCATTGAAACAGAAAGAAACATATTTGTCATGAAGGGGGAGGGCTAAGACATGGGGAAATATTGATGGAAAAATCTATAGGAATACAAGTGTGGAGAAGAAAAGAGGGAGATGTGGGTGTCTTACAATTAGTGGACTTGTGTTCTGGTGGTTGAGGATATCACTATAGGTAGGAGTTGTTGGACAAGAATACAATGTCAACATGTGAATTTAGATAGCACAAGATGAAATTAGCATCGAGGAGATGTGGTAAAGATCCCAAAAAAGCTAGCTAAGAGTTTATATAGATGTGTGAGTTAGGTCTAAAGGGTTTTAAATCTTCTAAAAACTAGGATGCATGAGTGTTGAATTAGGGAAAACATATACACACCTCCACATCACCTCCAAATGAGATAGAAAGACACATAATCTAATTTGGAAGGTGGGAGAAGGAATGATGGAACAAGTTTATGAGACGATCCATGTGCTGTTCGATCAAAGACTGTATGGTCCCCAATGGTTCTTTGTGCTAGTATAAAAATAGAAAGTTGTGTATGACACATAATCCATATATTTAATGAAAATCTACATAATATTATATGTCTAAATCCTACTTTTCTTTCATAGTTAAATTGGATGGGTATTTACAATCATATTTACCCAAAATTTGATATATAAGCTAATTTAGGGGTGAAGAATATGAATTTTGACCTAGATTCTACATTGGAGACTTTTAAACATAGAAAACCATGACATGAAGGGGACACATCTTTTAATGTTTTATGTCATCTTTTATTTATTTAATTCAAAATTTCATTTCAGACTCCTCCTTTCCCTCATCCAGCCATAGGAAAATTCTTAATATATTAGGTAGAATACTCTGATGGTAAAGTTGTAGAACAAACCTGTATTATAATATTATCCCAAATGATTGTACTTTAGTATCAAATAAGATGGTTATTAGTTAGATCACCATGTTTCTAATTTTTTAGACATCCCAGTACACTCTAAATTAGGAAAAAATATTTTAAGGCCAACACTATTTATAGATCATAAGGTAAAGAAAATTTTCACTATATTCCTGGAGCTATGTATGTTACACTTACCTTTATAACATTTCTTTCTTCGAGATAGGTATATTTATGATTAATATGTTAATATATTACCTCTATTTGAATGGTATAAATGTAGAGAAAACATGGTATGTGCATAGACATACATGACAATCACATAATTGGAGTAGTCAATTCACATTCTACCATAGAATGTGTGGAAAATGCTCTTCCACACTTAGCCATCTTGGCATATATGTACTTGAGGATGAGTAATACTCGTGGTTTTAAGCACAAGTAAGCCATGGTGATCCTTTAGGTCTTTAATGAGATTGTGTATGTGTTCACCATGCATTGACATGCTTTAATACAAGATCAAGCATGGCTACTCACATGTTGGAGAAGGAATAGAAAATGAACCACATCACTAATATGACATGATTCAAATGACCCAAAGTGCTAGAAATGTGAAATCCATAACGTTCAAGGAAAATTCAACTTAGATGTATTCATCATCTGTGAATGCATTCTGGATGACTGAAGCATACTCCTATTTAGAATGACTGAGGCATACTCCTATCCACCTACTTATAGACCTAACTACAATACTTCCATACCCTTGGGTTATGATAGAGAATTCTTTCCTTTTGTCACAATGTCCCCTAGATGACATGTTTGTAGTCATACTATGTACTTAGATAATTCTTCCATTACTAGTTTCCCATGCCTCTACTCTCTTGTATGCCCATTTGCTCACTAACCTTCTCCTCTTTCTTTGTATTTGTGTCATTGAAGCTCGAAAAGTCATCCATTCCACCACATTGGCATGAGGAAGCAGTTGCAAGAACAAGGTAGATGACTTGGTCTCCTTTGAGGAGAAAGCTGGTTGCAACTACAATATTTATTTAATCTATTTGGTCCCTCATCTTCTTTAGACAAATTAATCACTCGCAAGTCATTATTATTTCTCATCCTCTTCTATGGTGGGTTCATGTTTATATTTTCTATAGATATAATAGGGAGAAAGGGTTTTGGTAAACAAGTTGGTTGGCACAATTATTATTATTTTTCTTTCTATTTTGTTTCTCTTAACCTATATTTTTCTCAACCCTTATTTCATATCTCATTGGCTACAACTTCCTACCTTCTACTTAACTTTCCTACTCTTCAATTGGTTACCTTCTTCCTAAATTTCTCTTTATATTCTTTCCCTAATTGTTAACCCAAATTCCTTTTTTAATTGCACTAGTCTTTTAATTTCATTTTAGAAAGATCATGATGCCAAGTTAATATAATCATATTTCTCAAAAAGAGTCCTCATAGTTGGATCCATTTTCTTGTATCTACATCGTGATACTATTATTACATTGTCTTTGTGTAGTGTCTAATTCTATCTAAGGTGTCATTACATTTGAAAATGGTGGCATTGTACCGAGTGCATCTAGATTTACCCCACTCACCATTTTTCTTTTGTTGTGTTTGAACAAGATACCCAAAAATTCAAATAAAATCTTAGACTTGTTGAGGACCTCAGTTGATGCCTCATCTTCATCTCTATTGATTAATCTTAAGGTATCTAATGGTCAAATGTGTATTCAAATGTTTTGCAAAATGTCATTGACAAGATAGTTTATTAAAATGATATCCATCTATTTAATCGATCTTTGGTATTATACCTGGGTTGACTATTTTGTGTTTGTTACTTTAAAAATCATATTTATTTTTCTTATTTTCCTTTTATGAATACATTACATGTATTTTGAAGTTTATTCTAAGTAGTCAAACATAAAAAATCATAGACATCATATTAACTCAAAATTCGAAGAGAAAGGTGACTAGAATTTTCAATTTTCTGACTTTTTCTTCTGTTGTTACTTATCGTTCTACACATGTGTAAGCTTGTGTTCTAGTTAATAATTTTGGAACCTAACCGTACCAGACAATTGGACCAGTTTGGAAGATAGATATCTTTCTTACCATGTGTAAGCTTGTGTTCTACTCACAATTTTGGGAATTAGAACATACATGATGATCATACCAATTGAACGACCTATGGACTTTGAGGTTAAAAAAATACTATAATTTGTTTATCAAACTAGTGAAAATCCTATTCAGAATAGTTGGAATGGTGAAACAGATTCAAACAAGATCAAACATGATGAACTTGTCATAGTTTCCATGCATATTTGAAATACATATAGATACGTCAACACAGTGACTTGAACCTAGTCCCTTTACACAATTTTATGAGTTCATAACCATTACACAAAGCATCATATTCCACATATGAACCCACATACACACATTATATACTATGAATATTTTTTATGTAGGTAAAAATATAACAAAATTTTAAATTATGAAAAATTTGACAAACATATAAATATGGAATTACCATCTATGACATGGTCTATGTAGTTACTACACATTTATATCGCCTTTAATCATGAAAATGTCTATGCTAAAAACATATATTACAATTTTTTGTGTGATACATATAAATATATATACATATATATGTCAGCATATATATATGTATAAACAATGTACAATGCTAAATTAAAATGTAGTTATATGTAACAATATGTTTCAAAGAGCAATATATATTGGCAACCAAAAGAATTCATTGGATATATATTCTAAAATCATATAATGTGGATACTATATGAACATAATTATAGAATTAAATCTTTGCATTAATACAAAGTTAAATGAATATATCTATACAAACACACACACACACACACACACACACACACACACACACATATATATATATATATATATATATATATATATATATATATATATATATATATATATATATATATAAGGGTCAACTAGTCCGACCATTACTTGTAGCCAATGAGATGGTAAGAGTTTTTTCATGAACATTACTTAGTAGATATCATGTCGACATCATTTTTAGTCTGACCAATTTGATCACTCTAGTCCAACCCGGATCAAACTAGTGAGGTACAATCAAGATCCAACCACTATCTTGCTGCTAAAGCATTGATTTCAGTTGCTCTTAAGCATTTATCTATAGCTCGGGATAAGTAGGAACCCTATTATGTCCATGTTAGCATGCATCTAAAACAACTATAAATTACTATCGTGTCACATGATTGGGTTTTCCCAATTGTTTTGAACAAAAAATAAATCCTATCTCACTTGAAACATTTGTTAGGGTTGTTGGTCCCAAACCATATCTCAATAAAAACATTTCCACATATACAAAACTATATCTCACTGAGAACATTTCAACATATACAAAACTAGGCACATGCATCCATGAAAACTTACAATCTATGTGTAGCACCAACAAACAATCCATATGTATCATTTATGGTGCTAGACTAGTTAGGGTTGCATGATCAAGAATCTTCTTAAATCATCAAAACATACTTCTAATCCTCCAAAAATAAACTTAAATCATCATTAGGAAGACTCATATTATCAACATCATACCTAGATCACCTAGACCACCTACCATCATATCATTTTATCATGGATCTAGATGATATAGTACTACATGTATCGTATTAAAACTCTCATCTAGACTGATTTACAACTTTTTCTATTAGGTCACATGGACACCTACTACCTTTCTATGTGTGCTAACATTTTTATACATACATAAACATATACTTATTCTTTCTTCAACCTATAAACATGTGATAGAAACCACCATACTCCTTCCAAATGAAATCAAAACCAAAATGAGATACCACAAATACTAGGCAACCTAGTACCACAAAACCTAGAGAACTAGTAAGAATAAGAGGCACACTTTTGTAGCTACCCACATGTTGTAGCCCATGGTTCTTAATCTATAGGATATCCCCTTTCTCACCATTGGTGTGGATTTTGCTAGAGGCGTACACACCAGCCAACTAGGGTGGCTAGATGAACTCCATGAGGTCGGAACGCACAGGATGGGATTTTGCTTTCGATATTTATATTGTCCCTAACTAAGTCGATCACAAAGACTAAACAGGTCGCCCACAAGCGTACGGGGTACTGTCGTAGTATAGGTGATTGGCAAGATACGGGGTCGGTCTACAGGGATAGAAGGGGCACTGGAGTTAGGTAGTGTAAGCTATGTTCCTAGTGCAGAGATTAGGGTTTGAGGGTTTTAAAAGGGTTTGATGGTTGATTATGCCAATTGAACAAGTAGGAAAAGCAAGATTAAACATAAGCTATCTTGAACAAGCAAACTAGCAAACTAAGTTAACAAACTAGCTAAGCAAGGGTAAGAGCAAGCTATACTAGACCAAATAAGCAAGAAGAAATTGAGAAGCTAAGTTAACCACTAACAAGAGCAAATGCCTAAATTAACACTAGAGAACAGATCTAAGCAATTGACTAAGTTAAGCTAAAGCAATTAAACTAGATTAGCATTAACAAGCGAGCAAAGCAGTTTGGGTTTTAACAAGTTGATTAGGGTAGGTGGGCCGTTTGGGGGATGTAACTTTGATATTAGTTGGGGATGATAGTTAGACAAGCATGGTTCTCACTCCACATCTAGATTACCAAACCAAACAATAAGGCCAATGCCATTGAAATGTACCCTATACTACTAGTGGAAGACTAGGGTTAGGTGTAATTCTAATGGGATTAACCAAATCTAGGTTTCTAGGGTAAGTGATAGTGAGCAATTGAGGGTTTAGGGTAGAAATGGGTGTAGAGATGAGGTTATTTGACCTCATGCCACTAACCACACTAGCCTTTAGAAGGCCCTAGGAAATTGCATCACTTTCACTCACACTAGCTACTTAGATCTCACACTCACTTGTAGGAGGGGGGATGTATATATAGAAACAAAGGGGGATAGCTAGGGATCCACTAATTGGACCTAGGATCCATTCCTAAGATTTCTGCATATACTCCAAATCCTCCTAGAAGCTAAGTGTCATCAAACATCACAAAGCAAGCAATTCATGTAAAGAGCAGAAACCACATGCAATAAAATAGGAAAAGTGATAGAAGCAAGAGGTAATCATCATAGATATAAATTGAGTTCATTACAAGCAAATTTTCCCCAACATGGTATCATAGTCACATTTTAATCCCAAACAGCCCACCACAAGGGGCTTAGCTATATATGATTAGCTATACATAGTCAAAGAAAGAGTAAAAGAAAGGGGAATAAGAGGTAGAAACACCATGGATCTTGGTGTAGTAGCCTTTTTATTCACCTCCAAGTTGTTGTGGACGACCTCCCTCCTCTAAGGGTACATGGGAGCATGAAAATATGGGGGTTTATGGGTGAAAACCTAGAAAACTAGGTTTCCAAGGTGGAATGAGGGTGGAATTGGTGGATGTTGAGCTAGAATGAAAATGGATTGCACTAGGAGCTCAAGGAAGGAAGGTGGAAGCTTGGAGCAGCTATAGGGGAGGCTAGCCTTTGTGCCCCAACCACCACCTATGAATATATAGGTGGTGGGGAGGCACTAGTGTAACGACCCCGTCTCCCGGTAACCCCCAATTAAGGGAGACCCGAAGGTCAGAGCCGTTATTCAATTAACAGGATCAAAGGTTCGCCAAATAATCAATAATAATTAAATAAACTTTACCAACTAAGGCTAAAAACTGGTATAAAATAAAACTTTTCTTACCTTGGAAAAACTGGGATTTCTAAACTTCTATCCATGGAGATGCTACTCTAACTAATCCTCCGGGGCACGTTACTTCTCATTTAATTCCACATATACCACTTTATTGTTTGTTCTTTTCATTTGTACCTAAAATGCCAACAAACAAAACGTCGGTCAACACAAAGCTGGTATGTGGGGGATCACAAAAATTGGTTCAACTATAGTAACAATGTAGGTAACCAATTATCATTAAACATTCAAATTACATTTTAAGCAGTACTACTCAATCCCTTCCTATCCCTTATCCCTGTAGTGTCCCTGCAGTGGACATGGATACCACCATTCTCACTTGGTGGATCTTCATTATACCCTGCATGATCCTACCTGGCAGGTAGATCAATACCTAGGGTTGAGTTGCATGGCACTCCCCATAGGAAGTCCAATCTCTAACTCGATATGACTTGATGGACCTACCTCCTTGGTAGCCATTTACTAAGTCATTTACGGACCTGATGGCCTACCCCATTGGTAGCCTTTTACTAGGTCATTCATCAAACTACATGAGGGACTGAGATCTGAGCTAGTAGGCATAACTTCTTGATAATCATATTCACTTTATAATTTGCTTGAATTAAAACATCCAACAGTTTAATTCAGTTCATGATGAAAACATCGACAAAATCCCGGAAAAACTACATCGATTAGTCATAAGCGTAACCACATACCTGATCCATAGCAACTTGCTATCCAAGAAATAATGATAAAGAACAAGCAACAAGCAATCAACAAGTATCCTGAAATTAATGCATGACATCCAAGTGTTATAATTTATCCAGAACATTCTAAAGCTAGACTTCGATTCCACCTTAGGTTTTCTAGACCTCATTAGGGTTTTATTAGGGTTTTTGCCTCCATAACACTTTTATCATATTAAATGCTCTCTTAGTTCATAAACCCTAATTTCAACACCATAAGCCCAATTAAAGTTGATTACTTCTCTCTTTTTACCAAGACTACCTTCTTTATCCTTTTAATTTATTTCAAGGTTATTAGACTCAATTATCACCTTTTGTTTCTTTCGGATTAACAACTCATAATTCATGATGGTCTAATCCCCATATGAATCCCTTTTATTATTAATTCTTCCTTGACTCAAACGAAAACCCTAATTTCTACATTAAGGTTATCTTTCCACAAAATAGTGACTTTAATGCTCAAAATAACTTAGACTCGTCATATTCCACTTTATTCATGAAATTAGTCAATTAAATCCATTAAGAGTCGAATTTACCAACATTAGGGTTTCAAAACCCATTAAAGTATTATTCATGCACATTAAACTTGAAATTAAACTAATCACATGCAAATTCGTCCTTTTTCAATCTTAATGATTCTTTTTATCATTAACAGACTAATATCAACTTTATATACTCATTTAACCCTTTCTAACTCATTAATCATCAAAGGTTAGGGTTTTTCATTGATTAAACTATAAAAGATAGTATCTCTATATACTTTTCGAATTGCATATGGAATCAGGTTTCAATTATATTTTATTTGGATTCCCCTCGATTTTCTGATTAATTTTCATGTATAACATGTTCTCATCAGAGCTACCAATCTTTAATAATGATTTTAGTAAGTAAATTACCTTCCGACCAATAAGGGATTGACACGTCGTCAAGCTCCCATGCATCGTTGGTTTAAAAATATAACCAAAAGTCTGAATTGCCCCCGGTAAGTGATTTGTTTCTACAACCCACGGAGGGGCAACTTCGTCCAATGGCCCCCTTTGCCTTCTTCTTCCTCGCGTGCAGCCAGGCGCGCCGGCCTGCTGCCCTAATCGCGAGTAGCGCGATCTTTCCTCCCACTCTGGAACCTCGACCACCCTCGCGGACTGCTCCCCTGCCTCTGACATTCCCTTGCGCAGCCGATGCTACCCCGGATAAGGTCAGAAAGGCCGGGAGCAAGTTCTGCAAACTTCCCACCTCACAGCCCTGTTGCAGCCGCGCTGCAGGTGTGCCGCAGACAACTGCATGAAGTTGGATGCTTGGGAACATCGTCTAGTCATGCACAGATCTTCGAGGGATGTCAGGCCTCCCTCCAGATTGTCCCACGCTTCCTTGCTGCTCCAGAGAAAGCTCCACTCGATGTTAGGGTTTTGTAACCAAGAACAACGAAGAAGGAGAAGAGATATGTGTGAAATTTCTTTAGAACTCGAACCAGAAGGCCAACCTCTTATATAGGGGAGGGTTTTCGCACCCCAAGACGTGCATCCACGAAGTTGCAAGGTCTTTTCCTAAAAGGAAACAACTTCCTTCATTAGGAAGCAAGCCTCTTTCTCTCTCTCTATTTCTTTGATATACCTTCTCCTTGTGATATTAGGATTTCGAAAATCCTCATACTTAATCTCTTTGTTTCTTGCTTTTTAAATCATTAGCACGAAATCCTATTTCCTTTAATAACAATTACTTTCTTTTAGCAACTTTACATAATTAATGGATTATGCATATCCATTATTTCTTTATTTTATAATTATGGCATTTTCTTTTCCTTTTCCTTTATTGGGACTCTTTGGATCCCAAGATACTCATTATTTCGAAATTCCTCTTTAAGGAATACTCATTATCCTTAAATGCATCAATATGCATTATTCTCATTATCTTTCTTATCTGTTATTAAAATAATTCCTTTTGAGTATTTCTTTCTATTTCTCTTTTATTTTCCTCATTGGTATTCCTTTTATTATTAGGAATCATTGGGATACGAAATCCCACTAAGGATAACTCAAATATACCTCTTTTCACATATTTTCCCTATTTCATCAATGTTTTCAATTTCTTTATTAACAAGGAAATACTTAACTGATATTTTCTTTTCTTATTGCCTTTTCTTTGCAACTTTGGACTCCTTGGAACCCAAGGAATCTAAGAGGCACGAAATCCTCTTTGGATTTGCCTTCTAGAGGTTTCCACACCTTCCTTATCTCAATTCTCAATTATTCATTAATTAATTGAATATCCTCGTTATTGGGCCCAATAGCCAATAAAGCCCACAAATCAAACAACAAGGCTATTGTAAATAAAATCCATTTATTCAAAATAGATTATATTATTTATTCGTTCAAAAATCTTTAATATGAGAAATTATATTTCTCAGCAAAAGAACCCAAAATTGGGGTTGTAACATCCTTCCCCTCTTATAAGAATTGTGTCCTCAAAATTCCATCAAGCAAGCAATCAAACAGGATAAACCTTCCATATGTCCATCATGGCTCCCATGTGGCTTCACCCTTTCCATGGTGTTTCCCCAAGAACCTTCATTATCTCATATTCTTCCATCTGAGTTCTTTCTTACCTTGGTATATCGTACCCTCATAGGTGACTCAGGACATTTCAGCCTCTCAAAAGCTGAATAGGTTCAGGGCTCAACACATGTCTTGGGTCTCTCACATAGTGCTCTAGATCAGACTCATGTAACACATTACACATCATGTTATCCTGTGGGGAAAAGTGAAACACAACCATATCCACCCATCCATCTCAAATGGACCCATTTATCGGGGACTCAGCTTCATTAGCTGTAGCTTAGAGGGGTCAGATTTTTGCATCACATATTCTCCCACAGTGAACTGCATGTCAGTCTGCTTTGTATTAGCTCGTGGCGCATGTCACCCTTGGCTCTCTCTCAGCCATTGCACGATCAAGCGACTTCATCTGCACACATTGTGGTTCTTTTATGACCTACACGAGGCCTCCTTTACCAACATCTTATAATGAAGTGGTGACCGACACACCCTCCTTATATAGCTTCTTACATCCCGATAAAGGATATGGTGGTTAACATCACATCTTAAGAACTGTCTCTTTGTATCACCCTGAACAAGCACACTTGCTCTCATCAGACCCTCTAGTCTGGATCATACTACTCATTAGTTGGGGGTGATAAACGGTACTAAAATGAGTTCTTCATGTACCTACTTCTTCCGCATGGAAGTAAACCTTCTAATCGTGTTCAAGAACTCTTTGAACTCACATCATGGTGTTGTTGAACCATTTCTTTCTCTATTATAAGTAGTTCAACCCGATCTGTCACTTGACAGTACTCTTCTTTTCCTGTTATCTAGGTAAGGTGATCTACCTTAACCCTCATTGATCTTCCTTGGTTAAGGGGAGAGTTTCCACATCATCCATAGTGATGAACTCTCATTCCTTTTTAGGGACTCTTTTATCCTCTATATTGGTACACTGGGTTACTGGTATTCGTCCTTTACCTTTATCATGCATGGCCACAAGCCACATGCATCTTCATCTTAAGCATCCAAAGTGCTACCATCTCAGTAATACCATGGTATATGGTGATCTTAAAATCATGATATCCAGTGTGTCATGATCCCTCAAGCTTGATACCTCGGAAACCCTAAACCATTCTAAACAGGGTTTCATCAAATTCCCTTCCAGAGAAGTGCATCTGAGGCTCTAAACCATCCTTTCATTACGTCAAGGACTAGACTGGCTAACCAAACAATCATTAACTTGTTCAACCTATCTCATTACATCTGAGTGTTAGCCAAAACACATCTTCTTTCCAAACGTAGGGTTAGCCTAACCACTCCCTTCTAGCCAAACTAGGCAGCTCTATCTCCACCAGATCATCCATTACCACTTCACATCCTTCGATATTAGGTAACGTTGAAGACATACTCTTCCATGTATTCTACTTATCATCTCATCTCAAACTCTAAGTTTGTCTTCAACAAGAAACTCTAAGCTCATACTCACTGTGATCAAACTCGACCTTGGTTAATCTGCAAATTCCACATAGTTCCTGATAAAACATCCTTACAAGATGACTTCCTTAATATTCTTAATGTTAGTAAACCATCCATGCACCATTAACTTCACAAGGGTATGTTATCATCTCTGTCCTCATACCTTGTAGCAATGTTTCAACTCGCATCATCTTTTATCCTTGGTGTATGGCATGCGTACTGTCCTATCTCTCACTCCCATAACAAGAGGAAATAAGTATTTGGTTGCAGTCCAAATACATAGTTCTTCCTATTCCAAGAGTAGAGATGGTACAACCCACCTTGCCCGTATACTTTCAAATCCAAGTTGAAACGTGCAGCTTATGTCTCTATACCACAAACATCATGATATTCACATAATTTCCATGGAAACTGGTCTCAAACTTACTTGGGTCACAATCCTTGGTCATCTCCTCTAGGTCTATAGGGTGTCGACACTTTTGGGGTCATCCCTCTTCCCTTATGCATCCAAAGAGTGCCCTACTCATCTGCCCTTTAGGTCCCATGAGTTTATGAAGGTGATCAATCTCCTAACCCATGGCCCTCAGACCATGATAGCTGTTACCTCCCGACCCTATGGTCATGTGCAACTAGGGAATTTGGCAACTCCTTCTTCCATCGGTCTTATCCCTACCTGACCCTAGGATAGACTTAGGATTTCATTATAGTACATGTTCAACATAGAACCTTACCCAATACTTCATCATCTCTCTCTGCATTCTTGACTGACTTTCATCCCTTCATAGGGGTCATGGCAACCTGCCTACCTTGGTCAGGTCCCATACCGGCTACCTCCATGGTAACACATCCACATGCACCTAGAGATGGTTATCTATGGGTCTACAGGTTCATTCTCATACCATGTACTATTCACTTATCTTCTCAAGATCCTATGAGACCTTTGTAGGTCACCTCAAAACCAACAGAACTGATATACACCCTACTAAAGGGATCCCTCTCCCAGGATGGGAGGAAACTACAACTCGTGATAAACATCCTTATGTTTAGGGTATGCATCCGCATGAGCATGCTTAGCCCTGGCAAGCTACTAAGGCACAACCAGACACCTACAAAGCCAAGCTTGGTCACACCTGTCCTCATCCTCAACATCAAAACAACTTATTCGTGAGGGGTTTATCAAACATACCCTTACCTTAAGGGGTTTCCTTTACCTCTACACATTAAGAGTACCATGCTTGAAACTATAAAAAATCAAATCTCAACATGAGCATTGGGTACACTGCTTCCCCTCTTAGGCCTAGGAACCCTAGGTTCGCCTCCGGGTGTCCAACTGCATGCTCATTCTCTTAACTAGGAATCCAGCATGTCCAAGATATGTCATGTACTCCTGTGATCTTTCTACTCAAGCAACACTTCAGAGTTGATTCCTCTTCCCGGACAACTACTAGGTATAAAGCCTCACAACTGGTGCCTTAACCTCCTCAGGGTCTAAAGCACTCTCTATCTCATCTAGTAGGTAACCACTTATACCATGGGTACTAGAAGCATCGTCCTCTCTCTAGGGTTTGGTTCCTCTAAAGGCAACCAAGATATCATCAGCCTCCAGGAATCATGCAACGTTTCCTTGCTGTTTTGAAAACATTTTGAAATTACTACTCTTGACGATGAGGTCTCAACCGTCCCTAGGGTTTACCTCCACATGGGTGAAACCTATGCTTCAAACTTATGTTTGCTCAAGATCATTCATAACCCTTTATGCTTATTTCATAAGCCATCCATCATGATCTCTTAACCAGGGTTTCATCAAGCTATACCCCACTTGTCTAAGCCCATAGGGTAACTATAGGTTCTCCTTTATCCTCATCCATGAAGGAGATATCCTTCGCTCTAGCATGCACGACCCTCTCTAGGGTTGGGTCGCCCAAGGTACTAGGTCATCTACCTTCTTATGGCATACCAAAGGCATGTCCAACTAAACACTCGGTCAACCATGATATCTAACTCATCATGTCATCTTTCTTTCTATCCTTCACTTAGGGTTAGGGTTAACATCATCCTCAAGGATGTGCTAGGTTTCTACTTTTAATGGAGGTCTCTACCTCCAAGCTTAACTCTCTCTCTACTTATCCTTCTACCAAGGAGGTCTATCCTTAGATCTCTCCTGAGGGCAAAGACAACTCATGTCATACGGCCTAAGCATGTATCTATTCCTTTACGTTTACTCTATTAAGCTTATGTCCATGACATCTTATTTACATGCTTTTTAATAATTTGATGGAGGATCCCTTAATCCTTATCAACCTTACCCATACCTCAAGAGGGTGAGGGAAAGAGAGAAAACCCTAATCCTTAAGGACCTTAGTAGAATTTGAGTTGAGAAGGGATGAACAAGATGAGAGAGTCCTAAAGGTATCTTATTTCGATTCATACCCTAAGACTTTGGCCAGGCAGTCACAAGAATCTGGGAGTCCTCGTATTCTGACTAGCAGTGCGGAGGAAAATCTTGCCAGCCCCCAGTCGTGATCCTTTTCTAGACACCTATGTCTTTCGGATAATCCTCTAATAACTCCCTTGGGTTCTACGGAATTTGTAAAATTTAATAATTATTAAAGATTAGATGAGGAACATATGCTCTGATACCAATTGTAACGACCCCGTCTCCCGGTAACCCCCAATTAAGGGAGACCCAAAGGTCAGAGTCGTTATTCAATTAACAGGATCAAAGGTTCGACAAATAATCAATAATAATTAAATAAACTTTACCAACTAAGGCTAAAAACTGGTATAAAATAAAACTTTTCTTACCTTGGAAAAACTGGGATTTCTAAACTTCTATCCATGGAGATGCTACTCTAACTAATCCTCCGGGGCACGTTACTTCTCATTTAATTCCACATATACCACTTTGCTGTTTGTTCTTTTCATTTGTACCTAAAACGCCAACAAACAAAACGTCGGTCAGCACAAAGCTGGTATGTGGGGGATCACAAAAATTGGTTCAACTATAGTAACAATGTAGGTAACCAATTATCATTAAACATTCAAATTACATTTTAAGCAGTACTACTCAATCCCTTCCTATCCCTTATCCCTATAGTGTCCCTACAGTGGACATGGATACCACCATTCTCACTTGGTGGATCTTCATTATACCCTGCATGATCCTACCTGGCAGGTAGATCAATACCTAGGGTTGAGTTGCATGGCACTCCCTGTAGGAAGTCCAATCTCTAACTCGATATGACTTGATGGACCTACCTCCTTGGTAGCCATTTACTAAGTCATTTATGGACCTGATGGCCTACCCCATTGGTAGCCTTTTACTAGGTCATCCATCAAACTACATGAGGGACTGAGATCTGAGCTAGTAGGCATAACTTCTTATGTGATAATCATATTCACTTTATAATTTGCTTGAATTAAAACATCCAACAGTTTAATTCAGTTCATGATGAAAACATCGACAAAATCCCGGAAAAACTACATCGGTTAGTCATAAGCGTAACCACATACCTGATCCAGAGCAACTTGTTGTCCAAGAAATAATGATAAAGAACAAGCAACAAGCAATCAACAAGTATCCTGAAATTAATGCATGACGTCCAAGTGTTATAATTTATCCTGAATATTCTAAAGCTAGACTTCGATTCCACCTTAGGTTTTCTATACCTCATTAGGGTTTTATTAGGGTTTTTGCCTCCATAACACTTTTATCATATTAAATGCTCTCTTGGTTCATAAACCCTAATTTCAACACCATAAGCCCAATTAAAGTTGATTACTTCTCTCTTTTTACCAAGACTACCTTCTTTATCCTTTTAATTTATTTCAAGGTTATTAGACTCAATTATCACCTTTTGTTTCTTTCGGATTAACAACTCATAATTCATTATGGTCTAATCCCCATATGAATCCCTTTTATTATTAATTCTTCCTTGACTCAAACGAAAACCCTAATTTCTACATTAAGGTTATCTTCCCACAAAACAGTGACTTTAATGCTCAAAATAACTTAGACTCATCATATTCCACTTTATTCATGAAATTAGTCAATTAAATCCATTAAGAGTTGAATTTACCAACATTAGGGTTTCAAGACCCATTAAAGTATTATTCATGCACATTAAACTTGAAATTAAACTAATCACATGCAAATTCGTCCTTTTTCAATCTTAATGATCCTTTTTATCATTAACAGACTAATATCAACTTTATATACTCATTTAACCCTTTCTAACTCATTAATCATCAAAGGTTAGGGTTTTTCATTGATTAAACTATAAAAGATAGTATCTCTATATACTTTTCGAATTGCATAGGGAATCAGGTTTCAATTATATTTTATTTGGATTCCCCTCGATTTTCTGATTAATTTTCATGTATAACATGTTCTCATCGGAGCTACCAATCTTTAATAATGATTTTAGTAAGTAAATTACCTTCCGGCCAATAAGGGATTGACACGTCGCCAAGCTCCCATGCATAGTTGGTTTGAAAATATAACCAAAAGTCTGAATTGCCCCCGGTAAGTGATTTGTTTCTACAGCCCACGGAGGGGCAACTTTGTCCAATGGCCCCCTTTGCCTTCTTCTTCCTCGCGTGCAGCCAGGCGCGCTGGCCTGCTACCCTAATCGCGAGTAGCGTGATCTTTCCTCCCACTCTGGAACCTCAACCACCCTCGCGGATTGCTCCCCTGCCTCCGACGTTCCCTTGCGCAACCGATGCTGCCCCGGATAAGGTCAGAAAGGCCGGTAGCAAGTTCTGCAAACTCCCCACCTCACAGCCCTGTTGCGGCCGCGCTGCAGGTGTGCCGCGGACAACTGCATGAAGTTGGATTCTTGGGAGCATCGTCCAGTCATGCACAGATCTTCGAGGGATGTCAGGCCTCCCTCCAGATGGTCCCGCACTTCCTTGCTGCTCCAGAGAAAGCTCCACTCGATGTTAGGGTTTTGTAACCAAGAACAACAAAGAAGGAGAAGAGATATGTGTGAAATTTCTTTAGAACTCGAACCAGAAGGCCAACCTCTTATATAGGGGAGGGTTTTCGCACCCCAAGACGTGCATCCACGAAGTTGCAAGGTCTTTTCCTAAAAGGAAACAACTTCCTTCATTAGGAAGCAAGCCTCTTTCTCTCTCTCTCTTTCTCTCTCTATTTCTTTGATATACCTTCTCCTTGTGATATTAGGATTTCGAAAATCATCATACTTTATCTCTTTGTTTCTTGCTTTTTAAATCATTAGCACGAAATCCTATTTCCTTTAATAACAATTACTTTCTTTTAGCAACTTTACATAATTAATGGATTATGCATATCCATTATTTCTTTATTTTATAATTATGGCATTTTCTCTTCCTTTTCCTTTATTGGGACTCTTTGGATCCCAATATACTCATTATTTCGAAATTCCTCTTTAAGGAATACTCATTATCCTTAAATGCATCAATATGCATTATTCTCATTATCTTTCTTATTTGTTATTAAAATAATTCCTTTTTGAGTATTTCTCTTTTATTTTCCTCATTGGTATTACTTTTATTATTAGGAATCATTGGGATACGAAATCCCACTAAGGATAACTCAAATATACCTCTTTTCACATATTTTCCCTATTTCATCAATGTTTTCAATTTCTTTATTAACAAGGAAATACTTAACTGATATTTTCTTTTCGTATTGCCTTTTCGTTGCAACTTTGGACTCCTTGGAACCCAAGGAATCTAAGAGGCACGAAATCCTCTTTGGATTTGCCTTCTAGAGGTTTCCACACCTTCCTTATCTCAATTCTCAATTATTCATTAATTAATTGAATATCCTCGTTATTGGGCCCAATAGCCAATAAAGCCCACAAATCAAACAACAAGGCTATTGTAAATGAAATCCATTTATTCAAAATAGATTATATTATTTATTCGTTCAAAAATCTTTAATATGAGAAATTATATTTCTCAGCAAAAGAACCCAAAATTGGGGTTGTAACAACTAGGGTAAGCAGGGGTAGTTTAGGAAAAATAGTGTGAAAGTTTGTTAGAGTTGGTAGGTCACCACGACCATGTTGGTGTGCCATGGCCGTGGTGAGGGTAGGATGGCACGGTCGTGGGGTGGGAACACGATCGTGGTATTGAACTGGCGGTGATTTGCTAAGTATGGTGGTGGCCACGGCCGTGGCGGAGTACCACGGTCATGGTGGGTGATAGGCACCATGGCCATGTTGGGTAACACATCCGTTTTGGAGGAGGGGGGATTGATCGTGGAGCAGCAACACGATCATTTTGGAATTCATCAGCCATGGTCGTGGCAGGTGGCAACATTCGTGGCATCTTGGGGAAAAACCTTGTTGAACAGTTAATTCTTGGCCATAAATTCGCACAACCGTGGGAGGTGCCCACGACCGTTTTTCTCTCTTTTGGCCACGACTGTGCGGACGGCCACAGCCGTGGTGTCTTCAATGGCCACGGTCGTGGCAAGTGGCCACGGCCGTGGGATTCTGTAGGAAAACCCTATTGAGTTTGTCATCTCTTTGCTAAAAACACATGACCGTGGTGTTGTGCCCACGGCTGTGGTGAGGCTTGCATCATTTGATTACACTTCAATCTTCATAATTCTTGGATGTCCTTGCTTGGTGACGACTCTTGGCCATTGGAGGTAGGTTGAGGGAGATTTTAGGGCCTTCTTTGGGTCCCTCCATGAGTGGGGAACCCTAGAATTCCCTCTTTCTCTCTCATCCATCTAAGAATGGTCCAAGTACCTGAAAACAATGCAAAGAACATCCATAAGAATATTTGCAATGATAATCACATTAGGGGCAAAAGCTTATAATATAACATGTTTAGATGTGATTTAAGTACAAAATGGCACAAGATGGAGCCCTAAAATAGGGCTACATCACCACCCCAAACTTAAAACATACTTGTCCTCAAGTATGCTCCAACTCAATCTCTCTTTTCAGTTCTTTTCAACAACAACAAATGACAAATGCATAGCAACAAATAATTATTGAATACATGGTCTTGGGAGTGACTACGTGCATGTGTTTCACATCTCTCCTCTCCTCTTTCACAAACCATTCATGATCTGAGAACTGAGCACACAAACTTCAAATATAAAGCATAGAAATGCAAGTTGTCCATATGTCCTTCATGTTATTCTGGGTAAACCGTTTCATATTGGTGTTAATCAACGATGACCAGGAGTATTGTTTCACTTTCATACATTCACTTTTATGCTTCAAACCACACTAGATGACCCACTTGGCTGTGGAAAGGGTAAAGTGAGCTAGATTTAATGTTTTCTAGCTCAATGGGTATGAAAGAGTATTAGAATGTGTGGTATTCAACCCAAAACCAATTGGCAATGGGTGAAGGGACCACACACCTTATAAGCCCAGGACCTATCCCATAGCTCAGCAGTGTGGGACAATCCTAACATCCCCCCTCAAGTAAAAACACTTTTGTGTGCTTGCACTTGTTATTTTTTAGGTAGGGTGTGGTCCTCACACTTGTCTCATGGGGTCCGCTCTGATACCATATTAGAATGTGTGGTATTCAACCCAAAACCAATTGGCAATGGGTGAAGGGACCACACACCTTATAAGCCCAGGACCTTTCCCAGAGCTCAGCGGTGTGGGACAATTCTAACAAAGAGGAAGAAAGGATTGTGGTAAGATTTGGAGTGCTTTTACACACTCATCTTTTCTTTATTTGAATGCTCTTAAACATGAGTATCCTTTTATTTCATTTTTGCTTTTTCTTTTTCTTTTCATTTTCTTTGCCCTTGGTGTAGATAGGGCATAAAGTGGATGGAGTGAAGTGAGGAGGTTGATATGTGGCCACCCTAAACTTTTGTGGGTGGCCACGGCTGATATGTGCACTTTTGGCATCTTTTCATGAGGCGGAGAGGTATGAAGGTGGTGAAAGAATGGTCGGATCAAATAGGGGTTATCAGTGTATTTTCAACATAAGATTCCCTACATGAAGGCTAATTCAACACTTCACCAAGTGATATCACACCACATGATAGAATCAACATAACATTCATATTTCTACCAAGTGATTCCATTGGCTTTAAGCGCTTGTAGCTTGCTCAATTCATGATTCAACCAAAACATTCACAAACTTAAGAGATGTGTTACACATGTAAAAAGTCAACAAACAAGACCATAAAGCAATAAGATCTAAGAAAGTAGCATGCATTTGTCACAAGATCAAAAAAAAATTATTTCAAACAGTGGAGATTAAGTCAAAACAAACTTTTAGAGAAAGAACATTCAAGTTTGGGAAAAATTGGCCAAAATGGTGCCAATTTGTACTAAATCACATCTAAACATACTTTAGGGAATTTCAAAACATAACACAACAAATCCTAATTAAAATGCACAAGAAACTACAAAAACTACATGAAAATGCAATGCATGGTATGGAAGAGCAAAAAGATCAAAAATTTTGAAAATTAAGCAAAAATTGCATGAAACTAAACTACATGCTATGCACGATTGCAATGAACAGAGCAGTAACAAGAAAACTAAACTAAATGGAAAAGGTGGAACAAAATGACAATAAGAGAGATAGGGTGGTGCACGCCCCAAACTTTAGAATCATGTTGTCATCAACATGAAATTATAGCTTAGGGTAGATAGGGGAAGTGTCATGGCTATGGTGGCGGCTGATCTGGCATCTGGGGAGGATATGAAGGAGGATCTGAGGATGGAGATGAGCCTAGTGGAGGACGTTGGTAGTAATTCCCCCAGTAGTCATCCTGGGGTGGAGGGTATGTCTTTGGATATCCAACTATACCACCCTAAAAGTCTCCACCCCATTCGGGGTTTCTTGCTGCCTGGGCGTAGTGGTACTGATATAAGTGGTTGATCTGATGGTACATCTGTTGTTGATCTTGCCACATGTACTGTTGGATAAGCTGCATATCACTCTAAGTCTTTTGAATACTCTCAAGGTGCGTCTGGATGGTTGCCATATCATAGGTGTTCCCTGAGGGCTGCTGCAGCTGGTATGTCCCTTCATCCCTCCTTCTTATCTTACGGGGCTGCCTTTGTTCTTCCTCTTCTTGTCCTTGCCCTTGCACATTGGATTCAACTATGTCTTCATGTGTGGCAGCGGCTGCCCTTGTATATGTCTCTCTCGGGTGTTCTTGTTGCCATTTCAATAATTTTTCCTTCAATCTAAAGAGAACTCCCAACACAGATAGAAGTGGCACCGCGTGGTATGGCAACTCCAGCTCAAAGTCTGGCACACTAGTAGTGAGATAAATCATTATTTTTTCCTTCGTCTTAATAGTGTGCAAGTGCATCAGGTAGTTGAGGTCAACAAATTCTTCCTCAATTGCGTCTTGTAACCCAGAGAGATCATATCCTAACGCTAGTGTGATTGAAGTCACAAACCCTCCCATAACAAATGGATTTGAGCTCTTGTAGGGTAAAAACTTCATATGGTCAATCAATAGTACGCCAAGGTCTAGGTACTTTTTGAGGTGCATAATTATCAAGACAAACATATCCTTTTGGGAAATGGAGCCTTCATTATCATATCTCCCCACAATTGTATGCGCCAATACCTTATGCACATAGTGGATCATCGGGTTGCTTATGGTGGCATTTTTGATCTACCTGCATCGTAAACACCGCTACTTGTAATCGTCTTCTAGAAATAGGCATAGTTAAGATCTTCCTCCCTCTCTAACAAGCCTACATCCATCTTCACGACTTCTTCAGGATTTGCAGCAAACATACCATTCAGTTTAGTAGATGTGAGGGTGTGCACGTTGCCCATCATGGCGAATTTGATTTCATCACAATCTCTCACTTTTATCCTTTCAAGAGTGGCAAAAATTCCCAGGTCAAAGCGACGTAGGTGGGTTGGGGTGTGAAAAGAATATCCCACAACCCTATTGTCTTCAAGTTTTCTTCCACTGCAGCCTTGATCCTTAGATCATCAATCACCTTCTCAGACCCTACTTAGTGGCAACGACTCGCCTTGTCATGCATTTAGGGTATATGAGATCAACCTTTTTATGCATGTGTCCTCTACCAAAGGACACTCCTGGTGGTGTCTTGCCTAATGTCTTTGATCTATCTGCCTCCAGCTGGGCCAGAACATCACCTCCCTCGAGCTCAAGCTCCATTTCTTCCTCCTCTCTTTCTTCTTCATCTTCCTCCATCCTGTATGATTGTGAACCCAAACTCGTATCGAGGTTGTACCAGTGTGCAGATTCTTCTTCATCATGACGTAGTTACCGCGAAGGTTGTGGCTGCACACCATGCCCCGTCGCCGCATGAGACGTCGAACGACGAGCTGGAGTGGGCTTTGGCGGTAGCTTGGATGAGGACAGTGTTGCTTTGGATCTTTGGCTTCTTTTTGCAGCCACCATCTCGACCTCATCTATGATGTTGTCCAAGTCGATTCCCTTAGACTCTTCATTTTCTTCCTCTTCACCCTCGTACGTGGCGTCGGTTATATGGTGGCTATCGGATGAGCGAGAGTGTGATCCGCTCACTAATTGTGAATGACGGAGGGATTGGTAGGCGGAAGTGTTCGATGAAGAGGTATGGGAGGGCATGGACACATCGGAGGAGGCATTTTTGGAATTCTGTTTTCCTTCGGTGAGGATGCTAGTCCCCTTGGTGATGGCTTTTCCAATCTTTTTCATGGTGGGTTATGGAGGTGGAGGTGATTTTTGGATTTTGATGTAGAAGGTGATGTGGATGTGGATTTGGGTATGGAATGGAAGAAGGATGATTAATGGATGGTGGATCTGTGGTTTGTTGTGGATTTGGGAGAAAAATGAAGGGTTTATGTGGAGGTTTGGTGGAGGGGATTGTTGGGAAGATTGGAGATGGATGTGGAGATGTAGGGGTGATTGAGAGGGAATATGTGGTGGAAATGGTAGGGGGTGGCTGACCGGCCTAAATTGCGCATCCTAAAATTGGAGGCGGATTTTAGGTAGTCGAGCTTTTTCATTTATAAACATGAATCCTTCTAGGCCCCCACAACTTTGTTTACGGGGTCGAACACAGGGACAAGGGGGGTAGTGTTGAGAACCCAGAATCGACACGCTACACTCCGGCAGGTATAAAGAGATGATAAATTCCCTAGGAGGGAAGCATAAAGATGTCACGAACAAAATAAGAAAAATATCTCCAAGTGGAGTTACTAGAAAGATTTAAGGTTTTAAGCAATTAACAATTTTTAGGGGTTTTCATGCAACAGAAACAGAAGGATACACTCGGAGCTAAGGCGAGGTACGAAGGATAAAACTGCGGTAAAGCAAGCGGCGGTAGGACCAATCATGTACCCTCCTCTCAAAGCGGGCACCTCTAACAAGGCATCGGTTCCACTCTAGGGGTCACCAGACTCAAATTAGAGTGGAAAGGTTACTAAAGCAACTCCGTTCCGAGCACTCTCGTACTCCAGAATCGGACCAAACACTAGAGCTGCAATACAACTCTCGAAGTTGTTGCGACGGGAAAACACGATTCGATAGCTAAGCAAAACGTGATCCAAAATATGCAAGCTAGAGTTCAGATACCAAACAAAGCAGTCATCCAACATATTGCACCAAGCATAGAGCAGCAAGTAAGTAAGCATTTCTATTTCTATAAGCATTAAAGGTCTTAGTTACAATGAATGAGTAAAGAATTAAATAACAGAATTTAAGATATGTGTCGCCTTCTTGATGTAGAAGGAAGACAAGCTACAGTAACCATCCCGCCCGATATCGGACAAAGGGGCCTAGCCCGATACAGTTGTGTCGGGCGGCACGCTCTCTCAAGTGGCATACCGTGACGGGCGACTGTATCGCTCAAGGACCTGGCCGATACGCTCAAGTCGGGCGGCACACCCTCTCGGGCGACACGCCTGACAGGTGGAGCGTATCGGGTTCGTTATCGTGTCGGGCATGGAGCTGCATATCCTACTGCCGGGCACTGGTGTCAGGCACTCGTGTCGCATATCTATATCGGCCGATATCGGCTCCCAGTGTCGCCCGGTACAGTCCTAGGTGAACCAATCCCCTCCCTCTCGGGATGAGGAAGAGCTCACCTAGTGTCGCCCGGTACGAACACTGGAGCACGATACGCCTGCTCTTGCAGCCTCCTCCGAAGATCACTCGACTATCCGAAACCTGAAGTGACCAAGCTTGTCTAAATTGTCTAAGCTGTCTTTTCGGCTCCCTGTAGCTGCTATTTATAGGCAGCTGGTCGGGGGAAGATATGGTGCTCGAAGTGCCAGGTGTCCTCCTTTTCGTCATTCAGTTGGTGGTCGGCTGACGTGGGTATCGCCCGGTATCGCCCGACACAAGGAGGTCGGTTGTCAGGCGTCGTGGCGAGAGGCGCCTGCCGGTGGGTGGTCGATATCGCGCGGCAACCGGAGTAATTGCGGCGCGCTTGGCTCCCTGTCGGGTAAAGAGGCGTGTCGTCCCTCGCGCAGCCCTACCGGTCAGCGTGTGTATCGGGCGTCAGTGGGGGCCGAGACAGTCTTGGACTTATTTGCGGGTCAGAACGGCCTTATTGGTGTTAAATGGGCCAAAATAGGAGGAAACTCTGCAAAAGATGGAAATATTGGACTGAGAGCATTGCTTTGCCAATTATTACGGAAATGCATATAAAAGTGAGGAAAACAACCGAAAAGGGCAGTGTTGATAACAGAATAAAGGCCAAAAACATCACAAAAATTGGTGTTATCAACTCCCCCAAACTTAGCGTTTTGATTGTCCTCAATCAATATTTAAACTTTATTTGGCGATGCTTCTTCCTGTGTAGTATGATTTTAAGGCCAAGATGTAAAACAAGTATCGTAATGCCTTTAGAGATAATGCTGCCCCATTACGAACTAAAGACTTCGTTTTTCTTGCCTTATTGTTTAAGTAAGATTATTCTCTACAGCTTCGGCGAGACGTTGTTGTATGATTCCGAAGTTAGCTTCCACACCAAACAACTTTATTTTCGGGGTAGAAAGTTGTGTATAGGGTAGGCTAAGGCTTTTTGGATTTTCTTCTTGTTTCCCATCGGTCCATCCAGGTAAGGGTCCGTTAATGGGAAAGTGGTCCCTGCAGTCCAAGCCAGTTGGCTTTAGAGCAGTGATTTCACATCCTACGTACCACTGCCCCGGATCTACCATGCCTAAAGATGGGTACTTTTGGAAAACAAGTGTGTGTATATTTTTTTCTTTTTCTTTTATTGGGCACAACTCTCATGCTTTTATTCGCTCTCATAAGGTTTCTCTCCCTTTTTAGGATTTTTGTCGGGTAAGGGAAACAAAGAGATTCTTGCTGTTTGGGCTGCTTTTTCCTTCTCCATACTTGTCTCTTAGCTGTTTGCGAGATTATTATATTTTCAAAATTTTTGGCAAGGCAAAACATATTCTTTTGTTCATTTGAAGCAGCACTATCAAAAAGATATAACAGGACTTGCGTCACATTAAGCATACAGAAAATAAACTTTGCAAGCAGTTGCATCAGGGTTTTTACTAATATTACTACTTTGTACATATGCATGGGAACAAAATAAGAAAAATTTTCGAAATTTTTTATATGAGCAAGGGTGGAAGCACATGATATAGTGGAAAGGCAAAATGGCATAAGAGAATTTTTATACCTCCTTCACTGGTACATGGGTACCCCCCCCCCAAACTTATCCAATACTCTGTCCCAGAGTAGTGAAGAAGAGGGTGAGTTCATGTTAGTCCAGTGAAGGTTATTTAGCGGGTTCGCTTGTGCCTTGTAGAAGCTGCAATATGCTTCTTTGCTGCCGCTTCCTTCTTTCTCATTTGGAAATAGCTTCTACAAGTGCGGACACTTGTGGCTGCTTCCTCCTTATTAAGTAGCTGGAAACGGGATGCCCAGGTTCCATCTGGAGGTCGCCGGCAAAACATTTCCCCATCTCACCCTCCATTTTATTTCCCATCTCAGCCGAGACATGCGCAATAGCTCTCAGTAGACATAGAGCTCTTGTGCTGTCTCGGCAGTCACCGGGGCTGTACTCGTGCTGTCTCTGTAGTTGGCCCCAGGCTACTACAGAAGACAGACTATGATAAGGAATTGCCCCTCTTCGGGGTGCTGACATTTATGACTGATAGTTGTTGCTTCAGCTGCGGCATCCATTCTGCCTGTTATCAAGTTCATCAACCATTATAAATTGTTAGATAGAAAAAGTTAAAGAAGCTCGATAATGCTAGACTTATTTCAAAATCCGGGTATCGTCCGTCAAAAGAAAGCATAATTCGATACAAGATAGGGCGATATGAGGAGGGATTGCACGGCACAGCATACCTCCCGATATGGGTTTATCGGGCGATAAGGTCGCCAAAGAGCAACTACCCGACAGAATGTCACAAAAGAAAAATGTGCCGCCCGACATGGTGTATCGGGCAAACACCATCGGTTGCTATGTCGTGCATAACTGCGCCGGGCAATACAAAATTCGACAAGGCTCGTGATCCCGATAGGCAGCGCGCGATAGGAAAAACTCGTATCGGGCGATAAACCTGTCGGGGGATAGCTTGCTGAGCGATAAGCGTGTCGGGCGATATGCGTGTCGGGCGTTACCTTTGCTCATAGGAGCCATCGCCCGATACCACGGTGAAGGCAACTGGCCGACACAGGAGCAGAAGGGCGGACTACTGCATGCGTCACAGGTGGCTAAAATGAGTAAAGTGTGACTGCCTGACATGGTGAAATCTCCGTTCTTATTTATAGGCAGCTCGGCCGGGGCGAAACGGACATATCTGGGGCGTGCGTCGGCCAACGGGTCAGGCGGTTCCCGAGACGATGGTCACATCAGTCTCATTAAGGGCATTTATTCTTATGCACGATAGGGTGCACGCCGCCCAGGAACTCCAAACGTCACGGCCGTTGTGATGCCCTAAAGACCAAAGCCCGATACGGACGATCCTGCGCACCGACTGAGCGGCTACCCGACATGGTTAAAATAGGCGGCCGAGAAACCTAAGAGCGGAAACAGCGATCAAAGGGTAAAACATCATCAGCCAAGGGTTAAGCCCTCCACCTCAGAAAATTATTACAACGGTGGCCCATAAAACAGAGTCAGCGCATGTGGCGCATGCATTGACTCGGGCCTTATTACATGACATAAAGTTTGTTTTTGCGAATAATAGAAAAAAAAAGCATCCTACTCTATGAAAGAAAGAAAAACTCGGGCTGCCTCTGGAGGAGCGCTGAAGTTCGCGTCGCCAGCTCGACCGGTGTAGGATCATCTTGTTCCACCCCTGGCTGCGCCCATATCGTGCAGGTCGATCTCTGCTCTCCTGACAAAGGCCTCATCCTCATAGAATCTTTTCACCCTGTGCCCATTCACTTGAAATACCTTGGTCGGATCGTCCTTGTCGTAAAGCTCCATCATTCCTGATGGATATATTTTCGACACAGTGAACGGTCCAGACCACCTCGTTTGTAACTTCCCAGGGAAAAGACGAATAGAGGAGTTGAATAGCAAGACCTTATCCCCTTCGCTTATATCCTTTCTCCTGAGATGGGCATCATGCCACAACTTCGTCCTTTGTTTGTAGATTTTTGCATTTTCATAGGCATTCATTCTCAGCTCTTCGAGCTCTTGAAGCTGCAAGAATCTCTTTTCTCCAGCTTTGTCGAGGTCCATATTTAGGAACTTGATTGCCCAGAGGGCCTTGTGTTCCAATTCTAATGGTAGGTGGCAGGATTTTCCGTAGATGAGACGGTAGGGGGTGGTTCCAATGGGTGTTTTGTAAGCGGTGCGGTAGGCCCAAAGTGCATCGTCAAGCTTCATGGACCAATCTTTCCTTGTTCGGCTGACAGTTTTCTGCAAGATTTTCTTGATTTGTCTGTTGGAAACCTCTACCTGCCCTGACGTCTGGGGATGGTAGGGTTTAGCGATCTTGTGCTTCACTCCGTACTTGCGCAGGAGCGCTTCAAACTGTCTTTCTCCAAAGTGCGATCCTCCGTCGCTAATAACTGTGCGCGGGACGCCGAAGCGATGGAAGATGGTCTTCTCGAAGAGCTTGATAACTGACTTGGCGTCGCAGGTTTGGGTGGCTACCGCTTCCACCCACTTCGATACATAATCCACGGCCATGAGTATGTACTGATACCCTTGAGATGGGGGAAACGGCCCCATATATTCGATCCCCCATACGTAAAATATTTCGACTTCAATCCAGCTTGCCATTGGCATTTTGTCCCTCCGCCCTATGTTCCCCATAAACTGGCACTCTTTGCAAGCCTTCACAAACTGTGCAGCGTCTTTAAATAAGGAGGGCTAGTAGAAACCTGATTGTAGCACCTTTGTAGTTGTTCTTTCGCTGCCTAGGTGACCACCATAGGGGGAGGCGTGGCATTGCTTCAGGATGTCCGCGGTTTCTTCTTATGGTATGCACTTCCTGTATAAGTTTTCAGAGCATCTTCTGAAAAAGAGAGGATCGTACCAGTAGTAGTTTTTAACTTCCGCGAATAGCTTCTTCTTCTGATTGTACGTTATGTCAGGGGGCAGTTCTCCGCAAGCGAGATAATTGCAGATGTCTGCAAACTAGGGTAGGCTTTCTTCTTGGGCTTCGGCCAACATAAGGGCTTCGTCGGCGTAGTCGTCGTTGATAGGAGGCCCTCTCTCTTTCTCAGTCACGATCCTTGATAGATGGTCTGCGACCACATTCTCTGCGCCCTTCTTGTCGGCAATTTCGTGGTCGAATTCTTGGAGCAGTAAGGCCCACCTCAACAGTCTGGGCTTTGCGTCTTTCTTTTGCATTAAGTATTTTATTGCCCCATGATCTGTGTATACCTTGACCTTTGCTCCGATGAGATACGACCTGAACTTATCAAACGCGAAGACGATCGCGAGCATCTCCTTTTCAGTTGTTATGTAATTTACCTGGGCTTCGTCCAACGTGCGACTCGCGTAGCAGATCACATGGTGCTTCTTGTCCTTCTTTTGCCCCAGGACTGCTCCAACCGCGTAGTCACTTGCGTCACACATCAGCTCAAAAGGTAAACCCCATTCTGGCGCTTAAAGGATAGGTGGTGATAATAAAGCATTTTTAAGGGCCTGAAAAGTACTTAGACAATCGTTAGAGAAAATAAATTCAGCGTCTTTTACCAGAAGATTGGACAATGGTTTGGAAATCTTCGAGAAGTCCTTGATGAATCTTCAGTAATATCCAGCGTGCCCGAGGAAGCTTTGCACCCCCGTCACGGATCTTGGTGGAGGAGCTTGGATATTGCTTCAACTTTTCTTGCGTCCACTTCGATCACACGCTTTGAGATCTTATGCCCGAGGATGATGCCCTCCCGCACCATGAAATGGCATTTTCCCAGTTTAGAACTGGTTGTTCTCCTCACACCTTTGAAGAACCAATGACAGATTTTTCAGACAGCTATCGAAGTCCTTCCCATAGACGGAAAAATCGTCCATGAAAACTTCTACGATGTCTTCTAGAAAATCCGAGAACATCGATATCATGCATCGCTGAAAGGTGGCGGGGGCGTTGCAGAGTCTGAAGGGCATCCTTCGGAAGGCATAAGTGTCCTAAAGGCAGGTGAACGTTGTTTTCTCTTGATCGTCGGGCAAGATGGGTACCTGGTAGAAACCTGAAAAGCCATCAAGAAAACAAAAGAAATCGTGATGCGCTAACCTTTCGAGGACTTGGTCAATAAAAGGTAGCGGAAAATGATCCTTCTTTGTAGCCTGATTTAGCTTTCGGTAATCTATGCACATCCGCCAGCTGGTGACGGTCCTAACCGCCACCTCGTCACCTTTCTCACCCTTAACCACCGTCATCCCGCCCTTTTTGGGCACTACGTGGATCATACTTACCCAACTGCTGTCGCTGATTGGGTAAATGATCCATGCATCCCTAAGCTTTATTACCTCTTTCTTGACGACCTCCTTGAGCATCTGGTTCAGTTTCCTCTGGGGTTGAACCAGAGGCTTGGCAGATTCATCCAAGTTGATGTGATGCATGCACAAGGTGGGGATAAGGCCTTTGATATCATCTACCGAATATCCTATAGCCTTACTGTGGAGCCTTAACTCCTCAAGGAGTCGGTCCAGCTGGTTGCTCGAAAGATCGGCATTTACGATGACGAGGTTTCTCTGCTCTTCATCTAAGAACTCGTACTTCAGGCCTTTGGGCAATGCTTTCAACTCTGGCTTTGGTCTGGGTGCCCTTTCCTGAGGCTCCTCCTCAAGAGAGGCATACATCACAGACTCCACCTCTGTATTCCCTTCTTGCAAATCTTCATCAGAAAGGTTGAAAAGGTTGAGATGCTTCGCGACCTCAGGATCTTCGAGGTCGGGATCTTGACAGTTTATAGCCCTCAAGAGGGGGTCTACTGTCCAGATATCTTACTCTACTTCCTCGCAGAATTTATTGTAGCTATCTGTGAAACATGCTGATTCGGAGAGGGACGGGCTCTTCATTATTTCTTTCATCTTGAAGTCCATATGGTCGTTTCCGACCCTTAAAGTGATCATCCCCTTGGAAACATCAATTAGCGCTCTCCCTGTTGCCAAGAAGGGGCGCCCAAAGATGATCGGGCAACGGGGATCTTCAGCTATGTCGATGACAACTATATCACAAGGGATGAAGAAGTCACCAACCCTGATCGGTACATCTTCGACAATGCCAACAGGTCTCTTGAAGGTGTGGTCTGCCAGTTGGATCCACATGTTAGTCCGAACCATGTCGGTCAAACCCACCCTTTGTGAGAAACTTAGGGGCATGAGGCTTATGCTAGCCCCCAAGTCTGCTAGACCCTTGCGCTCGACGTTGTCTCCGATGGCGAACGTGATTGTGAAAGCTCTGGGATCCCTTCTCTTATTTGGCGCGTCGGGCTTCAAGAAAGTGGAGGGGGCGGAAGCTAAATACACTGTCTCTGTCCTTCCTCCCCTTCTCTTCTTTGTGATAAGGTCCTTGAGGAACTTGGCATACATAGGCATCTCTTCCAATGCATCAAGGAAGGGGACTTCAAGATGCAGTTTCCTGATCGAGTCCATGAACCTCTCATGATGCTTCTTCAGATTTTCCTTTATCAGCTTATACGGGGACGGCGGCCTTGGGGCGTAGGAATTCCTCCCACCAGGTAGCTCGTCTGAAGGCTTCCGTGCTGGCTCTTGAGCTTCTGCTTGTCCACCATCGCCCTCTGTTGGAATGGTGCTCTCAGACCTCGGTTCAGGTTCCAGTTCGGATTCAGCAGTGCGCTCCACCATCTTCCCGGACCTTAGTACCGCCATTCTGGCAGTTTCCGGGTAGGAGAGTGTCTTTCCCGCAGGGTTCTTCATCAGTGCTGCCAATTGGGCCAATCGTTGATCGACTCCCCATTGGCGCATCTGCAGACTCGCCATCTAGTGTTGCATGGAATTCTGAACTCCGGGGCCGGGAAGCGCACCCTGTACCAGTTTGCTGATAATGGTGTCCTGTCTTTTTATGTAGGCTGAAAGCTGACCAACCAAGCTAGGCTGGCTCACCCTCTTGCCTCGGCCCTGACATTCACCTTCAAGAAGAGATTGCTCACAATGGGACATGGTATCAAAACTCGGTGGAGCAGGTCAGCTTCCAAGGTTCCTGTAAGAGCATATAAAATCAAGTTAGAAAATTGAATTATTCGGCTTAGGCTAAGAATAATAGTAATGAAAAAGGAAATGATAAAAGAAAAAGTGTGTTGTCAAGCTTATTTCTAAGCTTGAGGCACAGGAGTATAGTTAGTGGATTCAGATTCGTCAACAGTATTGTCTTTGCCTTGTCCCGGCAACGGTGCCAAAAAGTTGACCGGCCTAAATCGCGCATCCTAAAATTGGAGGCGGATTTGAGGTAGTCGAGCTTTTTCATTTATAAACCCGAATCCTTCTAGGCCCCCGCAACTTTGTTTACAGGGTCGAAGTAGATATACGGGGTCGAACACAGGGACAAGGGGGTAGTGTTGAGAACCCAGAATCGACACGCTACACTCCGGTAGGTATAAAGAGATGATAAATTCCCTAGGAGGGAAGCATAAAGATGTCACGAACAAAATAAGAAAACTATCTCCAAGTGGAGTTACTAGAAAGATTTAAGGTTTTAAGCAATTAGCAGTTTTTAGGGGTTTTCATGCAACAGAAACAGAAGGATACACTCGGAGCTAAGGCGAGGTACGAAGGATAAAACTGCGGCAAAGCAAGCGGCGGTAAGACCAATCATGTACCCCTCCTCTCGAAGAGGGCACCTCTAACAAGTCATCGGTTCCACTCTAGGGGTCACCGGACTCAAATTAGAGTGGAAAGGTTACTAAAGCAACTCCGTTCCGGGCACTCTCGTACTCCAGAATCGGACCAAACACTAGAGCCGCAACACAACTCTCGAAGTTGTTGCGACGGGAAAACACGATTCGATAGCTAAGAGAAACGCGATCCAAAACATGCAAGCTAGAGTTCAGATACCAAACATAGCAGTCATCCAACATATTGCACCAAGCATAGAGCAGCAAGTAAGTAAGCATTTCTATTTCTATAAGCATTAAAGGTCTTAGTTACAATGCATGAGTAAAGAATTAAATAACAGAATTAAAGATATGTGTCGCCTTCTTGATGTAGAAGGACGACAAGCTACAGTAACCATCCCGCCCGATATCGGACAAAGGGGACTAGCCCGATACAGCCGTGTCGGGCGGCACGCTCTCTCAAGCGGCATACCGCGACGGGTGACTGTATCGCTCAAGGACCTGGCCGATACGCTCAAGTCGGGCGGCACACCCTCTCGGGCGACATGCCTGACGGGCGGAGCGTATCGGGTTCGTTATCGTGTCGGGCATGGAGCTGCATATCCTACTGCTGGGCACTGGTGTCGGGCACTCGTGTCGTGTATCTACATCGGCCGATATCGGCTCCAAGTGTCGCCCGATACAGTCCTAGGTGAACCAATCCCCTCCCTCTCGGGATGAGGAAGAGCTCACCTAGTGTCGCCCGGTACGAACACTGGAGCACGATACGCCTGCTCTCGCAGCCTCCTCCGAAGATCACTCGACTATCCGAAACCTGAAGTGACCAAGCTTGTCCAAATTGTCTAAGCTGTATTTTCGGCTCCCTGTAGCTGCTATTTATAGGCAGCTGGTCGGGGGAAGATATGGTGCTCGAAGCGCCATGTGTCCTCCTTTCCGTCGTTCAGTCGGTGGTCGGCTGACGCGGGTATCGCCCGGTATTGCCCGGCACAAGGAGGTCGGTTCTCGGGCGTTGTGGCTAGAGGCGCCTGCCGGTGGGTGGTCGATATCGCGCGGCAACTGGAGTAATTGCGGCGCGCTTGGCTCCCTGTCGGGTAAAGAGGCGTGTCGTCCCTCGCACAGCCCTTCCGGTCAGCGTGTGTATTGGGCGTCAGGGGGGGCGAGACAGTCTTGGACTTATTTGCGGGTCGAAACGGCCTTATTGGTGTTAAATGGGCCAAAATAGGAGGAAACTCTGCAAAAGATGGAAATATTGGATTGAGAGCATTGCTTTGCCAATTATTACGGAAATGCATATAAAAGTGAGGAAAACAACCGAAAAGGGCAGTGTTGATAACAGAATAAAGGCCAAAAACATCACAAAAATTGGCGTTATCAGTGGCTGGGGATTGATTTGGGATTGATTGGAGGCTGAAGGGAGGTGTTTTTGGGGGTTGGAGGTAGAGATTGAGGGACCATAGAGGAGCTTTCTTCCACCACGGCCAACTTGATGCAATAATTCCTACGGCCGTGGCCGGTGGCCACGATCGTGTTTGACCAGATGTGCCACAGCCGTGGTCAAGCACCACGGCCGTTTTGGGGGTGTTCCTTCAATTCTTTCACTTTGAAAACTTAGAACTTCAATTTTATTTGTTATTTGGCCACAAATATGCCTTAATGATCATGTTTCACTTCCATACCTTCTCTCTCAAGTGTCTATCACCTGCCACATCATCAAAACTTGAAAGAAAACTATCAATCACAAGTGTGCGTGTGTGTTTGTGTAAAGCAAAGTAAAAGTATCAAAAAGCAAGGTTCGAGAATCTCAAACCACGTGGGTTGCCTCCCACTAGTGCTAAATTTTATGCCTTCAGCCGAGCTTATTGATTCCCGATCTCTATCAGTTCTTTGGAATCCTTAGTGCATCCTTGTAGTAGATTCCTTTCTCATCCTCTTCCAAGCACTCTTCTTCGTCAGATTGTTCTTCCACAAGCATAACGACATCAAAGTTTTGATTGGCCTTGTCTGGGCCAACTTCAACAATGGGTTTTAATCTTTGCCCATTAACGACAAACTCCTTCGCCCCTTCTTTTTCACATATGACAATAGCTCCAGATGGGTATACTTTCTTGACAAGATAAGGTCCTTCCCATCTAGACTGGAGTTTTCTGGGAAAGAACTTTATCTTTGAATTGTAGAGCCACACCCACTTCCCAGGCTCAAACTCCTTCTTTCTAATCATCTTGTCATGATGGAATTTTGTTCTTTCCTTATAGCTTTTTGACATCTCATATGCCTCATGGTGCATTTCCTCTAGCTCATTTAATTGAAATTTCCTTTTCATTTCGGCATTCTCACCATCAAGGTCCATAGTCTTCAAAGCCCACAACGCCTTATGTTGCATTTCAACCGGTATGTGGAATCTTTTCCCATAAATGAGGTTGAATGGTGTGGTGCCAATCGGGGCTTTGAATGTGGTCTGGTATGCCCATAAAGCTTCATTTAGATGGAGTGACCAATCCTTGCGGTCTGGTCTTACTATTTTCTCTAAGATGAGCTTTATCTCCCGATTGGCCAGCTCAACTTGGCCACTTATTTGAGGATGATACAGAGTGGCTACACGATGGTTGACTCCATGTTTTTTAACTAATCCCTCAAAAGTGTGGTGGATGAAGTGACTTCCCCTGTCACTTATCATGGCTCTAGGAATGCCAAAACGACTGAAGATATTTGATTTCACAACATCACAAACCACCTTGTGGTCATTTGTTCGAGTTGCAATAGCCTCTATCCACTTCGACACGTAATCCACGGTGACTATAATATAGACATATCCAAAGGATGGTGGGAAAGGACCCATGAAGTCGATCCCCCAGACATCAAACACATCCACCACTAGAATGGGTGATAGAGGCATCATGTCTCTCTTTGAAATAGTGCCTACTTTCTGGCACTTCAAACATCTTTTGTAGAATTCATGTGCATATTTGAACAATGATGGCCAATAAAAACCACACTAAAGAACCTTGTCATCTGTGCGCTTTCCTCCAAAGTGACCTCCACATATCCCAAAATGGCACATGGAGAGGATGTCTTGTTGTTCTATTTCCGGCACACATCTTCTTATGAGTTGGTCGGGGCAGTATTTGAAAATATGAGGGTCATACCACGCATAATTCTTGGCCATGGCGAACAACCTTTTACTCTCCTCTTTTGTCCATGTGCTTGGTATCCTCCCACTAGACAAGAAATTGGCTATGTGTTGATACCATGGTCGTTGAGTGGACGAAAGAAGGAAGAGCTGCTCATGTGGCATTGTTTCTCTAATTTGAGTTATTTCATCAAAGGGGTACTCAATCCAGGAAAGATGATCGGCAACACCATTTTCAACCCACTTCTTGTCTACAATCTCTATATCGAATTCTTGCAGCAAAAGAATCCATCTTATTAACCTTGGCTTTGAGTCCTTTTTTGACATGAGATATTTGAGCGCAGCACGATCCGTATAAATCACAACTTTGTTTTGCAGAAGGTATGAGCGGAATTTATCAAGTGCGAAGATGACAGCAAGTAACTCTTTTTCAGTAGTTGTGTAATTTTTCTATGCTTCATCTAGAGTCTTGCTTGCATAGTAGATGGCATGAGGAATCCGGCCAACTATTTGGCCCAGCACAACCCCCACTGCCATGTCAGATGCATCAGTCATGATCTCAAATGGCAAAGAGAAGTTGGGGGGGCTGCATGATCGGAGCATAAATGAGTCTTTCTTTCAAATGATTGAAAGCTTCAATGCACTTATCATCAAAATGAAACTCAACATCCTTTTCAAGTAGGTGACACAAAGGTCTTGAGATTTTACTGAAATCTTTGATGAAGTGGTGATAGAAACCGTCATGTCCCAAGAAAGACTGAACATGTCTTACAGTGGAAGGAATGGTGAGGGTAGAGATGAGGCCCATTTTGGCCTTGTCAACTTCAATTCCATCTTTAGAAACTCGGTGGCCTAGAACAATGCCTTCGGGCACCATGAAGTGACTTTTTCCCCAGATAGAACTAGTCGGACTTTCACACATCTTTCAAGAACAGTAGCCAAATGTAGCAAGCACTCGTCAAATGTCTTATCAAAGATCGAGAAGTCATCCACGAACACTTCCAAAAATGAATCAAGCATATTCGTGAAGATCGAGGTCACACACCTTTGAAACGTGGAAGGGGCATTGCACAACCCAAATGGCATTCCCCGGTAAGAAAAGGTGCCACTCGGGCAAGTGAATGTCATCTTCTCTTGATCCGCAGGATGCACGACAATTTGAAAATATCCAGAATATCCATTGAGGAAATAATAGAAGCTTTGTCCTGCCAGCCTCTCTAGAATTTGATCAAGAAATGGGAGGGGATAGTGATCCTTCTTTGTCTTTTCAATGAGTTTCCGATAATCAACACACATCCTCCACTTTGACTGTTCTCTCACTGGAATTAGCTCTCTATCTGCATTCTCAACAACGGTGATGCCACCCTTCTTGGGTACTACTTGGATGGGGCTCACCCAGGTACTGTCAGAAATAGGACAGATGATTCCAGCATCGAGCAATTTCACTACCTCTTGAGTCACCACCTCTTTCAACTTCGGATTCAACCGCCTCTGCATTTGGTAGGTTGGCCTTGCATCCTCCTCTAGATAGATTCTGTGCACACAAATGGAGGGATCAATACCCCTCAAGTCAGCTATGGACCATCCAATGGCTTGGATGTTCTTCTTCAAGACCTTCATTAAAGCCTCCTCTTATTCCTACGAGAGTATGGACGAAATGATCACCGGGAGGGTGTCATTTGCCCCTAGAAAATAATATTTCAAACCTTCTGGAAGTGATTTCATCTCAAGAGTAGGGGGTTCTTCAAGAGAGTTCTTTAATGGTTCGGAGATGGAAGGGAGGTCCTCACTCGCAGCCACCAAGGCTAGCTCATTCTCTTCATCATCATCCCCATCATCATCAGGGAACTCAACTATCGGTTCTAGACCTCTCTACCTTGAGTGAAAGTTTGGATCCACGAGGGTAGGCATTCCTCCACAATCTCATCTAGTCACTCAATGAGATAGCAATCTTCTTCTGTCGCCCCTATCACTTCGGATGTGGCTGACGATTTGAAGATGTTCAGCCGGATCTTCATGTGCATGAATGTCACATACATTGTGCCAGTCCTAACATGGATAACTGCATCAGCTGTGGCTAGGAAGGGTCTCCCCAAGATGATAGGAACCTTCATCGTGTCTTTCTCCATATCCAAGACAATGAAATCAGCAGGAAAGAAAGTAGATGTCTTGTCATCAAGTCTCACAAGCATGTCATCGACATGCCCTCTAGGCGTCTTTATCGATCTATCAGCCAACTATAGAGTACAATGGGCTGGATTCAACTGCCCCATCTGTAGCTCTGCAAACACATCATACAACATGAGGTTGACACTAGAGCCCAAGTCTAGGAGAGCTTGGTCTATGCGGTGTGACCCAATGTAGCATGATATGATAGGAGCATTGGGGTCCTTTATTTTTCTTGGAATGGTGTGTTGTAGGATCGAGCTCACTTGCTCAGTGAGCTTCACTTTCTTCGGGGTTCTTCCCATAGTCCTTCTTTTGAATGTGCAAAGATCCTTTAAGAACTTAGCATAAGAGGGAATCTGCTTGACTACATCAAGAAAAGGAATGTTGATTTTCACTTGTTTGAAGGTTTCAAGAATGTCCTCAGTGTGCTTCTTCCTTCTTTTCTCAGCAGAAGGCTCCTTAAGAGCCTCAGGAAATGGAGGGAGTTGGGACCCCACACAGTCCATATCAACAGTATCATCTGGAATCACAGGAATCATAGTATCAACATCTAGAATCACAGTATCAACCCTACCTCTTGTTATGGTATCCTCAACCAGTATCTCAATATCAATCTTCTCAGTCTCAGTATCACCTCTATCATCAACAACTGTATCACGGGGGTGCTCCAAAGTCCAGCCACTCCTCAACGTAGTCACTGCCTTCACATGCTCATGGGTAGTAGAAGAAGAGGCTTGTGGAGGTGGTTGTGGATGTTGAGGTGGTGGAGGCCTTTGGTGAGGTGAATTGGGATTTTAAAGAATGAATTGGTGCTTGAGGAGGTGGTGGTAGTGGTGGTTGTTGTTGTGGATGGGGGTGGTATTGTGGAGGTGGTTGTTGGTATGTATGAGGAGGAGGCGGGGCATATTGATAGTTAAGAGGTGCTTGAGGAGGTGGTGGAGCATAGGGATTCAGAGGGGGTGATATGATGGTGGAACATATGCACTTGAAGTGTTCCCTAAGAAGGAACCATCATTGTTTGGGTTAGGCATCGGTTGAGAGGGTAGTCTTCCTTCTTCCCTCCTTGCAAGAGAGAGAGAAATCTGATCCAACCTCTACTCAAGGTGGTTGATGGACTGCCCATGTGAGTTCACATCCTTTTTCACTTCTCTAAACTTCTTAATCTTATGAGCACTTCCTCTTCAAATTTCGAGCTGTAACGTGGCTTCGGTTGCCCCTGCCCTTGTACATCCTCATTTTGTTGTTTCCAAGAAAAGTTCAGATGGTTCCTCCACTCTGGAGTGTAGGAGTTGGACATGGGGCCTTGGTTGTTGTGGACACCAAAGGAGTGTAGAGCATTCACTTCCTCATCCACCGATTCGACTGCCATAGCGGGTTGGCTTGAAGAGCCACTGACTTGATTCTTCATCATTGTCATCATGTCCGCCATCATTTTAATCATGTTGGGGTCGGTAGCATTGTAGGTTGGAGCCACGGAGGAAGGTGGAGGAGTGTATCTTTGGCGCTATGCCCCACTTTTGTAGAAGCATGATGGCATGAGTTTTCGGCGAGATGTTCGAATAAGGGCCATGATTCTTCAGGCGGCTTTGTCATGAAAGTACCTTCGCAGGAAGAATCCACATTGTTTTGGCTTTGCTCTTCAAGCCCGGTGTAAAATGCTTGAATGAGTTGCCATAAGGGTACGTCATGATGAGGACAATCTCAGAGAAGCTTTTGGAACCTTTCCCATGCCTCGTGGAAGGGTTCGTTTTCCTTCTGAGCAAACAAAGTGATGCACCTCCTCATGTAGGACAGCTTTGCAATAGGAAAGAACTTCTTGAGGAATTCATTTTTAACTTCGTTCCATGAGACCAGCTCCGGCTTTGACACGTACCACTCTTTAGATTTCTCATTGAAGGAGAAAGGAAAGAGTGTCCTCCTAATGGAGTCGTCAGTGGCGACAGGGGTGCGAAAGGTTGAACACGTCTCAAGGAACGTGTCGATGTGGTGATAAGGGTTCTCATTCTCCATCCCATAGTAGGTAGAGAGGAGTCCAAGGAGTGCAAGCAGGATGGAGAACTATTGACCCGACATCTAGTCAACCAAGGTGGTAATGGGGGAGTTGTAGTTCCCCAGTGTGAAGTATTCGTGGAGAGGGTGATGTGGTAGTGGAGGTTGAGCATCTGGTTGTGAGTTGTTTTCATCCATCTCAGCTTCTCTGTGCTGGTTGCGGCGAGCTTGGTGCCACCTTCTACCAATCTCAGGGTCGTACACCACCAAGTCAGTGCAAGTAGAACATGTGATGTGCATGCACAACTGTCACATGCGCAAGACACAAACAAACAACAAGAAACTAAGTTAGAAAACCAAGATACAAAAGTAACACAAAGAATAAATAATAGCAATGGTGAGGGAAAAAATAAAGGATAAGCTACACTATCTAACTAGGCTGAGTGCCTCTATCCTCGGCAACGGTGCCAAAAAGCTTGGTGCGGATTCTGCTAGAGGCTTACACACCAGCCAACTAGGGTGGCTAGATGCACTCCACGAGGTCCGAACGCATGGGATGGGATTTTGCTTTTGATATTTATATTGTCCCTAACCAAGTCGATCACAAAGACTAAATCGGTTGCCCGCAAGTGTATGGGATATTGTCGTAGTATAGGTGATTGGCAAGATACGGGGTCGGTCCACAGGGATAGAAGGGGCACTGGAGTTAGGTAGTGTAAGCTATGTTCCTAGTGCGAAGATTAGGGTTTGAGGGTTTTAAAAGGGTTTGTTGGTTGATTATGCTAATTGAACAAGTATGAAAAGCAAGATTAAACCTAAGCTATCTTGAACAAGCAAACTAGCAAACTAAGTTAACAAACTAGCTAAGCAAGGGCAAGAGCAAGCTACACTAGATCAAACAAAAAAGAAGAAATTGAGATGCTAAGTTAACCACTAACAAGAGAAAAGGCCTAAATTAACACTAGAGAACAGAGTTAAGCAATTGACTAAGTTAAGCTAAAACAATTAAACTAGACTAGCATTAACAAGCGAGCAAAGCAGTTTGGGTTTTAACAAGTTGATTAGGGTAGGTGGGCCATTTGGGGGGTGTAACTTTGATATTAGTTGGGGAAGATAGTTAGACAAGCATGGTTCTCACTTCACATCTAGATTACCAAACCAAACAATAAGGGCAATGCCATTAGAATGTACCCTATACTACTAGTAGAAGACTAGGGTTAGGTGTAATTCTAATGGGATTAACCAAATCTAGGTTTCTAGGGTAAGTGATAGTGAGCAATTGAGGGTTGAGGGTAGATATGGGAGTAGAGATGAGGTTATTTGACCTCATGCCACTAACCACTCTAGCCTTTAGAAGGCCCTAGGCAATTGCATCACTCTCACTCACACTAGCTACTTAGATCTCACACTCACTTGTAGGAGGGGGATGTATATGTAGAAACAAAGGGGGCTAGCTAGGGATCCACTAATTGGACCTAGGAGCCATTCCTAAGATTGCCACATACTCCAAATCCTCCTAGAAGCTAAGTGTCATCAAACATCTCAAAGCAAGCAATTCATGTAAAGAGCACAAACCACATGCAATAAAATAGGAAAATAGATAGAAGTAAGAGGCAATCATCATAGATATAAATTGAGTTCATTACAAGCAACTTTTCCCCAACATGATATCAAAGTCACATTTTAACCCCAAACAGCTCACCACAAGGGTCTTAGCTATACATAGTCAAAGAAAGAGTAAAAGAAAGGGGAAGAAGAGGTAGAAACACCATGGAGCTTGGTGTAGTAGCCTTCTTGTTCACCTCCAATCTACTGTGGATGACCTCCCTCCTCCAAGGGTGCATGGGAGCATGAAAATATGGGGGGTTATGGGTGAAAACCTAGAAAACTAGGTTTCCAAGATGGAATGAGGGTGGAATTGGTGGATGTTGAGCTAGAATGCAAATGGATTGCACTAGGAGCTCAAAGAAGGAAGGTGGAAGCTTGGAGCAGTTGTAGGGGAGGCTATTCTTCATGCCCCAGCCGCCACCTATGTATATATAGGTGGTGGGGAGGCACTAGGGTAAGCAGGGGTAGTTTAGGAAAAACAATGTGAAAGTTTAGTAGAGGTTGTGGGTAACCACGGCCGTGTTGGTGTGTCACGGCCATGGTGAGGGTAGGATGGCACGGTCATGGGGTGGGAATACAGTCGTGGTATTGAACTGGAGGTGATATGCTAAGTATGGTGGCGGCCACGGCTGTGGCGGAGTACCACGGTCGTGGTGGGTGATAGGCACCACGGCCGTGTTGGGTAACATGGTCGTTTTGGAGGAGGGGGGAGTGATCGTGGAGCAGCAACACTGTCGTTTTGGTCTTCATCGGACACGATTGTGGCAGGTGGCCACGGTCGTGGCATCTTGGGGAAAAACCCTGTTGAACAGTTAATTCTTGGCCATAAATTCGCACGACCGTGGGAGGTGCCCATAGTCATTTTTCTCTCTTCTGACCACGATCGTGCAGACAGCCACATCCATGGTGTCTTCAATGGCCACGGTCATGGCAAGTGGCCACGGCCGTGGGATTCTATAGGAAAACCCTATTGAGTTTGACATTCTTTGCTAAAAACACACGACCATGGTGTTGTGCCCACGACTGTGGTGAGGCTTGCAACACTTGATTACACTTTAATCTTCATCATTCTTGGATTCCCTTGCTTGGTGACGACTCTTGTCCATTGGAGGTAGGTTGAGGGAGATTTTAGGGCCTTCTTTGGGTCCCTCCATGAGTGGGGGAACCCTAGAACTCCCTCTTTGTCTCTCGTCCATCTAAGCATGGTCCAAGTACCTGAAAACAGTGCAAAGAACATCCATAAGCATATTTGCAATGATAAGCACATTAGGGGCAAAAGCTTGTAATCTAACATGTTTAGATGTGATTTAAGTACAAAATGGCCCAAGATGGAGCCCAAAAATAGGGCTACATCAACCATCCTCAACCTGCAACCCATACTAAAGAAGAAGGAGAAAAAGGATTCAAGAATTAAACAAATCTATACCTAGTTCTAGAACATCTATGTTCCAACCTAGAGGCTAAGTCAAAGCTAGTATTTTAAAGAAGAAATTATTAAGTTTCTAGGGTGTAGATGTAAATTCTACATTAATTTGTGTTTCACGGTGAGAAAATGCTTGGTGCAACTATTTTTCATGTTCTGATGCCATCTAAGATGGAGTTGGACCCCACCTTCCCAAAACCTGGTGGGGCCCGAGAAGATGAAGTCTACCACCATCATACATAGTTAATATCATAGTGTGATATGGAAGCATAAAATTCTTCTCATACATGAACCAACTGATAGATTTTTACACCAAAGACATTTTCAACATTTAACATGTACATTATTACAAGATCTGTTGTTACAAATTTACAAATACACATTGAAAAGAGAATTATAGAAGTCTAAACATGTATTCTAAGTAGGATATTACACAAAAAGTCCAACCTAAACACCTGGTCACAAGCCAATTCTTTCTCACATGCTATCTCTGAACCTAAAATATATGAGAAATAAACGTATCTACATACAAGGTGCTGGTACATGAGAAGAAATATGCATATATTTAAGGTTTCTATAACTTAAAAAGTTTTGCTAAAAAAGAAATAAGGAAACAATAAATAGTTATTCAGCAAAATAAATAATATATTTTTGTCATTTGTCTCCATTATACTAAGAGAATCACCGATATAAGTGTGGTTCCCCATGCCACACAAAGCGGGATTACTCAAAATATAACCACAAAAGAAAGATTAATAAGCGTATTATTACTGGAAAACACTAAAAATTAAAATTGATTTAATAAAACTGCCAAACAACAAGAACCTTCACATATAAGTCCTTTCATGCCTTAAAGCATATACAAGGCATGTTGTCAACCTATAATAAAAGAATTGTTCCAGAACGTATATACATGATTCCACCACAACTATTCATAATAGATACATAAGCCAAACACATAAACAAGCATGCCTGCGAAACAACTACAAAATCTTCCCAAATACCCAAGTGTATAGGGATGACTCTAGAACTCTATCAATAAAATACTTCCAACAACACTTCCAACCTTACCAGCTACTACTCCTCTAGATGCTGCTCAACCTCCTCTGCACAATCTCTACCTCTTCATGCTCGTCCACCTAAAAAGGGTGTTGGAAACCCATGGGGTGAGATTTCAAATCTCAGCGGGAGATATAACCCACCACCAACTCTATTATTATCACAGATAAGATAAACTAAGCATCCGTATAAACACAACTAAAGTGAAGTAGGCAATGATTATTAACAGGAAGGGCAATTGTTGTTGAATTATGAAACATTTTAATAATTTAAAAGGAATATGAAGAACATGTATATTTTCTATCAACAACATTGTACAAAGATCAAGCAAGGCTTCAACCAATGTTTTCATATTTGTTCCTATTCAATTATACTACATGACTGATTACATGTTTAATTATACCCTAAGAATTTGAGTTGTACCACCCAAATCCAACCGACCACTTGATATGTCAAAATTGGTGCCACACAAGGTCTAATGTAAGAGCTAGAATCCACGACCTCACCAGACCTCTTGGCTAGACAAGAGAAAACACCACAGAGACATATCAGTCAACTGCAACAATGACATATAGTCAATTTTAGGGATTGGCTCACACATGACCATCCACATATATAATCATAACCAACCAACCTTGGTACAGGTATGACGCTAGAAGAATAGGGTCGCTCATGGCCGTTCTAACAAAAGGAGTGACTCATGCATGGTCATCCTTATCATAATGAGATCAACTCACGCATGGTTGTCTCACACCTCATGTATTTAAGGATACAAGGAATTACTCGACCTGTACCCCACATATTAAAAAATATGCACTTCGAGTTAAACTCGTTTCACCATTCAACAATTTGATGACACTGAATGGATCTATGGCACAGGACAAACTACACTATTAGATTTCATTTGTTTAATTAGATAAATTTAAACATCTTTAAGCATCAATAAAGTTACAACGTATAATCTCCAAACAAGATCTACATAAACAAGGTCATGACTCATCATAGAACAAATTGAAAAATATTAGGTGTGATCTCATCACATCATCACCTTATGCCTGTCATTCATCATATGTCCATCACAAGGACCAATGTCCATTACAAGGACTAAATGTTTGGGGTAGCAATCCCTCATTTCATCATTGAGTAAAAACATCTCATGTAAGGCAATAAGCCATCATCAGGTCATAAGACCCCTTCCCTCCTATTTCTGAGTCACCATCTCACCTATTCCTTACAAGGCTTATCAAACATATCAATATCACCATAGCTCATACATGGCTATGTGCATCAATTGTTATTACCTGCATGGTTAGAAACATGTAACTAGGGAAGCAAAACATCATTAACACGGTCATCTCATAAGATTCATGCCATACATTTCACATCATTAAAATTAGGCTTTCACTTTACCCAATTATGTTTTACAAGGTTGGATCAACAACCACCCTTAGATTATTACTTTCTTTATCCTTATGATACATGTTGTGAGACATGAAACATGATTGCCATCATCATTATAAGACATGTTATGGTGTATAGAAGCATAACTCATCACCTTTCATACAACTATTCCATAGAGTATCACATCATACCATGTGACCCTAGAATCAACATAGTACATCTCAAACATCACCACAAGGTTCCGTTTAGGGTTCCACCATAGGGTATCGATTTGTCCTTCAAAGGTATCGGGCAACCATACCAAGATAGGGTATCAGTTAAGCATCACTAGGTGTGTCGGCCTACCAGCTAGGATGGTGTATCGACTTAGACATCATCTAATAGATGTATTAGGCACAAACACCTTCTGGAGAGGGTGTCGGCCAACCCTCCCCTGTCAAGGCAACACTGTCACATAGTATGACGGGCATCAGGGCATTGATCAACAAGTTATCAGTCAATGCCGTAGAGTTTAGCAACACAACAACCATGACGGGTTATTCTCATGCTGAGCAACACATACCTCTTAGGCATCGCCAAGGGTGATGGCTTCTAGGATTTCTAGCTATAACTCCCTTGAGGATAACGGGCTAGCTATGCTTAAGTCGTGATGGGCAGAGCCCTATCGGGTAGCGCATCTCAGGTGCAAAGCATCTCGCTGATTCTCATATCCGTTTACTTGTGCATGAGACATAACGACCTAAACATTACCATATCGTATCGATCTAGACCTTTCCAAGGTTGTGACAACCAGGGGTGCATCATAGGTCGTGATGGCCTCCCAAGGAACATCGATCTCCAATCCTATCGACCAACACAAACAAATCGGCCTAACCAAACATATCGACCTCCTCCTATATGTTGACCTACTCATCCTCTACCTTAGGATAGGCATTACAAGCAAGGCTAGGGAAGGTGCAACACAAGATAGAAACTAAAAAAGGCACGTCATCCAAATAGAATGCTAAATGAGCTAAAAGAGTTACTAGCATGCAAGCATAAACAAGCCAAGAAGAAAGAGCAAGATAACAAGAAAAAGGGGTGATAATAAAATAGTGGGTTTAGAGTTATATAACCTGCCTCAAGGATCACCACCAAGCTCCAAGCTTCACAAACTCAAGGTAGAAGAAGATACTCCAAGCTCGATCACCACAACACCTCCAATAGAGAAGAGGGAACCATGGTTAAGAGAGCATGAGAGGGAAAAAGAAGCAACCAAGGTCTATGGTTAGGAAGAAGAAAGAAAGAGAGAAGGAAGCTAAGGATCATGTCTTATCAAGGAAGAAGATGAAAAGAGCAAACCACAAGCTTAGGATCATCCACCAAGCTTCCAAGGGAGATCACTTCTCAAGCTTAGATCATCCAACAAGGAAGAGGAAAGCAAAGATGGACAAAGGATTCTCTTGCTTGGAGAGAAAGAAATATATGTACAAGAGAGATGAAAGAGAGACCAAAGGAAAGGTGTCACCACAAAAAACCCTAGATGACACATGTTCATGAAGAAAGAGCCACATGCAACACCATGCAATAAGGTGAAAAGAACTGTGCCTCGCCCACTAAGTCTCCTTACTAGGTCATGGCCAATACACATCTCCTCCACCCTTCACAAACTGATAGGGATGAAACCCTAGAGCCACAAACTGATATGGTGCATCTAGATACACCCCAAAATTGATAGGATTTCCCTCAAGACACCCAAAACTGATATAAGGCCTCTCCAAGGCTCTCAATCCCGAGGCAACACTCATAGGTGTAAGATACACCTCAAACATGAGTGCAAAGCATCACCAAGGATGTCACCACTCATACAAAACTCAAACAAGGTGTCCATCTCTTTCTATTTCCTCTAGATGATGCCAAGAAAGAGAAGGAACACATTAGAGGTGGCAAACTTTCACATTAACTCCAATTCTATGTAAATTGCAATTTGCACCAAACCTCTCCGCAAAACACAAACATCATCCAAACAAGCTCAAACAAGGAACTCCAACTTCCAACATGCCCTAATTGCATCTCAGATGATTAGAGCAAGAATCTAAGCAATATACTTAAGCAAAACAAACAGGGTTATCCCAAAATGTGGGTTGGGGTCCTTACAATAAGGCCTTTGATCATCTTTGTTTCGAAAGGTGTCCGTGAGGGACCTCAAGGCTAAAAGGCAAGAGATAACACTATCTCTACACTATGGACCTTAAATGACCAAAGTCATTGAGTGACATATTTCAAAGGTTATATAGTAGAAATCTATATTATATTTTCAAGTGAAACATCATGATGAAACAATCAAGTACTATGCAAAAATACTACATGTCAATATTTGTGAATAGAAGAGCATACATACATATAATGCACTCATTCAAGAAAACCATATTCATAAAATTAAAAAAAATTAATTGATTCAAAGGTTTCCTAACTTATCCTGGACCATATAGGTCATAGATATCACCTAATTAAGAACATTAATCATCATTAAAATAATTATAAACGACATTCTTAACTTTTAGGTCCAAGTTAGAGTTTTGGTTAAACATAGGTTCAAAGTAACCATCAACATATTTTGATGATCTTTTACTAATTTGGACTTTGCAATTAAGGCTTGTTTCAAGTTTCATATCATTCTAAAATCTTATCCATATTCTATGATTATTTTGAGGATTAAAGCACTTATTCATGTTTGAAGTCCAAAAGACTTAAAATTAGGAAAAAGATGATTAATTCACAAGATATCGAGATTAAACAAGAAATATGAATTAAATGAGAAATATAGAGACATATTAAGAACATATCAAGGTGGGTGGGTGTTCCCCTAGGGTCCAGGTGTCATTTATATCAATATTTGTTTCATTATATCAAAAATACATGCAATCATTATCATGGTTTACTTATATCACTAGGGATCATATAATTCCTAGATAAAATATCCAAAACATGATAAGGATTTAGAATGAAGTTTTTTCATGGTCTTGAAGGAGGGATAACATGAGATTTGATTTTAGTTGAAGTGTTAGGCATGTATGATCACGTTGAATCACATTAAGGCATTTTGTTGCATTTGATGTCACATAGACCATAGTAGAACATAAGATTGGTTAAATCTTACATGTTCATGTCATGGAGCATGAAAAGTTACTAGTTTTGAGTCAGGATAAGGTTTTGATGCAATATTAAAGCAAGATTAGTCATTGATCAAAGTTCTAGGATAAAATCCATATCAATGTCATATTGTGCATAAAGGGTCTATCATAAGTACATGTGAGGGATTAGTTCTTCATATGGTTCAAAAAGTGAATAAGATCATGAATCATAAGATTTAGGGTAGACTTGAGCATTACTGATTCCAATTACGTATATTAACATACTTAGATATTTTCAAAATGATCAAAATCCACATATTATAGACAATAGTGAAATCTTGATGGATTTAGGGCTTGAAAGTGTTTTTAAGATGTAGATCTCATTTTTTGATATATCAGTGACTATATTTGGTTACATGGTTATTTGTTTTTTTAAAGTTTGAATACATTTCTAGGAAAAAGTGAGGAATATATACCATTTTCTAAAAAAAGGGCAACCGCTGATCATCACACCTAGATCTAGTGCCCCTCCCATGGGACATCACTAAGAGAATTTGTGTATCCTCACCATGTGGAGCACTGCCACAAGCTACTAGGGTCAACCTTTACTCATATTTAAATATAAAAAATAGTAAGAGAGTGAGGATATCGACTGAATCCTAATCATTGGTGCTAAGGCGCCCAAGATCCAAGGACACAAGGCCTGCCTACCTTGCAAGCCCCTTGGTTGGAGCTGCTAGCCACCATGGTGGACCACCTCACAAAAGGTCTACATTAGATACAGACAGAGGGCTCGAGGGAGCTCAAAACAAGGTTGGTTGACTCTATCATGAATCCTCAAAATCAATTTCGGGGTCTATTGCAGTTGTGGAGTAGGGGGCAAAGCCCCACTACAACTTTGTGGCAATGGATGTGTCTAGAGCTCCATGAACAAAGGGGGAAGGAGTATTTTAAGGGTATGAAACCAAAGGAATGGAGGGGAAAAGAGAGAGAAGGAAGAAAGAAAGAGAATGGAGTGTTCAATTAGGTTTGAGGAGGTGTGTAGAGGAAGATCCAACTACCTCCTCCTTGGCTAATAATGTGGCTTAACGGAGGTAGGGAATGACTCCAACATTGTTGGATCAAAGGGGTATCCCTAGCCAAGGGATGGAGAGTTTGATTGGTCGAGCACAAATGGAGCGGATCACTGACTAGGAAAAGAAGGACTTTAAAAATGAAATACAAGTTATGTTTCTTGAACCAATTTGTAAAATTTATAACTTTTGATTCATATATGCGATTGAGG